>JBBMOE010000005.1:17242930-17410333 GCA_037975065.1 Chaetodon trifasciatus
CTCTTAGTCTGACCCGTCACCTAGAACCTGTTTGCCTTGGGAGACCCTACCAGGGGCATTAAGTCCCGGACAACATAGCCTCTAGGATCATTCGGGTACTCAAACTCCTCCACCACGATAAGGTGTCGGTTCAAGGAGGATATATATATATATATATATATATATATATATTTATATATACAACTCCATTAGTATACACACACACACGCACACACACACGGATCAATGTTGACAGTGAATGATGACTAGACATGTTAAAAGTTGTGCATTATTGCATGAGAAATGGTCAGTGTGGATGTTTTGATGTCAGTGGGTTGATGACACTGTATAACTAGCTAACTCTTCATCAGTGAGTGAGCTTGTGGGAAAAAAAATTGCTTTTGTGTCTGGTTGTTTTGGTGTTCAGTGATCTGTAGCACCTACCAGAGGGGAGAGCTTGGAACACATTGTGTGCAGGATGTGAGGGGACTGCAAGGTTAGAAAGCAATATAGCATACCTGGGTGCAATGTGCTACCGTTTGCATCCAGATTGTTTGCCCAAGATGGTCCTTTGAGCCGGAGGAAAGAGAAGATGGCAGATAATGGATTGGAAGCTAGCTTCTCAGAGCGTCTGGAGGCAGAAGATGGTCATCAGGACCTAGATGAGACCAGGCAAGAACCACAGCCAGATGAAACTGGTTTGCCCCCCAGAGAGTGAGAAAACCACCAGAGCGCTATACTGAGCCAATAGGCTCCTCCACCCGTGCCTGTACTCCCCGCAGTCCTCGCCCATTGAAATGAGTGGGGAACACTCTAGGTGAGGCACTGGGACACTTTGGAAAGAGGCGGGGAACAGGCAATCCATGGTCAGATGATTGGGGAGTTGGAAGCAGAACACAGGCAGAGTGAAGTCCAGTTAGCTGAAAATGTGCATATATTGATAATTCTCTTTTCTTTTCAAGTTTCTTTTCTTTACTGTTCAGTTTACAGGAAATTAGTTTGTGTGTAGTTTCAAAGACGCACACGGGATTATTTCACAGGCCAGGAGATAGGAGAAATGTTGGGATCTCAGGCAAACAATCCGGATGCAAAACGGCAGCACATTGCACCCAGGTATGTTATATTGTGTTTCTAATCAGCTGATTGTCATCAGGTGTATGCATTACAGCAGCACGATGGCATAGGCTGGTTAACCAGGAAGTGAGTGAGGATTTTGTACACACGTATCATTAAAACTGTTCATACTGTCCATCATCTGTCACTGCCATGTCTCTGTTCCTCCATGCCAATGCTATTTCAGCTAACTCCCCGACCCAGAGAACTCCATGTCCATAAATAAAATCCTGGAACATGAGTGAGTGTGGTCCATGTTTTTAGTGACAGTGTCCAAAAGTGTCAGGCAGGCCTATAGTCTCTGAGGGCCATAGCTTTTGTGATCTTGGGAATTGGTATAATGGTGGATTCTTTTCATGTCAGAGGAACGAAACCTGAGTCCAGAAGCAGCTGGAAGAGCTGGGTCATGACATCCCCGGGTTGAGTGGCACATTCCTTCAGAATTCAACCATGTAGTTTGTCTGGGCCTGGTGATTTCCATGTGTTCACTCTGGACAGAAAGTGAACCACTTTATTTTTCTTTATTGTGACTGAAGTGTATGAGGGGCTGGGAGTTCTGGGTATCTTATCTCTCAACAGGTGTTGTAAGTTGTCAAACCTGCTGTTGAATGTTTTCAGCTGTTCTGCAAAGGAGGTAGGATCAGGGCAGTTGATATGGGCAGGCCTCTGCTCTCTGCCCATCATGGTATTGAGCCCTTGCCAGGCCTCCCTGACAATCCCTGTTGTAAATTTCCTCTCCACTTTTTATAGTGGATTTTTGCCAGCCTCAATTTCTGTCTGAATTCTTTCTCTAACTCGTGTATCTTCTGTCTGTCGCCACTCAAAAATGCCAGTATCTTTTTATCTAGGCATGTCTTCAGGTCTTTTGTAACCCAGGGATTGTTGTTGGGGTACAGTCTAACCTGCTTAGATGGAATGACAGAGTTAGTGCAGAAGGTCAGATAGGAGGAGATTGAGTCAGTTACCAGGTTGTTCAGATCAGAGTCGTTGTTTTTGAAAAACACATCTCAGTCAGTCAGTTCTAAGCAGCCCTTGAGTGTTTCAGTTAAGTCATTGTCCCATGTTTTAATGATTTTGGTCTGGATTTTGTCTGTTTTCAGTTTTTGTCTGTATCGTGGGAGTAAGAGAATGACATTGTGGTCTGAATGGCCAAGGTGTGGGCGGGCCTTAGAGATATATGCACCAGGTATGTTCCCATAGCAGAGGTCAAGCATTCTGTCCAGTCCAGTTTACAACAACGCGCTATCTAGATCAGCTGATCAACCCGTCTTCGTTCTGGGGGATTTTAATTCCTGTGACTTGTCAAATCATCTGCCTACACTACAACAGTATGTAGATTGTCCGACCCGTCTGACGTGCACCCTGGATAAGTGCTATGGCAATGCTATGGTAGCCCACGCTACAGGGCAAAGCTGAAACAGGAAAAGTCAGTGCATAAGGACATACAGATGTGGTCAGATGATTGTAAGGAGGAACTTAGAGACTGTCTGGAGGACACGGACTGGCAGATCTTCTTTGACTTTTGTGATAACCCACATGAATTGACAGACACTATCACATCCTATATAATATTCTGTGAAGGTAACGTAATCCATACAAAAACAGTTAGAATATATCCGAAAATTGCCTTTGTTAACGGAAACACAGAACTTGTTAAAGAGAAGAGATGTGAACTAAGAGCTAAATTGAAAAAAGCAAAAACAGAGTACAAGGACAAAGGAGAGAAACATTTCTTTTCTGATAGTAGTGATGGGAATTTCGGCTCTTTTAAGAGAGCCTGTTCTCACGGGTCGGCTCTCATAAAAGAGCTGGCTCTTTCGGCTCCCAAGTGGCTCCTCAGATTTTTTGTTGCTTAAATTACTTTATTACCAAATTAATGTAAAATTATATGTAAAATTAATTTCTAATGTACAAAACATACTGTATATCAAATTTTACTGCATTTCCTGCACTCATTTTCTCACCTTTCCAGCATTTTGTCTGTTGCGGCTCTGTGTGTGTGTGTGTGTGTGTGTGTGTGTGCGCGCGCATGCTTTTCTGTTTACACAAACGATTTCAGTATTGATCAAGCATGGTTTCGTTTATTTAAATACACAGATGACATGTCGTTGGTTGCCCTACTGCAGGAGGGTGATATCGAAAGAGAGAACCTGTATTTCAATCATGTACTGAGCTTTCAAAAATGGTGTTCAGCCAGCTCCTTGGAAATTAATGTTCTTAAGACCAAGGAGCTGGTCCTACAGAATAACAAAAATATTATGAGGCCAGTAGATATAGATGGAGAAATGGTTGAAATGGTCGATGATTTTAAATATTTGGGCACATACATCGACAGTAATCTTACCTTTCAAATCAATACGGATCATGTTTTTAAAAAATTTTCACAACGCCTCCACTTGCTAAGCAAGCTTTACAGTTTTGGAGTGAGTCAAAGTATTTTGGAAACAGTGTATAAGAGCCTGGTGGAAAGAATTTTATCATTTAATATGATCATGTGGTATGGAAACCTGAATATCAAAGGGGGAAACAAACTGCCGAAAATAGTGAACATGGCCTCTAAGATTTTAGGGAAGCCACAGAAACATTTGAGCTGTCTTTATGATGAACAGTAATTAGAATAATTAGAAGTAAAGCTGAGAAGATAATTAATGACTCCTCTCATCCCATGTACAGTGAATTTGAGCTTTTGCCTTCGGGTAAGTGGTATAGACTACCGATGGCAAGGAAGAACCTGTACAAAAAGTCCTTTGTCCCAGAAGCTGTCAACACAATAAATAAGACCAGAATGCGGTAGCTATTTACCCTGTTTACTCCTGTTTTTTCCTTTGCTGAGGGTTTCCCTGCACAGCAGGTTCTCTGAATAAGGCAGGTATTAGACCTACAATTGTAAACTTGATTCGTACTGTGGTGTGCTTTTATGAAATTATGTACTTGAATGTGGGATGTGTGAAGTACAGTTATTGCTGTAGGCTTTTTTATATTTTTTTCTATCCTTGGAATGTTTTTTATTGTGTCACTATATGTTCTGTTGTTGGGAGCTGTGTTTATGGTGAAACCAAAGAGGAATTTCCACTCTGTGGATAATAAAGTTTTCGTATTTGTGAAAGAGCAGTTAAAAATTATCAAAACACCATCTCCGATCGGCCTCATCCATACAAAGTCACAACTCACACAAAGCGTGGATTTGGCAGAGATCACAGAGTTTGATGAAGAGGTCAAGCCATTCATTACGCAAGGCTCTGTTTCTCTTGAGGGTGAGGGGAAACCAGTTACTATCCTAGTAACTGGTTACTTTACTGGTGCAAAACAGTCTCTCATGTGCGATGGTGTTCTTCCCTTTTCAGCTCAGTCCTACTGTGGCTCCGACATTTTGGCGTGGAGAGTTAAATTAAGTGACGTGCATGCCCCTCTGCATTACATTCCACTGTCCTCCAGAATTGTGTCTGGCAAATTCAAAATTGTTGTAAGATCTCAATTATCGATAGCTGGTGTTGATATAATCCTCAGAAACGATTTGGCTGGTGGAAAGGTTTTCCCATCTCCCGAGGTAGTTGATAAAGCAACCGCTGATGTGTGTGCCTCTGATTCTGCTACACCCGACACATCCGACTCACTTCCCTTGTTCCCTGTGTGTGCTGTAACTCGTGCTCAAGCACGAAAACTTGGACACTTGGTGGATCTCAGCGACTCTTTCATGAGTACCCCTGATCCAACAAGCTCTCTTTCAGATTGTAATGAAAGCAAACCTGTTGTTGTGGAGCTTCAGTCTGACGATAAAGCTCTGACACTGATGATGGTGTTTTGATGCGCCGCTGGTCCCGTGGTTCTGGTCTTGCGCACGAGTCTGTGAATCAAGTTGTTGTACCACAGCCATTCCATTTTCAGGTGCTAAGTCTAGCTCATGACCATGGCATGTCCGCTCATTTAGGAATCCGAAGAACATACAGTCGTGTCCTTCGTTATTTCTTCTGGTCAGGTCTCAAATCAGATGTTGTGAAATTTTATTGTTCATGCCATACCTGTCAAGTTTCAAGTAAACTGAACCAGGTGGTCCCTGCTGCTCCAATAAAACCCATCCCTGCCACTGGAGAACCATTTGAACATGTTATTGTGGACTGTGTTGGTCCTTTACCAAAAACAAAATCTGGCAACTAGTACATCCTCACTGTGATGTGTGCTGCAACTCGTTACCCTGAGGCAATCCCATTATGCTCATTAAAAGCCTGTGCCATTGTAAAAGCACTTGTTAAGTTTTTCTCCACTTTTGGAACTGAACACATCCAAAGTGACCAGGGATCCAACTTCATGTCTAAAATCTTTGCCCAGGTCATGTCAGAGTTAAATGTGAAGCACAACACTTCCAGCGCTTACCATCCTGAGAGTCAGGGTGCATTAGAAAGGTTTCACCAAACCCTAAAGAGTCAAACCGTGAGTGGGATGAGGGGTTGCCATTTTTGTTGTTTGCTTTGAGAGAAACTGTGCAGGAGTCCTTAGGGTTCAGTCCAGCCGATCTAGTGTTCTGCCACAAAGACGCGGTCCACTTCGTTTGTTGCAAGAGAAGTTTCCCTCTCAAAAGTCGTTCAAGTTCAAGTGAAAACATTTTGGATGGCGTCAACTCGTTTAGGGAGAAATTGCATCACGCTAATGATTTGGCCCATGATTCACTCTCCACTGCTCAGTTCAAAATGAAAACTAACTTTCATAAAAAGTCTGTTGTGCGGACATTTGAGTCCGGTGATCCTGTACTAGTTCTGTTACCTCTGGTTGGTTCTGGCCTCCAGGCAAAATTCTCTGGTCCTTATGTGGTTGACCATAAACTTAGTGAAGCAGATTATGTAGTCCAGACTCCTGATCGCAAGAAAAAAACTCCTGTGTATCACATCAACATGCTTAAAATGTATGTTGACCATGAAAATAGTGCCATTTCGTCTCCATAATGCAGCAGGAAGCAACATATCTTCTTGAACATGGTTTTGCTGTACCAAGTAGTAGTCCATGGAGCTCTCCCCCAGTACTGCTTCCCAAGTCTGACCAGACCTCTGCGGTGTGAGCAATTGTGAGGTTTATCTGGATGATATTGTAGCCTATTCATCCACCTGGGCTGAGCATGTGAAAACCCTTGAAGAGGTTTTTAATCGTTTGCGTAAAGCTCCCCTCACACTTAATTTGGCCAAGTTTGAGTTTTGGAAAGCTGTTGTTACTTGGGTAAGCAGGTAGGACAAGGTTGTGTGTGTGCTGTTGCTGCTAAGGTGCAGAACATTTTGGATTTTCCAGCTCCCCAGACACGCAGTGAGTTCTGCCGTTTTCTGGGGATGGCTGGGTATTATCGGGCTTTCTGTAAAAACTTTTCTGATGTAGTAGCTCTGTTGACAAGCTTAGCCAGTCCTGAGTCACCCTTTCAGTGGTTGGAGAAGAGTCAGTTTGCTTTTGAGGGCGTCAAAGCTCTCTGCAGCGCTCCTGTGCTTGCTGCCCCAGTCGTCCTGCGCCCCTTTAAGCTGGAGGTGGATGCTAGCGCACTCGTTGTGGGCGCAGTGCTCTTGCAGGAGGATGAGTGTGGCATTGACCATCCCATATGCTACTTCTCCAAGAAGTTCAAAAAACACCAGCTCCATTACAGCACAATCAGAAAATAGGTTCCAGCCTTACTATTGGCCTTACAACATTTCGAAGTGTATATTGGGTCCAGCTCTGTGCCAACTGTTATTTTCTCCGACCACAATTAGCTCTTGTTCTTGGCTCAAATGTAGAACAGTAACCAACGCCTTACGGTCGTTGCTGCTTCAGGACTTCAATATTGAGATCCGTTACAAGAAGGGTTTGGAAAATGTCATGGCTGATGCTCTGTCTAGGTCTTAGAAAATCAAACATTTCTTTTAGGGGGAGAAATGCTTGATCTTTAGGTGGGGAGGTGTTATGACCCTGGGTCATGTGGTTTGTGGTGTGTGTGTTTGTTCATCTTAGTTCTCTCTTTCCTCCTCTTCAGTGAATGTGGGTGTGTTCATCTTAGTTCTCTCTCTCCTCCCCTTCAGTGAATGTGTGTTGCAGGTGGAGTCCTGGGATTTGAGGGTTTGAATCTAACTGAACCTAGCAGATTTGACTGCCAATCAGCAGAAGCAATTGAAACTCCAGCTGACAGCAATCGTCCCTTCTCTTCTTTCCCACTCCAAAGACAATGAACCTGCAGTCCTGCCTTTTGTTAATTTGTTGTGACTCAATGGTGTGGTAGCAAGCCCTTTTTGTTTTATTCCCTTTTTTTCTCTTTATGAGTTAGGAGCCTAGGCTAGTTTTCTTGTGGTTTATTTGTTTTATTTGATTAGGGAAGTTCAGGGCTCAAAAGAGATGTTTTGTTTGTTATTTTGGGCATAGCTCGGCTCTGAATCCAATTAAAGCTACCTTTATTTTGGATTTATTCTGTGCCGCTGATCTTTCTTGGAATTGGGAAGGCAGGGGGGACACATACCATGTTATGCCTGGTCCTCCCCTAAACTAGGGACATAACAATACTGAACCCCAAAAACTGTCCTTGATGCTGTGCCATCTGTGTGTAAATTCATATGTATGTCGCTTTGCATAAAAACGTCTGCCAAATGATTAATTGTAATTGATGTTTCACATCACAACATCACAAACCTACTGTTTGCACTACTGTAGGGTAAGACAGATAAGATAAGACTTTATTCTTTTCAACAGGGAAATTTAATCGTTACAGCCAGCAAGTATTACAAAGTGTTACGATCCTGCAGACCTCTCTAATCCTAGTGTTTCCTTTCCCCCTTTTCCCAGCATTATGTGCTGTCTGTCTGTTGTCCCCTGTCTGTCTAGCTGGGTGTGTCTCTACGCCTGGCCAGCTCCGGTGCTCAGGTTCACACCTGATGCGCATGACAATGATTAGGTACACGATAAAAGGGGAGAACTCTGTCCTATCTTCTGCTGGATTGTCCTGAATCCCTGGTGTTGTCTTTGTTCTGTGTGAGTACTTGGTTTTGCTATCTCCTCTCTTTGAGTTGTACTAATGTTAGTTTGCCTCATCAGCGCGTGCCTTGCCTCAGATACCCGACTTGACTGAGCTACCTTTGTTTATTTCCACTCCTTTTGAGTGCACCTTGAGTTTTGTTTGACCACTCTTTATGAGTGTGTTTTGCTTTGCTCATTTCTTGTTTAAAATAAATAATTTTGTTTTACTAATTCCCTCTCTGGTCTGCATCTTTGGGTCCAAAGAAATCATTCAGGCGTTCTGCCTAACACAAAGAGCAAGTGTTGTATTGCACTTGAGAAATACTATTGCACCTGAGAAAATACATTTGCTAATATACATTGCATTTAGAGCAGCCCCCTGCCCCCACCTTGGCTTGTCAGACCATTTGTCCATTATGCTAATTCCTGCACACAAGCCCCTGCTGATCAGAAAAAAACCTTAAATGAGGCAGGTGAGAGTGTGGTCTGAGGGGGCTATGGAGGCACTTCAGGACTGTTTTGAGTGCACTGACTGGGATATGTTTAAGGAAGCTGCCTCCTACAACGATCACATCAATATTGATGAGTATGCCATGTGTCAGCCTACATAAACAAATGCTTGGATGATGTCAGCACCACGAAGAGCATCATCACCCAGGCCAACCAAAAATCCTGGATGACTGTGGATGTGCGAAATATGCTAAAGGAACGGAAGTCAGCCTTCAAGTCAGGTGACGTGGAGGCATTGAGAACAGTGAGAATCAACTTGAACCGTGCCATCAGACTAGCAAAGCGCGCCCACAGCCAAAATATCCAGGACGCCTGTTTATTTTACATTCTCTACGATAATTGTAAATATTTTCACCATATTCTCTTCATTTATACATATACTGCACACATATACATATACTTTTAATTGTTTTCTACCCTGTGCTGAGCCTGCTGCAATTGAAATTTCATTCAGTGTACACCTGCTGTTTTATTGAATGACAATAAAGTTTGTCTAAAGTCTACATTACATCTGTGCAATGATCTTGCGCAATATTACATTTATTTTTCTGTGCTTACTAACCATTATTTTACTATTACTATTACTATTTTATTATTACTATTATTTTTCTACTGTGCAATAGTACAAAACACTACATTTACCATGTGCAATTCAAATATTCAAGGAAAGATTAATTTTTTACCCTTTTTTTATATAATGTACATATATATAGTTGATTTTCATTTTGTATCTCTTTTTATTTTCTATTTGTTCTTCTTCTATGTCTCTCTGTGAGGGGTCTTGTCCTGTGGCTGACTTTACAGTAGAGATTGAGATAACAGCACGGGAGTCTGGGTGGACTGAAGACTGTTTTTGGGAGGAATTCATTAATGGGCCCAGTGAGTCTGTTATTTATTAATTGGCTGTTTCAGATGAAACTGGTGACTCGGAGTTAATCTCCCTGGTTATCAGGTTCGACAACCACCTTCATGACAGGTGTAGGGAGACAGTCAGCTGTGCTCAGTCTCAGTCTTTTTTGCCTCTTACCATCCTAGCCCCTTGCCCTTGTTTGCATCTACCGCAGTTGGACCGGCCATTGCTTGGCTTCCTGTAGTCTTCAGGACAAAGAGAAGGCTTGTCAGTGACAGTGGGGGTCCAGTTGAGCCAAAACCACTCCACCTTCCTCCTCAGCCCTGTATACAGCTCGATACCACTCTTCTGTTGGACAGGTGGTGGCCCTGTTTGCCCTAGTGGAGTCCAGTGGCAACGAAAGTGTCCTGAATGTTAACTTTGCTGCCTGGGTTGGTACCGTGGTGATCACTCAACACTTCCCTCTATGCTAATGCTTTTAACTCACCCGAGTTACTCACAGCACCAAACCCCTGAATCTGTTCCTTTCTGGCATCAATTCAGCTCCACATCAGTCCAGCCTGTCTGTTCCTGAGTCTCCAGACCTTTCCTCCATCCCTGTTGATTATCACAATCGAAGCGAGGTAAACATCATGTCCTCACTCTGTCTTCACATTATCCTTGTGAATGCACCGTTTAGCTTCACCTCTTCCAGCTGGCTTAACAGCCTGTCCCGTCCAGAATGGGAATCTATGGAGAAGTACATTAATGACTGACTAGCCACTGGGATCATTAGACCATCCTCCTCCACTCTGCACAGGTTACTGCTTTGTGGACATGAAAGACAAGAATCTTTGCCTTTGTGTTGACTACTGTGACTGCAACCAAGTCACAGGGAAAAACAAATACCCACTCCCTCTGATCATCTGGATCTCCATAACACCTGCCACTTAATTTGAATCCAACAAGGAGACTAGTGGTACACTCTCCTTTTTAACCCTTTTGGGTTAACTAATGCTCCCTCAGTTTTTCAAGCTGGATGAATGCATCCACCATGTCAGGCAGGTGATCCAGAGAATTTTATAACTTTGTCACAGCTGAAAAGTGTAAAATCTATGTCAACTCTCTTGGCTACATCATTGAAAGCATGCAGGTGAAAATAGATCTGGACGAGATCCAAGTGGTGGCAGAGTGCCCAAAGCCACCTCTCCTGAAATGACTGCAACAGGTCCTTGGGTTCATGAATTTCTATCGGTAATTCATCAGGGACTACAGCTGTTTCACTGCACTACTCACCAGGCTAACCTCTTGCACATTGTCATGCTCCTTCACTCCTCAAACTGACAGCACCAATTGAAGAGATGCTTCACATCAGTACCAATCCTTGTCCAACCCGATCCCCCTAGTCAGTTCATCATGGAGGTGGACTGTTCAGACAGAGGGCTTGGAGTAGTCCTCTCCCAGTGCTCATGCCCTAACTGGAAGTTGCATACTGTGTTCTCTTATGCGATCAGCAGCTAGCTCTTCTAAACAGCGCTCCTGCATAGAGATAGACCTTTGAGCTCAGGAGGAGATGACAGGGGTGCTGAGCGGGAGCAATATCAGGAGTGAGAAGGAGGAGAATTAAACCCTTGGTTCTGTCAATCATGGGGAATGTTAGGTCTTTAGCGAATAAGATGGATGACTTGTGCGCACTGATGCAGATCCAGAGGGAGACACATTTTGCACTTTATAGAGACATGGCTGCATGTGGACCTCCCAGACCACAGTTCCTCCATACCTGGTTTTGGGGCAATTCTGGTGGACAGGGATATTAGGCTGAGTGGTAAGAAGAAAGGTGGAGGGATTTCAGTTTTTTGCAAATGTAAGGCGATGCAATCCCAAACATACCACGAAGGAACGTCTCTGCTCTTCAGTAATTTTTAGATTGGAGCAAGTGAAACATTCAGCTTAGTGCTATTCCTCCTTCAGGCAGTCACCCAGCTTCCCAGAAGACTGAGGGGAAAGGCTAAAGATATGCCGCTTACGGCAGGAGGGAACAGGAGAGTGAGGGGGGAGAATGAGAAGCCATCGCTAACTGCTAAGCTAAGGAACTGAGCCAGAAGAATAGACAAGTGTGTAAACAACTTACTTACCTAGCTTACTGTTCAATTTGGCAAAATGATTATAACTCAAGGTCCAGATGCAGACCACTTTCAACTGCATGTCATTGTCTGGAATAGAATTGTCACAGTTGTGACACTTAATCTATGTATGAAACTTTGGTGGGATAACAGCATTGTATTTGAAGGCACACTCACAGCATCACATATATGTCAGTTGGTTACCCTTATATTCACTTAACCTCCTGACTAACAGGAAAAAAAATATATTTTTTAATTTCCCAATCTTTGCAAGGTAATTAGAATACTGAAAACTTTTTTTTTTTTTTTTTTGAAAAACAAGAAGAATTTCTTTTAGGACATTTTTTGAACACTTAAATACTATGCTAAAATACAGTTAAAATAATTTAGGCAGTGTTTTAATGTGTTGTCAAAAGACTTATCTAAAATATGCCAACAACATTTCAAGCCAAAATTTGCTCAATAAAAAGTGTTCTGCACTTTTCCTCTTTCCTCATAAAATGTGCTTGCACTGATGGACGCCATTTTACTTAATGAGAAAGAGAAAGGTACAGTGGTGGAAAAAAGTTTTCGGACACCCTTAAAATTTTACACAATCTCAAATATTATCATGAAATATTTGTGGAAAAATCTTTTTTGTGTTTCAAAAGGTGTGGCTGCATTAGACAGACACAAACAAAGACAAATGATATTGTTTTTGTTTATTGTTTACAAGAAAAACTAACAAACTAAATTCTTGACAGTTTCAATATGTCAGTTCTCAACATTGTCAGTATCGAAGTCAACAGATAACAGAGAATGTGTTCAAAACTGAACAAAAATTAAATAAACCATCACATCATCAAATTAATATTTAGTAGTCTTGCCATAGAGCTCTAATCCTGGCTGGCATGTTCCCCATGAGCCTTTCACACTGTTGAGGGGTAATCTTGTCCCATTCTTCTTGAATTACTGCTTTTAATTCTAAATTCTTTGGTTTGAAACAGACCTTTTGATAATCCATCACAGATTTTCAATGGGGCTCATGTCCGGGGATTCAGCTGGCCACTCTAAGACCTGAATACCGTGCTCCTGCAGCCAAGTTCTACTGGCCCTGGATGTGTGGCAAGGGGCATTATCTTTTTTGAAACATCTAGTTCTCGACGGAACAGTGCACGCGCAGAAGGGAGCATGTGGGTTTCGAGAATGGCACAATACTTGGCAGAGTTCAAATGTGCCATCACAGACAGTGAGATGACCAACACTGGCAGCACTCAAGCATCCCCAAACCATGATACTGCCTCCACCATGCTTGACAGTAGGTACTGTACATGCTGGAGATAATGCTTCGCCTGGCCTTCTGCGTATTCTCACAGGAGGAAGATAAAGCTAGAAACTGGACTCATCTGACCACAGACTCTTCCTCCAGTTCCTGGCTGTCCACTTCTTGTGTGCTTGGGCCCAGCGACGCCAGGCTAACCTCTGTCTCTCATTGATCAGGGGCTTCTTGACAGTCTTGTAGGACCTTAAGCCATGATCTAAAAGTTGGCCACGTACAGTGCGGGTGGAACACTGCACACCAGTTTGGTTTGAGCTGAAGCTCCTGTGATGTCATTCAGTGGTTTTCCCTGCACATGCGGATCAGGATGCGGTCATTTCTTGCTGAAGAAACCCTTGGACGTCCAGATCTTGGTTTGTCTTCCAAGCTGTTTGTTTGTCTGTATTTCTGCAGAGTGTATCTGACTGCTGAAGGAATGCATCTGCACTTCCTGGCTATCTGGCAGCAGCTGTACCCTTCCTGGCTGAGAATCTGTATCTTCAGGCATGTTTCCTGCATTAGGTTCTTTGTTTTAGCCACATTTGCCTCTGAAGAACTTTCAAATGTGCTGGCTTTATATAGACATGAAGCATGGCAACAAAAATTGTGTCTTTTAATAAAAAGCACGACCTTCATTAGTGGATCACTGGTACCAAAATGACCCAATACTCAAAATTTCTTTTGTATTTTTATGGAACCAATCAATTTTTAGTTTTTAATGGCTTTAGTATTTTGGCTGTGACTGTACTAAAAGAAATTGCACTTGAAGACCTAAGAGTGATTCTTAATGCAATATTTCACAAATGCGTGGGGTGTCCAAAAACTTTTTTCCACCACTGTATTTCCCTATTGTCTGCTGCCAAAGTCCATCTTAGCCAGACAGCAAGCCACTGTACATAGGCTGCAGTGATCATTAAGACACTCACTATCACAAAGATACAAGTTTTACAGCAGAAATGAGCACAGCTTGAGAAATTTCCCCTCCCTGTGTGGGAGGAGTGAATACAAGCCACTCTGTGTTACTATCCCTTGAATACATCATTAAACAATTGCAGATTATTAAATATTTAGTGTGATCAATTAAAGTATTAAAGCTACTTCAGCTGCATACAGCCAACAATCTGCTGCCAGCAGTGGCACATTGTTCAGTTTGTCCTTTAAAGGATAGAATAGGATACCACTTTATTAATCCCCCATAGGGGAAATTTGAGTATTACAGGCAGCGGTAGTAATACTGAAGAAATAAAGAATGTGTAATGAGTGTGGAAAGTTCATCCAGATGACATCCTGTCCCAAGATTGTGGTCATATTGATCATTTACTGTCATCAAAATGACATAGCTCCAGTTCAAGTTTTCATGTTGAAGGCAAATGAAATCATGGATGAACACACACCTAAATGTGACCTGCCTTTTTAGTGTATGTCTTGTTGATAGATAGATTTAAATTTTGAAAAAAAAAACATTTATTTTTAATGATTAAAATCAGTATTCACCTGTAGTTAAAGGATATTTCGTGCGTTTTTAGTCAGACTTTCTGACTGTTTTATGTTGAATACAGTATCACGTCATTTTCCAACTATGTAGAAGTGGTGTATTTAGGAAACCATATCATTGCTTTTTTTATATACCTGCAAATGCATTTCCCATTGAAACTAAAACTTGTAGAAAATGTAGACAATACAGGAGGTAGAGCTAAATACTCAATACTCACAAAAATGAATTAACAGGCATTAAAATGTCTGTTTTCGTAATGAATTGATGTATTGCTCCACTTGATCCATAGTGTAAATATAGATAACGAGATAAGCTGTGTGTGCCACTTGTAATAAATACAAACTGTTGTGGTGAAATGATAAGCTACTGCATTGAAAATGTGTTTTAAAAATAATTTAAACATGTCATAATCAGCTAGACGTACTAGTCGCCCTCCACAGCATGATACCAGTCATTTTTGTTTAAATGAGACTACCAGTTGGAAACAGTGTTAACTTTTGTAATTAAGAGGCCCACTGTAACTGTGTATAACTGTGTGTAACTGTGACCCACCCAAAATTGAAATCCTGGTGCCGTGCCTGATGCAAGATACAGAATGGAAGAAACAACTATGTCTATGTAAAGATTATAAAAAGACAGTAAATGCTAAAGAATCCTACTGCCATAAAAAAGTGCTGTTGCTAACATGACATGTATTGTACTGCATTTGAGACATACTATTGCACCTCAGAAAATACTATTGCATTTCAGAAATACTAGGTCTATGTATATGCTCAGTTTAGAAAAATACGGTTGCCAATATGGATAATGTCATGTCGCGAACGAAACGACTCTTAGAGCTGGCTCTTTAAAGTGAACAATCAGAGCTGGCTCCTCTCTGGGAACTGGAGTGGGAGCCATTTTTTTTCTATGTTTTTCTGTTCAAACTGCACATGATTGGTTGAATACATGATGTGTGGTGGCTTCTGTGTGTACGCACTAAGCAAACACAGCACACATACACACAGAGAGAGCCGCAACAGAGACAAAATGCTGGAAAGGTGAGAAAATGAGTGCCCACAGCAAATGCAGTAAAATTTGATGTATATATTGTACATTAGTAATTTATCTTATACATAATTTTACATTATTTTTGGTAATAAATTAATTTAAGCAACAGGGGTGGAGAAGTAACGGGGATAGAATTGAATCTGTTGAAGATTCATTCAGTCACCCGTTGATTCACCCATTGATGTTGTTCTCCTGAAGGCGCTCCTCCAGCTTCCTGTAGCTGTCTTTGCCCCTCTGCACCCTCCTCAGCACCCCTGATCTAAAGACCCTCTACTTCTCATTCAGTAGGACTTTCAGTTCCGGGGACACCCAGGGTTTGTTGTTTGGGAAACACTGTACCTTCCTGGTAGGCACAATGTTTTCCATGCAGAAGTTGATGTAGTCTGTGATACAGGTTGTCAAGCTGTCAATGTCCCCCCATGTGTATTGCACAACACATCCCAGTCAGTGGTTTCAAAGTAGTCATCTTCTCACATACCTGATGGTTGGTGGGTGTTTATTCATTAAGGGTATGTATGTAAGGAGCAGATGAACTGGTTGTGATCACAACGGCCCAGTGGGGGGAGGGCTGATAAACTGTAAGCATCCTTAGTGTTTGCATATAGTAAGTCCAGTGTTCTATTGTCTCTGGTGTGGCATTTAAAATACTAAGTGAAGGTGGGGAGAGTGGAGGACAGGGAAGCATGACTGAAGTCACCAGAGATGAGGAGGGCCTGGGGGCGTGATGTCTGCAGCTGTGAGACCACAGTGTGCAGGAGCTTGCATACTGCTGTTGCATTGGCTGACGGGAAGACGTAAAGTGTTATTAAGATGACGTATGAGAACTCCCTCAGAAGATAATATGGCTGAATGCTAAAGGGCTAACAGCTCAATGTGTCTTGTGCAGCACTGCTCCTTCATACTTATGTGCCCTGAGTTACACCATCTGTTGCTCAGAAACATTGCTATGCCCATCCTTCGCTATCCTGTCCACTCTCAGCAGTTTGATATTATCCAGCGTAACATGCGAGTCTGGCTTGAGTTTATTTAACCAGGTCTCTGCGAAGCAAATGAGATTATATAACACACATTCTCCATAATAAGAGACGGTATGGATGGTTTGTACTGTCTCTGCATCCCCTCCTCCTCTTTATTTCCTTGGGGATCTCCAGTCTCCCAGTTCCACTAGGAGTACGTTTGTGTTTCTCAGCACTATCAGCTCTATCAGCTGTTCCATTGTGTTCAAGGCTAATATATGCTCTAATGCTAATATCTGCTCACATTTATGCATTTCACCTGGTGCAATTTTTAAATTTCCAAGCTGTATACTTCTCTCAACTGTGCAGTAACACTATTTATTATCCATACTGGCAACTACGTATATTTTTGTAAACTGTATATATTTTGCATATACATAGACCCAGTATTTCCCAAGTGAAATAGTATTTTTCTCAGGTGCAATAGTATTCTCAAGTGCAATACAATAAATGTGTCAGTAGTTAGTTTTCTCAATAAGCCTACTAGCAACAGTACTTTTTATGGCAGTAGGATTCTTTGGCATTCACTATTTTTAATAATCTGGACAAATGTACATAGACATAGTTGTTTTTTCTATTCTATATCTTGTATACTTCTATATTTTTATTTTGACCTCTTTATGCCACTGTGCTTGCTTTTTGTAACCTGCTTGACGTAGTCACTAAATTTCCCCAGTGTGGGATCAATAAAGTCTTATCTTGTCTTTAATGATGGAGCCGTGGCTGAATAGATCTCCCAATGTGATTTTAACTTGTCCAGAAAAGAGTAAAGGGCATGTCACTTGTCTTACCTGTTGTACATCCATATGCACACACAATTGACTGAGACTAGTGACCAAAGAAACACACAAAAAGCACAACAACACACTAAAACAAAGAAAAGCAGCCCAAGCTGCTGTAACTAGCTGCCACTCTTATGGCACCACCTTAACAACTATCTCTCTGTCTGGCTAGAGTCACTGTCCTGTAGAACCCTTAGTGACTTTTTATTTATTCAGTAACTTTCTGCCCATTCAGACATTCCCTTCACTCCAAACCTACAGAAAACAGTTTATACATTTTCATGAAAAGAGTTGATAGCCAGAGATTTTTTTGCTCACTAAATATCCTTCCTTCTTACCTCTCATTCTCACTGTTTTGTTAGGATCTGGACTATTTAGTGGTTACTTCCTGTAGGGATCTACATTTTGTCCCCATAAGGAAGGTGAGTCCCCACAATGTGACTGTATGAACAGATTTATATCCCCACAACATGAGTAACATATTTCCACACACACACACACACACACACACACACACACACACACACACACACACACACACACACACACACACACACACAGACTACATTTTAATGTTAACATTGTTCTTTAATGAAAAATCTCTCTATCTATCTCTCTTTAGTAAGATCTCATTTAGCCAGTGGGACAAAAGTCACAATTTCTTGAGATTCCAATCATTAGATAACCCAATAATCACAAATATATGGACACATTTTCCATAGTTTATTTATTACTGGTTCATACATGGGAACTTGTGTGCTCTCTATTTAACATACATTTCCTATTGGTAATGTATAATAGCAGATGCCAGCCCCTTTACAACAGATAAAAAAGATACATTATTAAAAAATACATAGTATGTAGGAAAAACAGATTATTTGTACTATCTTCTTAGAAAGGGCACACATTGCCAGACAACTCCATACAAACTATTATTAGATGACTATAGTGCTAAAAGAATTACACCTTAATCAGTCTAATATTGAGTCCAACATCATGTCTTTAAAAAAAGTGAAAAAATTCAGCCATGTGTTATGCTTTTTTGCTGGCAGTTTCCAGCACTGCACTAAAATAGTTTCAACTTGATTTTCTAGAATCAAGTAACTTCCCATCTTGTCAAATTTCAAAATAATGACTCTTTTAGAAATTTCCTGAAATAAGGGAAGAACAAAGGCTACTTGTGGCAGCAGTGCTGGACTTTCTATAATCCTTTTGCTGGACTAGAATCCTATTGTGGGATTTTAGATGATTACAAATAAACTTGACTCTGAATTAGCTCACCCCATTGGTAAGAGAAAATAATATTTAAGACTGAATATGAAACAACATAACTTATGATATGTTTGCAGTGCATAAGTTATGAAAGAAATTGCTAACATACATCTCAACACTATATCTCATTACTGACCCATTGCTACAAATCTACATACATTCATCATATTATGACCATTTAGTAAACTAGTATCATATGAAACACTGAATTACAACTATATTTGCTGTTGATGTTTGGCACTTATAAAAATTATATCAACATTCAAAACGTGTTCCACAATTAAGATGTGAAAACTGAGACTGAGTGAGGAAGTCTTTGCACTCTATGTGGAATGTGATGAACTTTAATCACTTTAAGTGTCCAGATCATTGATTAGAATCTGGCTCAGAAGTCTAACTTCCATAAGGAGAGAAAATATACAATAACATAGCCAGATGTCTTTAAAAGGAGTACAAAGATTTATCTTTATTCCATGCCCCAATGACTCTTATTTTTTTATTTCTGATGAAAGCGGGTATTGTTCACTATAATAAAAGAGATGCTCTTGAAGTGAGAACTACTAAAAATTCTTTCAATAATGTGAGATTTGGTGAAACTGAAGAGAAAATATATTTGACCACTGATTGTGTGCCACTGTCTCTCCATATAATAAATTATAAATTAGGTGCTGTTGCTTTGTTCAGTTGGATAGAAATATGGAGGTGTCTAGGAAGGCAGGTGGTGTAGGGAGGTTAGTGCCTGTCATTGTCTGGTAACTAAGCAGATACTGTGTTGACAGTACACTGCCTCTTATGATGGTTTCCATGTTTCCTCTTCCTGCAGTAGACATATAGAGCTGTGAGGGGAATGCAGCTGACTGACGACACCAACAGCAGCCCGATGAAGAGTTGACCCAAGACAGGATAATCCATCACAACTGACTTACCCTAAGGAAACAATAGGTACAGTTAACCCCTGTCTTCACACATTTGTCAATTCCTCAGACATTTTGGCAGAATATCAAACAATCATCTGTATAGTTGTTACAGTTGGCTTTGTCTAGTGATATTATGTGTTCTTATTCTGTACGTTCCTACTGCACTTGTGTAACCTAATGTGTGTCCTTGTACTGTTCACAACAGTGAGATAGCATGACTGATGAAAGCCAGTTGGGATAACAAGGGGCAGATGATGCTTCTCTTTTCTGTCAGTAAGGTCTGTTGTATTAGATACACGCCCAAACAACACTCACACACAGGTTGCTTATCACATTCAAGGACAAGATGTGGACAGTGGCTGTGCTGTCCACGTCTTGGTAACTGGCCAATTACATGTGGTCACGTAAGTCAAACTTCTGTACGGGGCTGGCTCAGCCCAAGAGAATAAATGTGAATTTTTATCAGAGATTTGTGCTCATCCTGACAGAGTTCCTGTGAGAGCTCTGTCATTATGAGCACAGCACTGCTATGCTTTACCTGTGACCTAAATAAATAGTTTGGCTGTGAACTGAAGATTTCTCCAGACTGTTCTTGGGCTTCCAACAAAAGAATCTGGGCTAACAAATTTGGTGACGAGACCCGGATTGCCTGACTCTGAGACCGTGTCTAATTGATGACCATTGCAGTCGATCGGAGGAGAACTTTTTTCAGACAATTCCAGGCGCCTAAATCAAAGGTATGCAGAAATCTCTTTTCTATCAGAAACTTCTGCACATTGGACTCACTAAATTAAAATTATGTGATTAATACCATCCTCTGATCACTAAAATCTTAGTAACTTGATATTAAAAAGTAAGATGATTTATTAAACTGAATGGTCACATGTAAAGTATAAACACATAGTCTCACGTGATGGAAAGTAAATTTACTAACTAAGTGTCCTAGTTAGAATTAAATAATCTCCATTGAGAAGAAAAAAAAATCTCCGGCTGAGTCGTTGAGAGTAAAAAAGTAAAAATAAACCAGCCGTTGAGAAAAAAAAAAATCTTCGGTTGAGCCGTAGAGAAGAAAAAGAAAAAGGAAAAAAAAAGAGGAGTGTTAAAGTGTTCATGAGGACACAGGGATAAGTATGTTATTTTTCATACAAATGTGGGGTGGTTTCCTACTTGATTGATATTTTCCAACAGGTGCTCTCCCACCTGTTAGAGAATCATCTCTTTGTAAACCCTTACAGAAAAACCACACAAAATCCCATGTTTTTCACGTTATCACATGTAGTAACACGTGTCCACGTGTTACTACATGTGGTACCACACGTGTGGTACCACATGTTACCACATATTATCACGTGTCGACACACATGAAACACATGTGGACACGTGCAAACATTTAGCACACATTTTACCACATTGCAACATATGGAGCACATGTGGAAATCATGTTACCATATGTGACAAATACTGCACATTTTCAAGGTTTCACCATAACATTTTAAATAAGTGCAGTAATTTGAGTACTGACAAACACAAAGGTTCAGCAATATTGCTAAATGATAAATACATATGGAATCAGTATAAAGGCAATACATACACAACAAAAGTGTTAGGCATTTAAAAGTCTTTTATTTTGACTGAATGAGTTAGTGAAGCTGGACTAAAGTATGAAATAATGACACCAGATGCAGTCTTGAAAGTAATGCAGTACTGTATGTATTGAAAGAAAATTCACAATTACAAGACTGTAACATCCACAAGTCACAAGCAGTCATTCAATGGTACAATCCAAGATGTTGTTCAATAGCATCCATTTCATATAGATTAAGAGCTCTAAAGCAACCACTTCCAAAAAGCATAGTGCCGTTAACTGTTCTTGCATGTTTAGTTGTATTATAGCCATCTAGCATTGTGTCAAACAGCTGCTTTACTCTAGGTTGGTAAACCCCACATATTATACAAATCTTCAACACTTTTTACACACATTTGGCTACACACCAATGGAAGCTAATGTGTAGCAATGCTACTAACGTTACAGCTGCTTAGAGATGGACAATTTTAGCTTACCTTAGCAAGCAAGGTAGCTAGATTTGAATAAAAGTAGCTGGCTAAGTTTGGCTATGATGATCCACTTTCTACCACTGGCACCATTACCAATTTTCTCCATGCGATATTTTGTAGTCCGGGGTAAAGGCTTGTTGTCATCATGCAAATACCTTCTGTACATCCTCCTTTTCTTACGAGAAGGCTCCATTCTAAAGGCTTGGCTTAGCTGTCCTCTGTAACTCTGTCCTCTGTATCCCTTCCTTCCGATTGTGTGGGCGCCAAACAGAAGCTATAGATGACGCGCGTGGAAACTTTGCAAGCCCGCCAATTGGCTCTGCTTTTACTGTCAGTTGCTGAGGCAAAGCTAAAAAGACCAGAGATATAACATTCGTTAGCATAGGGACAAGACAAGCTACTATGTATGTGCTAATAAAATGGGTAAAAGAAAACAAAGTGTGGGATTGCAGAGAAATGTTAAGGACAAAAAAAAAAAAAATGTTAAGTGACCCAAGAAGATTGGCCTGGTGGAACACGGGGCTGTTGGAGTAAAGCCACCTAAAGGCAGCTGGAAAGCTTTTCCGGCCGAGATACTCAATGTAAAAGGTAACTGAATCAATTATGCATATGTAGTTTAACGTTAGTGCTATAAGTATTTATGATCAAATGCACCCACCTTATTATTACTTACTGTTAAGTCAAGCATCAAAATGGTAACGTATTATAGTGCTCTGTAGGGAACTTGTTGACGTTGCATCTCCATTAGGTTGGTTACAACAAACTTAGCTAGCAAGATACTTTGACCGCTAACTTAACTAACCTAGCTACAACTATTTCGCAAGAGTTAGCAATAGTAATGTTAGTGTTACTACTTACATTATTCGGGACACGTTGGTGGACGATGTTGACGCAGACGCCGTCCAGGACGTACGTGTAACGTCAAAGGCAGAAGTTGTCGACCCACGGGCCGGTTAGCATTAGCATAACATGAGCGTTAGCCAAATCGCTGCCTCGGAATGAACGACTTGAAATCCACCGTTCCCGCAATGTTCGAATCTGGCCCCCGCCCCCTCCCGAGGGGGCACAATGACTTGAATGGCCAGGTGGTAATTCCCTGCTGTAATTACTGTTCTTGTGCTTTATATAATATTTAAATTACTTATTCAATAATGAAGGCGTTTTTCCAGGATGTTCAAGCTCATTTATACTCCCTCCTATCATCTCCTTTCCCTTGCAATTGCTTGCTGTTTTGTCAGACTACAACTGCCACTGAGGAAAGTGGTCATTCTGACGATGAGGATGAGGATGACACACCTCAACAACAGAAGATACAGCAATGCTGTCCAAACACATGTTAATGTTCTTGTTTCCTTTTTTTCCCAGTTACCTTTTATTTTAATTATTTGGGTTGCTTCAATTGTGACATAATTCACTGATGATTTGTTGTCTATGTCATACATTTATCATCATACTTTTACAAACTTGAGTATGTATACAACTTCAAACACTTTTGGGCAGTTGTGATGGCCATGACATCATGAGATGTTTGGTGTTGTCAGCCTGAGCCTGTGCTTGTGAGTGCAGCTCCTTGATTGGATTAATGTCAGACAACTGTGCTTAGAGTGAGGAGGTTATTTAAGCTCCTGCAGTCACACAGTCTCGCTCTCTCTGACCTGGCCTCCACACAGGTATACCACATTTGGGTTCTGTTATGTTACATTAGGTTTACTTCAGTTTGCATTTTACAACATTTATATATATTATCTTCACTCATGCACATCCTACACTACTGACTCCACTGATTTACACACTTCATGCTTTAAATATTTAATTTGATGTTATTTGAAGTAAGAGTAATTTGGTTTAATTTGGTCTAATTTGGCTTTTCTTACTGTTTAGTTTGGTCCAAGCAGCATTTTGAATCAGCTGTAGTTGCCTAATTGATTTTTTGTTTAGGCCAGTAAAGACTCCATTGCAATAGTCCAACCTACTGAAAATGAATGCGTGAACAAGTTTTACTGTGTCTTCTTTGGACAGGCATCCCTTAATTCTGGTTATATTTTTCAGGTGGTTGTAGGCTGATTTGGTAATCAGCTTTAAATGGTTGTTAAAAATCAGGTCAGAATCAATAATTACACCAAGATTTCTGGCTTTGTTGTCAGTGACATGGAGTTAAGGTGAGGACTGATCTTTGACCTTTCATTTTTGGGGCCAAATATAATCACTGCTGTCTTATCTGCATTAAGCTGAAGAAAATTCTGGCACATCCACTCATTGATTTGATGAATACACTCACTCAGTGAAAGTAAGGGAAGGTAGTCATTTGATGACACAGAAATATAAAGTTGTGTATCATCTGCGTAAGTATAAGAAATATTATGATGCTCCATAATCTGAGCTAGGGGCAACATGTAGATATTGAAAAGAAGTGGTCCGAGAATGGACTCTTGTGGCACCCACCACAACATCTTTTTTTGTTCAGACACATGCTCACCAATTGACACAAAGTAGTCTCTATCTTGTAAATAGGATTTGAACCAGTGTAGTACAGTGCCAGTAAGTCCCACCCACTTTTCCAGTCTGTCAAGAAGTATGTCATGATCAGCTGTATCAAAGGCAGCACTAAGATCTAATAATACTAAGACTGAGGTCTTGGAAGCATCATTATTCAGATGTATGCCATTTAAAACTTTGATAAGTACAGTCTCAGTGCTGTGGTGTGGACGAAATACAGACTGAAATGCATTAAAAAGATTGTTCTGCGTTATGAAAGCATGCGTTTGTTGAAAAACAACCCTTTCAATAATTTTTCCTAGAAAGGGAAGATTTGATATTGGCCTGTAGTTACTTATTACTGAAGCATCCAGATGAGTCTTTTTTAGGAGAGGTTTTATTACTGCAGTTTTCAAGGCCTGGGGAAACTGACCAGACTGAAGAGAATTATTTATTATCTGCAACACATCTGGAGCTATGCAATTAAAAACATTTTTAAGAAAGTTT
Source organism: Chaetodon trifasciatus (assembly GCA_037975065.1). Lineage (NCBI taxonomy): Eukaryota > Metazoa > Chordata > Actinopteri > Chaetodontiformes > Chaetodontidae > Chaetodon > Chaetodon trifasciatus. Next base: position 17,267,305 of record JBBMOE010000005.1, read on the forward strand.
GTTGGCAGAGTATCAAGGCAGCATGTTGTGGATTTTAACTGTGATACAGTTTCTGTCAGCCTTGTATGATCTAGAAGGTTAAAATGTGCTAGATTAACTGGAGAACAAGATGGCACAGTTTAACAGTAAACTGCCTAATTTGTCTATTTGATTTGCCCCAATTTAGTTTAGTTCTGCCTTACTTGGTTTAATTAGAGATTTGTTTGAGTTGAATGCTGAATTTGGTTTAATTTGGTTTGATTTGAAAACAAAGACTCTTAAAAAACTTTGCCATGGTGTTTTTTCCCTCTTTTGTTGTGACCGCCTGAGCCAGGTGACAGCAGTACATGTTACTATTCAGTCTTATACTAATCATCATAACTGCTGACCTTTTACACCCTTCCCCCACAAACTTGTTTTTCAGATTTTTCAGGAGGACCCATATAGGACTCCAAAACATCCAAAGGTAAATGTAACACTTAGTTCATACAACTACTACAGTTCATACAACTAAGCTTTTTTTTTTTTGTAGTTGTTTATTTTATTCATTAATTTTTTAAGACAATATAAACAGTGTGTAAAATAGGCCGCAGCACCCAACTGATTGTTGTAGGAGGTCTCAGTCATGCTGTGGCTAGGCAGCAAACTAGGCAGCAAATCAAGGCAGAATCAGTAATTAAGGGAAAACCAAAAAATGTTTACTTATTGATTTTCTGCCTGTTATCATCAATACTTATTAAATTAATTGGTGGTGCCATAAGTGGTCCCAGCCCTACACAAAACACGTTGGACATCCTCTGAAGTCTGCAGATTCCAAAGATATTAGTATATTCGCTCTATGATCTTCTTGTCATCAGTAATGTTTGCCAAACATTTCTCTTTCTCTCCTGATAGATGGACTACAAAAATGACCTAAAGGAGCTCCAGGAGAAGATAAAAGACAAGGATAAGGAGAGCAGGCGCTTGAAGGTTGAACCTTCAACTGCAAGAGGGTAAGTATGGAGGGGAGACCTTACAGTAACCTTGAACCTATTTCCATGACAAAACTATAATAACAATGCTATACCTATAATAAGTCACAACTCAATTAGTGATTTTGAATAGGTAAGTGTTCCTTCTTTGATTTAATTGTAGGGCTAGCAGATACAATCACAAAAGCTGTGAAAGACGCTATACTGGCAGCTCAGCCTGCCCCCAGCCACCCGGTGCCTTCTAACAGCCACCCAGCCTCTCTTCACAACCAAACAGGAGAGACAAAGGTATCACTTACATAGTCAGGAGAAGGAAAGTTCAGTCAAATCTTTTTTTCTTACCAGCACCCATGACAATGCAACACCTCTGAGAAGTGGACTTTTTTGCATTCTGGGAGTACATGGATGTATTCTATTATGTCGTCATCTTTGCAGAACGAGTCTGTAATGGATTTAATGAATCCAACCGCCTTGAATTATGCTCAAAGGTGTGGTGGCTACAAGAAGCTCACCAGGACTGTGATGGACTCCATCTTCTCTTTGGAAGAGATGGCAACGTGCTCCCTCATTTTCCTCTTAGACGACATCTGCCAGGCACATCCAAGACTGCTTGCATTCCTAGTTTAGATTTGTGTATTGTTGGTTTAATTTTATGTAGAAAATGTAAGTACTAAGACTATTTTGTATTGTACACACACCCACTTGGTTTCACATGGGTATTTAAATTGGTTTCACATTGGAGTTTATATGGGTTGCACATATAAAAACATGAGTTTCACATGTAATAATATGGGTTTCACATGTAATCACATGGGTTTCACATAGGAATTTACATGGGTTTCACATGGGAGTCTATATGGGTTGGACATGTAATAACATGGGTTTCACATAGGAATTTACATTGGTTTCACATAGAAATTTACATGGGTTTCACATGGGAGTCTATATGGGTTACACATGTAATAACGGATTACACATGTAATAACATGGGTTTCACATGGAATCACATGGGTTTCACATGGGTATTTGAATCAGTTTCACATGGGAGTTTATATGGGTTACACATGTAAAAACATGAGTTTCACATATAATAATATGGGTTTCACGTGGAATCCCATGGGTTTCACATGTAATCACATGGGTTTCACATGGGAGTCTATATGGGGTACACATAATAACATGGGTTTCGCATGGAATCACATGGGTTTCACATGGGAGTCTATATGAGTAACACATGTAATAATATGGGTTACACATGGGAGTTTTTATGGGTTACATATGTAACAACATGAGTTTCACATGTGATCACATGGGTTTCACATAGGAATTTACATGGGTTTCACACATTACACCATGAAAAATGTTCCAAAACCACGTTTCCCATGTTTAACATGTACAAATCACATGTGTTCCACATTTTTCACATGTGGATTTAACATGTTCTCACATGTTAAATTTCACATGTGCAAAATCACATGTAAATAAAATCACATGTGACCACATGTGATTTGCACATGTGAAATTCATGTGGTTTTTCTGTACGGGAAAGCTGAGAAATGTGATTTTCACTGTGTCATTTCAGGGACTATCCTGAAAAGATCAGGGCAGTGGAGGAGTGGCCTGTCCTGGAGACCCTTAAGAAGCTACAGCAATTTCTGGGGTTCACTAACTTCTGTCATAGGTTTGTCCGGGATGAGAGTAAAATAGCTGTTCTGTTGACTAAGCTAACTTTGTCCAAAGTGAAGTTTAGCTGGTCAGCAGAGGCTGACTCAAGAGACTGTTCACCTCCACACCTATTCTGGTGCAACCTGACCCCACTAAGCCAAGCCTGCTTAGGTGCACACCTGATGCACATGTTACTAATTAGGCACAGAATAAAAGGGGAAAGCTCTCTCCTACCTGTTGCCAGATTGTCCTGAATCCCTGGCGGTGTCCTTGTTAGTTCATTGTGAGTAATACGCTATGCCATCTTCTCTCCTTGTGAGTTGCTAATGTTAGCTGATTTTTGGACTGCCACTTATAGCATGCTTTTGTGTTTCAGTGTCTTAGTGCTGTGTCATTGCGTGCTTTGCCTCAAACCCGCTTCGTCGGAGCTCCCTTAGTTTCTCCCCACTCCTGTTAAGTGTGCCTTGTGTTATTTTTGCATCCACTCCTTATCAGTGCGTTTTCTGTTACACCTTTTGTGTTTAAAGTAAATTGTATTTATTTTTGTATACCTGTCTCTGGTCTGCAACTTGCAATGCTGTCCTGGACCTTCTACCAGATGGTAGGGGGGCAAACTATCCATGGTTGCGGTGGGAGCTGTCTCTGCTGATGCTGCGTGCCCTTCTTACACACCACTTGCGCTGGAATTCCTTGATGGCAGTTAGCTGGGCACTCATACATGACTCTCTGTTAGTGAGGGTCACATTCAGTGATCGAGGTGGCGACTCCGGCAGAACAGCCAGAGGCCTGAAAAAGTTAGACAACTCCAGCTCTGTGGTATCATCCTGGGAGTCGAAGAGGGGAAGGGACCTCTGTTGCCCCTCACCACCAAAGCCCAGGTGGAACAACCGGGAGATGGGTCCTCGTCCCCTTGGATCACATCCCTCTGTGGCTGGTGGGCTCTGGAGGCTCCAGCAGAACTATCCGGGAGCTAGGGTCAGTCTGTTGCTCCAAGAGAGTTGCGATGAGTTGCTCAATAGAAGTTAGTTCACCTTTGATCTCAGATAAAGTCGGGGAGCTGACCATGTTGAAGGTTGTATGAGTTTCACCAGAAACAGCCTTTAGGATATGTTGGGTAGCCTAGGCTACGGGGGACAGAGCAGGCCCAGCTGGCTGTCAGCTGGCAGGAGATTTCCCACGCTGTCAGAAACAGTCACGTAGTCTCAGGTGTAGTATAATTTTTCCAGCAGATATGTGATGATTTGAGAGAATTGAGAGAAAACACTGTAACCAATGGTAGCTGATAGTAGCTGATTTGTTGAGCATGATATTGTAAGTGAAGATTTATTTGATGCAATATTGTGATAATAGCTCATGTGCTTAGAGTGCAGCTGAGGCTTTGAATATGACACTGCAGAGAAGTGAAAGAGAGGCGGCGAGATCATGAAATCACAGTCACAGAGCACCCTTATCAGGGCCCTCCGGTATTTTCTATGGCCTTGCAGGTGTCTTTACAGCAGCTTCTTTGTGTGGCTTTATGTAACCTTACTGTTTGAACAAAGCCTTTAAACATGTATTCTCTTACAACCCATATCTGAATGTTTTGCTATAACTACTGATAGATTGAACGTTCTTATAATCACTCTATGGTTTAATATTCAATCTCACCATGATTTAATATAATCTCAAAAGCGCACTTAAAGGCAATAGTAGTGTGTGGTATGCCTTTATACTTTGTAATATGGTTTGCAAATCTTTCTTAAAAATCAGCATGAAAAAGACCAGAAGACAATGGTGTAATTTGGGAAGAATAGAGAGAAAATAAAAAGAATGCATCTCTAATGTATCAATGCAGATTTGGGAAAGATAGGGAAATCCAAGGCAGAACAGCTGCCAAAAGATGATGTAATGGTGAAAATTTAGAGTAACCTCAGAAAAAAGAGAAGATGCCCCCAAGGGCGTGGAGAACCCTGAGCTGAACTGTATAAAAGACAGAGCGCAAACCATTGTAATTTGGGTTCATCAGGATTGCATCCTATGTGTTTCTAAGTGTGTTCCCCTTTATTGTCGACAATAAAGTACTTTGTTCCTCGGACTTCTGACTCCTGCAGATCTTTATTTGAACACCTTCTAGACAGCTGAATTGAGTGTTTTTGGCCTTCTGTGGTTTGTGCATTTGGCCTTCACATTCCATGACACAGGTTCGTAAAAAACCTCAGTGCTCACAAATCCAGTGATTAAAAGACAGAATCCAGTATATATATATATATATATATATATTTTTCTCTTCTAATTTTATTCTTGTAAGGAGCACCTGTAACAAAAACAATTTCCCCTTGGGGATCAATAAAGTATTTCTGATTCTGATTTTGTATAGGAGAAGGAAAAAGCCACAGCTCACCAGCTCTTTGTTCCAAGCTTGATAGGTGGGTGTCCCTCCCTGAATGTATTTGACGATGTAGAATATGAAGAGGATGATAAGGAGAAGGGGACTAGTTCCTGCCCACATGATTTTCCAGTACCAGTTGGGACGATGACCGAGCATGTCTTCTATGTCTTTTTCAAACCTAAAATGAGTAGATAACATTAAAATCCCAAGTTATTTGATACAGTTTGCCAGAGCATTGCTGATTAATTTATATTCCATGCATGTGGCACTAGCCACTGGTTTAGTCAAAACAACAGCAGAACTGGTTGCGTGCACACTTCCACACACAAATACACAAACCTTTTAATCCCATAGATGTAACTGACAGTCAAGACTTCAATGAGGACAATGAACAGCAGGGAGAATGTGGCTCCATAATCGTTGAAAATTGTAAACCAGTAATTCCCTGACGTGGTGGTGAAGCCCAGGCCAAGCAGCAGACAAAACAAACACACTAAACCTGCATGCAAAACACAGCATTTAGTTGCTGATATCTATTACTTTACAATTAGTAAGTCTTTACATTCACGACATATCAACACATACTGTACTTCATTGCAGGAGACAATATACAGTGTTGTAACAGGACTTTTTTTATGTGAGAGCAAGGACATAATTTCCGCTGGAGATGGAGGGGACATCTCCCCCTTTCTATTCTATTATTTCAGCTTCATTTATTTTCACATCTTCCAAGTATTTTTGAACACTATCCTTCACCATTGTCATATTTAGGCACTCAAAGCAATGAATTTAAGAGGAGTCAGTTGAGCCCAGAGCGCCTCATGAACTTTTTTTGCCCTAGGTTATGGAGGCATGAACTCTGTGGGAACAACTTTCCTCTTTAAGAACAACAAAGTCCATCTCATCCCTGCTCAGCTCTCCTCTGAGCAATGTTCCAAAGGAATCATTGCCTCCCATCAAACATTAGTAAAACTCATCAGTGAACACTCTTAGTCTTAGTCTCTGGTTGCAATACTTTGTTACTATTGCTCAATTAGTAGCCTAATAATTATAAATCATTAAGCAATTATAAATTATAATTACCGGTTTCTTGTTTTGTTCATGCTCACTCACTTAAACAAAATCAAACGTGTTCCTCTAAGGCAGTGTTTCCCAACCTTTTTGAGCCACGGCACATTTACATTAGAAAAATCACAAGGTACACCACCTGACAAAAATGTCACAAAAAGTATATTTATTGAAATATAATAAAAAACTTGTCTCAATTTACTCCATTTACTTACTCAGTGTGAAGAAGAGAAAAACTAGTATTATGAAACTGGTGTTAATGCAGGGCTCAGCAGAAAACTAACTTCAAATGTTCCCTCATTGTAGAGGGATGCATTTGAAGCAGCTCTTTAATAAATGTGTGTAGACAGGACACCTGTCTGATTTTTCTTAAAACCAGTATGAATAGCACCGATATGGTGCAATATGGGGCAATGTAATAGTTTACTGGGACTATAACCACCAGCACCAAGGGTGATAATGGCAACATTTTCCATCAACATCACAATATCTGAATCTTACCATTTAACAACTCGTTGCTCATGTTGGACACAACTTTGAAGTCTCGGAGTGGGGTGATGATGGCCGTGACATTGCCAAGCATGCTGCCCATTCCCAACAGCAAGAGCATGGCGAAGTACAGCACTGACCAAAGCTGGGGCAATGGCATATTCTTAATGGCCTCACTGTACACTATGAAGGCCAGACCTGTCCCCTCTACTGCCTGAAACAGATGAGAGAGAGAGACCCAAATGAAAACTTAATTAGCCATTGACCCATTTTGACTTGGTCTCTTAAAAAAAATGAATTAATGAATGAATGAATTTAAGGTGCTTCTATTAGTTTTTAGGTGTCTTAACGGTCTTGGGCCATCTTATTTATCTGACCTGCTTTTATCATAGCCCTCGCGGATCCTGAGATCCTCTGGCACCGGCTTTTTAAATGTTCCAAGGGTTTGGACCAAAATCCACGGGGAGGCGGCATTCAGCCATTATGGTCCGAAGCTTTGGAACAGCCTGCCAGAGGGCATCAGGACCACAGAGACTGTTGGTGTTTTTAAAAGGAGGCTCAAGACTCACCTTTTTAGTTTGGCTTTTAATTGATTTCTTTTACTCTTTTAATTCAGACCTGTTTTACCCTAGCATCTTGTCTTTTACACGGTGGCACAAGTGGTAACACTGTCGCCTCACAGCTAGAAGGTCCCGGTTCGAATCCCGCTGTGGGCGCTGGTGGCGTGTCCTCCACCATACCTTTGGTGCCTGCTGCTCGAGGAAAAAGGGCCTTTCTGTGTGGAAGTTTGTATGTTCTCCCCGTGTTCACCCAGGGTTTTCCTCCTTAATAATCCCCACTAAAAACATGCAAGAAGATCACCAACTGACCAATGGTGACGAAAAAAGGATGGGTCCCCGGGCGCCGCTGTCGGCTGGCAGCCCACCGCTCCTGGTCTGCCGCGGAGGAAGGACAGACCAACGCGGAGAAAATAATTTCATGGAAGCATGATGTGTAGTGTGCAACTAAAACTCTGTGTGTGATAATAAAAGTACATTTCTTCTTCTTCTTCTTCTTCTTCTTCTTCTTTAGGTGCTTTTATTCCATTCAATCTTAGGTCTTAGGTCTTTTATTCTTTTGTCTTTTAGGTTTTAGATCTTTTATTCTTTTATCTTTTAGGTTTTAGGTCTTTTTATTCTATTGTATTTTAGGTTTTAGCTCCAGCGCTTCCTCATGGGGGGCCTCCACGCTGGGAGGTGTGTCTGGTCTGCCTGCCGGCGCATTGTCCTGGGGTCCCCTTGGGCCCGGAGGACTGGGGGCCTCTGCCCTGTGTGTGAAGTCCACCCCAGTCTGCCTGGGTCGGGGGACCGGGGGGCTCCGCACTATGTGTGGGGTCCACCCCAGTCTATCTGGGTCGGGGGTCTCTGTTGCAGCGGTGCTCCCTGTGGCTGTGGGCTGTGATCCCTTGCAGTGTGGATGAGCTCCCCATACGTTTTTTTTTTTTTTTCCTCTCATGATTCCTCAGTGCCCTGCCATGTTATTACACCGACAGTTTCGTTGGGGTGGGTGTGTGTGTTTGCATTTTTATGTATGAAAGGTGCTATACAAAAAAAACCAAAAAAAACAATTTACTAGTAGCCGAAGTGATTAGGTGAGGGAGAGATTTGCCACTCATCACTTAAAACACATTAAGGTATTACATTTTGTCCAGTGGTACTGCTGTCAGGGGACAAATCAGTCTGTCTGTTTCTGTCTGCTTTCCATGGTTTTATCTTGATCAATATCTGTATTAATGCAGATATTGAAAGTACTGGTAAGGATAAAGTAAGCAATCAATACTGAGAGTCACACGTGCCTTCCCCTTGCCATCGTGTTATCTGGTTGTCTGTCTGTTCCCCTGTCTGTCTAAACTGGGTGTTTCCCTACACCCAGCAGGCTTCGCCTTGTCAGTAGCGCACCTGGCGCACATTCACCTGATTAGAGCACAGGATAAAAGGGAGGCTACCCTTGCTACCTGTTGCCAGATTGTCCTGATCTCTCCGGCATACTTCCATGTGTTCCCCAGTGTGAGTAACCCTTTGTGATTGTGTTTATGATTAATGTTGTTGTGTCACTATAACGTGTGCTTCTTTGTTTCAGTGTCTGTGCTATTGTTGCCTGCCCGTTCCTCTGTGCCCTTTTGTTTGTTCCACTCCTTTTGAGTATGCCTTTGGTTTGTGTCTGTCTGCTCTTTAAGAGTGTGTTTTTGTTTTTTCATTTCCACTTCCGCCTTTTGTTTCTCCTGTTTGTAAAAATAAATTATTATTGTTAATTTATCCCTGTCTCTGGTCTGCATATTTGGGTCCTAAAAACGTACCATGCACAAAGCATAACATGATTAGTATAATTTCATTCATTCACTAATAATTACACATCTTTGGTGATAATCATATCTGCTGAGCTGCAATCCAGCGGATATGATGATAGCAAGGTGAAATTTTAAACAGAACCAGCAGAAGCAGGACATAACACAAACATTAAAGATATCTAACAATTTTTGCTTTGTCTTTGTGCAGCTGATGACCTATTCATATAGAATACAAGTTCTTCACAGAGGAATCCTTGACCTCAGGATTTTACCAGACGTGTCTCCATGACGTTGAATATGCAACGCGTTTGTGTTCTGTCCTCTTGGGGCAGCAAGCCCCACAAAGAAGGAGAAGCTTTTTCCCTTATTCTATTGACTTGCTCAGATTTTGCCGATTTAGTAAGTTTTTAATGATATTTGTGCTTCTGCCATGAGTCAGTATGCTGTATTTATTGTATGTATGATCGGGAGTCTCCACTTGACTCCAATTGACCAGATTCACTACACCATTTGTGTGTCTGACTTCCGGTCTTCCCAGCTTCCCAGCCAGTTCTCTCAGCACAGAGCTAAAAGAGAGTGAATATTTGACTTACATTCATCAGACAGAAAGATAATTAGAAATGAAGGTTAATGTTACTCCATAATTACTGGATGTGACACAGTAGGCAACTGTTTACTTACAGGTTTGCCATATCAATTTAAAAGGTGATGAGGATATGTGTTCAAATCAGTTATTGCATGGTTACCATCAATGCCTTGGTCCTTTGTGCACGCTGAAGCCAGTTATGTAGTTCTGCAGAGTTCTGTGCTTGGACCAATTCTATTCACCCTATAGATACTTCCTTTAGGGAACATTATCAGGAAACAACATAAATTCTCATTGCTATGCAGATGATACCCAGCTGTATTTATCAATGAAGCCAGAAGAAACCGGTTAACTAGACTACAAGCATGTCTTCAGGACATAAAGACCTGGATGACCTGCATTTTTTGTTGCTAAACTCTTTCAGCTGAAGCTATAGTAATAGGCCCTAAACATCTTAGACACTCACTTTCTGATGATAGTTATGGATGAAATTGGGCTGGCCTCCAGCACCACTGTAAAGAATCTGGGAGGTAAGGATATGTCCTTTAACTACTATGTAAAATTAATTTCAAGGACTGCCTTTTTTCAACTACATAACCTTGCAAAATCAGACACATCCTGTCTTAAAACGATGCAGAAAAACTAGTCTATGCATTCATAACTTCCAGGTTGAATTATTGCAATTCCTTACTATCAGGCTGCCCAAATTCATTGCTAAATATTCTCCAGTGTTCCGAGAAAAACGAGGAAGAGAGATCATTTTTCTCAGATATTAGCCACTCTGTACTGTTTCCCTGTAATATTTTGAATAGAATTAAAAATCCATCTCCTTCCAGACACCTTCTTGTCTTAAAGAGCTCATAGTACCTTATTACTTCACTAGAACACTGCGCCCCCAGAATGCATGCTTACTTACGGTTTTGAAAGTTTCCAAAAGCAGAATGAGAGCCAGAGCCTTTAGCTATCAAGCTCCTCTCCTGTGGAACCATCTTCCAGTCTTTGTCCAGGAGGCAGCCACTGTCTCTACATTAAAGAGTAGGCTTAAAACTTTCCTTTTTGATAAAGCTTATAGTTATAATATGTATTATACATTATAATACATATCATATAACTATATATTTAGTTATATTTTTATTTTTAACAAACTGTTATTCCTGTTTATATTTTTTGTTACTTTTTTGTTATTTTTTTTTTTAACAATTGTTGTATACACTCTGTGTTTGTCTGTATGTTTAATGCTACTGCAACAAAATAATTTCCCAAATTGGTATATAAAGAAATAGTCTAAAGTCTAAAGGATAGTGGCTGAACATGGATTGTGGATTTAGCTACGTCTCCTACCATGGCCCTGCCTGACATCTACTGCAAATACTACTACTATCAGTCATACTTTCATTATTATTACATCCACAGTGCTGTATTACATACATACATATCTGTTCCCAATACGTACATGTATCACATACATCAATATATCGTTTTTATATATACTATGCTATACTGTACTACATATAGTTAAGAGTCTATTATTAGAACTGTCACTGTAACTGTGGTTGCATTTCTGTCTCTCTCTCTCTGTCTCTCGCTCTCTGTCTCTCTCTCTCTTTCTGTCTCTCTCTCTCTCTCTCTCTCTAACCCAACTGGTTGAGGCAGATGGGCACCCACCCAGAGCCTGGTTCTGCCTGAGGTTTCTGCCTGTGAAAAGGAAGTTTTTCTTTGCCACTGTTGCCAAGTGCTTGAGGGAATTGTTGGGTCACTGTAGACAACAAGTATGGCCTGTACCAGCTCTATATGGAGACAACTTCTGTTGTGATGTGGCGTTATATAAATAAAACTGAATTAAATTGAATTGGATTTTTGATTCTGTTACGGGAAAGATTGCGGTCATAGGCAAAGGAGTCAGGATGCAATCTGCAATGACCAGTATCAAAGAAGGAAACTTTGTACAATTAGACATAGTGTGCTTTTTCAGATTGATCTTGTGTGAAGACACGTCTTTATCAGAGACAATATGTTTTTAACTTAATCACAACTGATTCACTGCTAGTACTGAATTTTCTCCAATGATTAGGTGTCTTTTTTAATTGTTTATCTGCTCACATTTGTTTTTTAAAATTCTTTTTCTCTCCCACAATGTTTGTGTGAAGCAAATGTATTTTCATTAATGTTAATAATTGAAAATATAAGTGCTTAAGTGTGTACCACTGTAAAATGAGTGTAACGATGCAGAACATACAGTGTCTAGTTCACTCTCCAGGTCACAGTTCTCCAGTTTGTTGGCGATTTCAGCAAACTGCTGGGGGAATGTTGTGTTCAGTTTCTCAATCCACTCGAAGACATTGTCCATAGTGATGGTGTCTTCTGCTAGATTAAAGGCATTCAACAGCAGTAAGCGTGTCCTGGAAGATGAAAAAAACAACTGTTACATGAAGCGTACACTACCACTGAACCATGAAGCCCACCAGCTGGTTTGAAAGGCATGTTGTCTTTAAAAAATCACCAAAATCATACCTTTTATCATAGCCAGAATCCATAACAACAGAAGTAATGAATGGATTATCAAGTTTCTGACTGTCCTTCAATAAATAATGTGCTATGAAATCCATCAGGAATAACCAAATCTAACCTTTTTTAAATAAACTGTTTGCTCCAAACAGATCCTTTAAAAAAATGTGAAGCCTGCACTTTTCACTGCAACTAGAAAACCATCATTCATGGCTTTTTCTGCTGAGACCTACAGTCACTTGACAACAATTCAGCAAAAAGTTAATTGAAGGAGCCAGCAGCCAGGTGGCGAGAACAAGACAGATCGTTGTACAAACATAAATATTTCTTTTACAAAAAAAATCATTTCTAATATAGGTAATACTTGTGAACAACTGGAAAAACAATGTATGTATAGATTCTTTTTTTTTTAATTTCTGTAAAATAATCAAAGAAATACAACTTGAGTATTGTTTATGATTATGGCATTATACTGATGTTACACTGCACAACAGAGATTATTGGATTCTTTCATCTCCTAGCCATAATTGTGCTGTATCGATACAGGTGCAGGATTTATACTTACATAGAGCAGTGATAAATGAGCCCAAAGTGGGTTAAAATGTGACAGGAGTTCAAAGGGTTAACCCTGACTTTCACCCAGAATATTAAACACTTACAATGTCCTTCAACACTTGCTGAGTATAGTTCAGTATAACATCAGTATCCGACATCAACCCAACAGATCAATAAGTCCTACAAATTATGCCTGTATATAGGCCTTGACTAATACTGTACTGCTAATACTGAAATAAACAATATGCCAAAATATTTTACCCAAAGGTCCAATTAATGTGTTTACCAGACAATACAAATTTTGCTTGTTGTGGAGCCGATTTAAGAATACTCACATATTCTGTTAAACATTGTGAGAAGGTAAAACATACATGTATGTCAACATGTATATATTACTGGAAATAAATTGGGAGCAATAACAAATGTAGGGTTTTTGGGTCATTATGAAACAGATGATCAAGTTGCAGTGTCCTCAGATGGTGTTTGTACTGAGAGGATATGAAACTAAATATATTCTTTGTTTTTTAATTGATTAGAAATAAACATTTAAAAAAAAAAAAATCACTTAATCACAATAACTGAAGAAATCCTCAGTAATGTAATTTCCCATTCTGACACAGTCACGTGGGTGGGTGTTTGTGTGTGTGTGTGTGTGTGTGTGTGTGTGTGTGAGAGAGAGAGAGAGACAGGGAGAGAGAGATGATCTGCCTAGAAAGTGTGAAAGCATTGATCAAGAAAGAGGGAGTGTGCCTATAGACAGACAGACAGTGGTGAAACTGAAACTTAACTTTTAGTTGGTAATTATAACATGCAATTCCATTAAATTAATTTTTAGGTTTATCAGTTGAGTTTTTGAAGTATACAGCAGACTAGAGTCCCATCTAAAAGTGACAAGCAGGGTGTTTTTTGATCTGCTCCTGTTTGTCTTGTAAATTGTTCATACTGCATTATGCTGTTAACACAAGCCTAACAATTCCTGTATCTATTTCAAGTGAAAAACCTTTAGTGTTTCAGTGGACAGAATTCCTTCATTTCTTAACAAGACTTTTATTGTGACATATGTGCAGGATCATGTTGAAAATTCTGTTCCATTATGGTATTTCAAATGAAGCTACTGCCATCTTGTGGCACTTGGACATTACCATAAAATATAGTTTGGGTGAGACACTTACACCTGCAGTGACTAGAATAGTGCTGGGGCTGGCCTTTATTTGTTTGTGTTGACAGCACCTTGGTCATTATTTGAAACTTGTCTTTTATTTGTCTAATGGCTTTTGTTTACAAAATTCAGTACACAGACTGTTAGGCATAGGCATCTACACGAGCACCGCATACACGCGACATAAACATGGCAAATCCAACTTACAGCTTCTGTTTACAACCTCATGGTATCACTGATGCTACATTGCCCAACTGTATTTTCTATTGATGTCATTCATATGTCTTGCTCTGCTCTGTCTCTGTGTCTTTTGGTCTTAACGTCACCTTTGAATTTCCAAAATAAAAAAAACCCAACAAAGCAGAATTAAAGTCCTTGTAGCTCTAATGTACACATATACACACCATTTGTACACTGTGTAAAGGCACACCCATAGAGATTCACAGACATACACACAGGTGAAAGGGTGCACTCACATACAAGGAAAGCACACACACCTCTCCAGACAGTTCTCATAGTTGACAGTGGCCTTGAACCCATAGATTGCAAAGGTGACGATGCTGGCAAAGATAGAGGTTCCACTGTTGATCAGGGAAACAATGATGGCCTGGCGCTCAAAGTTGTTGTTGTACTGGTTGTAGCTGGCAAAAGCTATGAGTGACCCAAAACCCAAACCCAGAGAGAAAAATATCTGAGTGGCCGCATTGATCCATGTAGTAGGGTTGGCAAGCTGTTCCATCTAAAATGCACATGTTGGTGCGGGTGCAGAAACACACACACATACACACACACACACACACACACACACACACACACACACACACACAGAGTACATATAAGCACAAACATTACATGTTAAGAAAACGTGATACATTTTTTAAATTATTATTTTGCCACAATATACTCTTTGAATAGAAACTCTGTATTGGCAGATGTCAATACACTCTCCCCCATGCAGTCACCCCAAGCAGCTTAAAAATAGTGTATGGTCAGAATTGAGTATTATCCATGGCTAGAATTTACAGGCACACATACAGTGCCTTGCAAAAGTATTCACCCCCTTGGCATTTTACCTATTTTGTTACATTACAACCTGTAATTTAAATGTTTTTTTTGATCTGAATCTTATGTCATGGATCTGCACAAAATGGTCTAAGTTGGTGAAGTTCACCCCCTTTGCTATGTAGCCCCTAAAAAGTTCTGGTGCAACCAATTACCTTCAGAAGTCACATAATTAGATCATGTGACACTTCATTTCACTGTCAGTACTAACACACTTACTTTTCTGAAAGGCCCCAGAGCCTGCAACACCACTAAACAAGAGGCATCACACCATATAGACCAAGGCACTCTACAAACAAGTCAGGGACAAAGTTGTTGAGAAGTACAAGTCAGGGTTGGGTTATAAAAAATATCCAAATCTTCGATGATCAACCTAAGCACCACCAAATCCATCATCTTCCAATGGAAAGAACATGGTACCACAACTGTAAGCGGCCAACAGGGTTGTTCTCATCTGGTTTGATTCAATGCTGTTTTCCTGGTGCTCCGGAAACGGTAAAGGGGTTATGAGTGTCGTCACACGCTTCTTTCTTCGTCACACACGCGCACGAAGTTTTAACTGAGTAGCTGCCGGGGTTGGGGAGATCTAAGGAATAAAGGAAACGGTATGTAACTTAAAATACGTTTGATGCAACATTGTTTTGATGCGATTGTGTGTTGGTAAATGCAGCTGTGACTGTGGTGTTTGTTTAGCCACTGCCAGAAGAAGATACAGTTGGGATTAAAGAGTTTACGCCCTTGGTAGGCGAAGTGAGGTAATGTTTGTTTATTTGTTTGTATGGGTTGATGGCTATGATGAATTGGTTTTATGAATGAAATGTTGTTAAACTGTACGAATATGGACGAGGGGTGGGAGTGTGTATTGAATTTATTGTGTAGTATTGTTTACTATTTGCAATCATGTAATTGAATTTTTTCGTGTGTTTTAGTTTCACGGTGCCAAAGATAAAATAAAAGGTTATGCACCAGTCGAGCTCCAGCCTACGCGTTATGAATGCCGAGGGACCGTAACAGTGAAACTCACCGCTGATGGAGGCAGTGAGCCGCGACGCTGCATTGGAGCGACGCAAGTTTATCGCGCACGGGAGAAAAGTGAAATCTGACATTGAACTGAGATCTTGAAACGGACAACATCGCTCGGCAGTGACTTCATCGTGTTATCGCTACAGTAAGAAACACTGGTTGAAGAGGGGTAAAGTCACTCACAGTCTGAACTGTTTCCGCCAGTAATTAATTTAATGGACATTTACGGTTAAATGCTCAAAGCTCAATTAATTCACAAAAAGGCTGTTCGTGAATGTGTAATGGTTTCCTGGTTAAATGCTTGAACTTAGGTTTTTGACCAAACAATAAAGGCTGCAGCTAAGTTTAACAAAGTAATCCAAGAAACTAAAGCCTTTATAGATGATTTTTGATGGTACATTTCATGCAGGTTTTTGATATTTTGGGACTGTTTATGAATTTTGACGCGCAAGAGGTGTAAATGCCTAATATAAGTGATGGTATAAAGTATTTAAATATAAGTTAAAATCACAGCCTTTAAATTTGAGTTTGTAAAACACTTAAAGGCCCCCTTTTGCTAATAAACCGTCATAAAGGCAATATGTTAGCACCCGCTGAAGATATAAAGAGTACCCCAGGGGCTCAACAAACAAGGTCCAGCTCACGGGAGAGAACCTTAACACAAAAGGGCCAAGAGCTGCAAAACCAGGAAGCAAAGAAGAAGGAAAAGGCATTCGGCAAAGCCTATGAAACTTGGAAATCAACTGCCAAAGGCATAAGAGCTAAGTTAAAGACTGCTTACCAGAGGACCTTGAAGGGATCCAAAGAGACATTAAGAATAAACATGATAAAGTGTGCCAACATTATGAACTGATCAAAGGTAACCGTATAATCTCTCCAGAGGTCGCAAAGAAAATGGATGCATGTAGCATCTTGTCGTCTGAGATTTCTGATATTGTAAATAAAAGAATGGAGACCATCAATGAAACCTTTAATGATCATCTTGAAAAGGATAGAGTGAGGATGCAGTTGAGCAAAAGGGAATATGGATCTGTCTTTGGAAGAAGCGACACTGAAACAGTTGTCTCACAGTTGCTCAATGGATGTGATGATCAAGACAGCAACCTCTCCAGGTCCTCTAGTAATCGAGCTGATGCAGAGGCAGACCTGGCAGCAAAAGTGGAGCAGGCAAAGGCCACTCAAATGCTACAAGTTTACCAAACAGAATTGGATAAAATGGAGACTGAGTGGAAGCTTGAAGAAACGAAAATGCTTGCAGAAATCAAACAAAGGGAGACTGAAACAAAATTAAAGCTGGAAGAAGGTAAATCAAGGTTAAGGCAGCTACACGCAGAGAGTGAAGTGAAGGTTGCAAAGGCCCGTGTCGAAGCATACAACAGTTTTGACATGCCTGGAAATTGTGTGGATGAGGACGGCAAAGTTGCTCTTGAAAGCCCAGTTATAGAATATAAACTTATGCTAAACCCACAACCTACACCCTTTGAACCTCGACATGCGGCACCTCAAAGGTCAACTCAGGAAGAGGCCAGCATTTCTCTGGCCAACTTGGCTCAAGCTATAACAAGCTCATTCACCTTAAGTCGCTTACCTGTTCCAGAACCAACAATTTTCACAGGCGACCCCTTGAAGTTCATTGATTGGAAGGTGTCTTTTAAAGCATTGATTGATCAGAAGCCTCTTCCAGTAAGTGAGAAAATGTTTTATTTGAAAAGTTACTTGGCAGGAGATGCACGTAAGGCAGTTGATGGGTTTTTCTATCGGAACTCAGAGGATGCATATCAGGGTGCTTGGGCTGTTCTGAATGACAGGTATAGAAGTCCATTCATTGTTCAAGGAGCCTTCAGAGAGAGATTGACGAAATGGCCCAAAATAACAGCTAATGATCCCAAATCACTGAGATAATTTGCAGATTTCCTCCAAGGCTGTGCAGAGGCTATGCCCCATATTAAGGGTCTGTCAATTCTTAATGACTGTGAGGAAAATCACAAACTCCTGAAGAAGCTGCCTGAGTGGATGGTGCGTAGATGGAGTCGGATTGTTGCTGAGGAGCTGGATCAATCTGGTAATTATCCCAGTTTTCTACATTTCACTGAGTTTATGCAAAGAGAAGCCAGAATATTGTGTAATCCCATCACCTCCCCTTTCTTGATTAATATGAAAACAGATGATGCCTTTCCAAAGAGAGCTAAAATATTGAACACACGCACTCAGCCAGAAGACTGCAACTCAGTGACACAAGAACGGCCGAAGCCACCTTGTTTATTTTGCAAAAATGAAGAGCATGGAGTTTCTAAATGCCCAACCTTTGCCGCAAAGACAATGGATGAGAAAAGAGCTTTTGTATTTGAACATCACCTGTGCTTTGGATGCCTAAGGAAAGGCAATGCCAGTAAGGATTGTAAAAAGCGACACATCTGTAACACCTGTGGTAGGCATCATCCCACCTGTTTGCATAAGGAAAACACAAGACCTGCTGCCTCAGGAGATCATGGTAATAATGAGGTCCATATAGCCATGTCTCATGTGTTGACTCAAAATGTTTCTGCTACATCCAGTATTGTTCCAGTCTTAGTGTCCTCAGCAACAGAGCCCCACAGAGAAATACTTACCTACGCTCTTCTCGACACACAAAGTGATTCTACCTTCATTCTGGAAAGTTTAATTTCTGAGTTGGATGCAAGTACTCGTCCTATTCAGCTGAAGTTCAGCACTATGACCTCTGTTAATACAAACATAACCAGCAAAATAGCCAGTGGTCTTCAAGTTCGTTGTCTTCAGGCTGAATCACATATACACATTCAGCAGGCATACACACGTAATTTCATTCCAGTGGATAAGTCTCACATTCCAACAAAAGCTACAGCACTTCAGTGGCCGCACTTAAGCCATCTGGCCAACAAGATGGCACCACTGCAAGATTGTGAGGTGGGACTTGTCATCGGTTATGACTGCCCTTCCGCATTAGCCCCTCTAGAGGTCATTATTGGAGGTGAAAATGAACCCTTTGCCCAACGAACTGCTCTTGGATGGAGTATTATAGGTTCTGCTGACCCTCATCTGGACAGGCAGGGAAACCATAGTTTTGTGCATCGTGTCGCTGTGAAAGAGTTGCCTGTGTCTACTGTTACTGATGTTTTGAAGGTTTTGGAGTCAGACTTTAATGAGAGGAGCCACGAGGGCAAGTTTGTGTCTCAGGATGACGTTTGCTTTATACAGCTGCTGAGTGACAATATAAAGCAAGAGGAAGATGGACATTATCAGATGCCTCTCCCCTTCAAAAATAACAGCCCTCCATCACTGCCAAACAATAAAAAACTTGCTACTGCTCGGCTTCAACACCTGAAAAGAAAGTTAATGGCTGATAAACAATATCATGAGCAGTATACTCTCTTCATGGAAGAAACAATAAGTAAAGGTGATGCAGGAGCTTGCTCCTCCAGCTGCTGATGGCGAAACTGTCTGGTACATTCCCCACCATGGAGTGTCCCATCCAAAGAAGCCAGGCAAACTGAGAGTGGTTTTCGATTGTTCAGCAAAGTTTAATTGCATTTCTTTGAATGACACTTTGCTCACTGGCCCAGATTTAATTAATTCATTGGTGGGAGTTCTGTGTCGCTTCAGAAGAGAAAGGATTGCCGTGGTCTGCGATATTGAGAAAATGTTCCATCAATTCCATGTTTTCCCCTCAGCTCGCAACTTTCTGAGGTTCCTTTGGTGGGAGGGTGGTAAACTGGAAAATGAACCACGAGAATACAGAATGACTGTTCATCTATTCGGGGCTGCCTCCTCACCGGGGTGTGCTAACTTTGGTCTTAAGTATCTAGCCCAGCAGTATAAGGTCATCTCTACCGCAGCCTCTGCCTTCATTGAAAAGGATTTCTATGTTGATGATGGGTTAACCAGTGTTTCAACTGTTCAAAAGGCCAAAGAATTAATTGAGGAAGCGCAGCAATTGTGTAGATACGGAGGTTTAAGATTACTCTAATCTAACCACAACTCCTGTATTGCCCCTTCAGAAAGAGCAGAAACAACGGAAGTTAAGTCCAGAGGTAACGTCGGAAGGGCATATACTTGGCATCCAGTGGTCAGTGGTGAGTGATTCCTTTGGCTTCAATGTTAAAGCAAAGGACCATTCTCCAACCCGTCGGGGTCTCTTGACTGTTGTAGCTTCCCTGTATGATCCACTTGGGTTTGTGGTCCCCTTCACCCTAAGTGGAAAGCAGATTCTTCAGGAGCTGTGCCATAAAGGCATAGGATGGGACAATCCAGTTCCTGAAAAGTTACATTCATGGTGGGAGGAGTGGAAGAATGGCCTCCAAGCATTAAAGGATATCACCATTCCCCGATGTTACCATCCTGAAAATTTTGGAAAGATCATAAGCATTGAATTGCATTTGTTTTCTGATGCCAGTACTGTTGGATATGGTTCTTGCTCTTATTTGAGATACAAAAGCATTCAGAATGAAATCCATTGCAGTCTGGTTATGGCGAAGGCACCTACAAAGGTAATGAGCATCCCACAATTGGAACTCTCAGCTGCAGTGACTTCAGCCAGAATGAGTGCCTTGTTAAAAGAAGAACTTCAGATGGAAATTGATAAGTTGTATTTCTGGACAGACTCTCAGGTTGTGTTGTCATATATAAATAATGAAGCACGAAGATTTCACGTGTTCGTTGCAAATAGAGTTCAGCTCATCAGAGAAAAAACGGATCCAAATGACTGGCACTACATTGATACAGCACAAAATCCTGTGGACCTTGCCTCCAGGGGTCTTCGTGCTGTAGACATTGTGTCATCAGGCTGGTTATCGGTCCTAAATTTCTCTGGGAACAAGAGTTGCTCCCAATGCTAAAACCCTCTGCGGAGCTGTTGGTTGGTGACCCGGAGGTTAAATTTGTGCATGTGTTTGCAACTCAAGTCAGCACCAAAATGGATGTTTTGAGGCGTCAGGAGAGGTTCTCAACCTGGACCACACTTCTTAAGGTGGTCGCAAGGATTAAAAGACTTGGGGCAAGGCTGAAACATGACAACATTGTAACTGTGGCAGAACGTAAAAGAGTAGCTGATGAAGTGTTAAAGTTAGTGCAACAGCAAGCCTTCCCTGAGGAGCTAAACGCCCTTCAAAAAAATCTCCAGGGAGCAAGTCTTTCAAGGTCAAGTCCGCTTTTCAAGCTCAACCCGTGGTTGGAGGGAGGTCTTCTGCGTGTTGGGGGGAGACTTAAAGGTTCAACTCTCAGTATGGAGCAAAGGCACCCTGTAATTCTCCCAAAGGATGGCCATGTCACTAAGCTCATTCTGTCCCACTTTCACAGTCATGTCTGTCATCAAGAGCGAAGTCAAACCTTGATGGAGCTCAGAGCCCAGGGGTTTTGGATAATAGGAGGGAGTAAAACAATTGGAAGATTTGTGCATAAATGTGTGCAGTGCCGTAGACATAGGAGACCTACTGAAGAGCAAAAAATGGCTGACCTCCCTGAGGAATGCTGTGAGACCGTTTACATTTTGTGGTATGGATTGTTTCGGCCCCTTTGCTGTTAAGAACGGCCGTAAGGAGGTAAAGAGATATGGGCTAATTATTACATGTTTATCTTCCAGAGCAGTTCATATTGAAATGCTGACACAGACTCCCTTTTGAATGCCTTGAGGTGCTTCATAAGTCTGCGAGGAGCTGTTTCCCATCTTCACTGTGACCAAGGCACAAATTTTGTTGGAGCCAGTAACAAGCTCAAGGAAGCCCTTAAACAATGTGACAGCGAAGCACTCAAGGCTTTCCTGGCTGACAAGCAGTGTGAATTTGTGTTCAATGCTCCCTCAGTTAGTCACACAGGTGGAGTCTGGGAGCGTCAGATACGAACTATTCAAAGTGTACTTAATGTCACCATTGCACAGTGTCCTGGAAGACTTGATGACGCATTGCTTCGAACTTTGTTTTATGAGGCAATGTCGATTGTGAACAGTCGTCCTCTCAGCGTGGATGGTATCAACGACCCAAGGTCACTAGAGCCTATTACTCCAAATCATCTCCTTTTGATGAAGGCCAAGGTTGCTCTACCACCTCCCGGAAACTTTGTGAAGGCAGATTTGTATGCAGCAAAAAGATGGCGTCTAGTACTTGGCAGAGCAATTCTGGAGTAGATGGAGAAGAGAATACCTCCTGAACCTCTCCTTGAGACAAAAATGGCATGCTCCTCGACGTAACTTAAACGTGAATGATGTGGTCATTATTAAAGAGGAAACTCTCCCAAGGAATGAGTGGCGCATGGGACGAGTTATTCAAACTACAGAAGGATCAGATGGGCTGGTGCGCCGTGTCAAGATTCAAGTTGGAGAGAGTTGCTGTGCTGATTGGTAAATTGTTGAGGTTGTAGCAACTTGTATTTGAAATCATGTTTAATAGTGGGTGTGTTGATTTTAACATGATTTGGTGGGAATGTAAGCGGCCAGCAGGGGGGTTCTCATCTGGTTTGATTCAATGCTCTTTTCCTGGTGCTCCAGAAACAGTAAAGGGGTTATGAGTGTCGTCACACGCTTCTTTCTTCGTCACACACGCACGCAAAGTTTTAACTGAGTAGCTGCTGGGGTTGGGGAGATCTAAGGAATAAAGGACACAGTATGTAACTTAAAATATGTTTGATGCAACATTGTTTTGATGCGATTGTGTGTGGGTAAATGCAACTGTGACTGGTGTTGGTGTTTGTTTAGCCACTGCCAGAAGAAGATACAGTTGGGATTAAAGAGTTTACGCCCTTGGTAGGCGAAGTGAGGTAATGTTTGTTTATTTGTTTGTATGGGTTGATGGCTATGATGAATTGGTTTTATGAATGAAATGTTGTTAAACTGTACGAATATGGACGAGGGGCGGGAGTGTGTATTGAATTTATTGTGTAGTGTTGTTTACTATTTGCAATCATGTAATTGAATTTTTTCGTGTGTTTTAGTTTCACAGTGCCAAAGATAAAATAAAAGGTTATGCACCAGTCGAGCTCCAGCCTACGTGTTATGAATGCCGAGGGACCGTAACAACAACAAAGGTAACCCTGAAGGAGTTGCAGAGTTCCACAGCAGAGAGTGGAGTATCTGTCCATAGGCCCACAATAAGCCACTCCATAGAGTTGGGCTTTATGGAAGAGTGGCCAGAAAAAAGCCATTACTTAGTGAGACTAAAATTTAACTTTTTGGCCACTAAGGAAAATGCTATGTCTGGTGCAAATCCAACACATCCCATCACTCCAAGAACATCATCCCCACAGTGAAACATGGTGGTGGCAGCATCATGCTGTGGGGATGTTTTTCAGCAGCAGGAACTGAGAAACTGGTCCGAGTTGAGGGAAAGATGGAAAGTGCTAATTACAGAGATATTCTTATGCAACACCTGCTTCAGTCTGCCTGTCATTTAAGACTGGGCTGGAGGTTCACCTTCCAGCAGGACAATGACTCAAATCATACTGCTAAAGCAAGTATTGGAATGGCCTAGTCAAAGTCCAGACCTCAATCTTAATTGAGAATCTGAGGTCCGACTTGAAGATTGCTGTTCACAAGCGAAAACTATCCAACATGAAGGAGCTGGAGCAGTTTTGCCTTGAGGAATGGGCAAAAATCCCAGTGGCAAGATGTAACAAGCTCAGGCCACAAAAGGTAGCTCTACAAAATACTGACTTTAGGAGGGTAAATAGTTATGCATGTGAAGTTTTCTGTTATTTTGTCCTGTTGTTTGCTTTACAATAAAAAAATTACATCTTTAAAGTTGCAGGTATGTTCTGTAAATGAAATAATGCAGACCCTCAAAATATCCATTTTAATTCCAGGTTATGAGGCAGCAAAACATGAAAAATGCCAAGGGGGTGAATACTTTTGCAAGCCACTGTACCTTATTCTTCTACTATTGCTAGACAGTACAGTGTGCCAGCAGTTTGTTAGAAGACCTCTAGGTTGTTATGCTAAGCACCCATATATGTGTATATGCCTATTGCCAAATCCCCAAAATAAACTTACCTTGGGTGTGAACATGTATGTGACACCATTGATCGCACCATGAAGAGTGATGCCCCGGATAAGGTAAATAAAGAGTACCACATATGGAAATGTGGCTGTGAAGTACACCACCTACAGAGGGAGCCAAACAGTAAGTTAGAGTCAAGTTAGGGTTAAGTGTTTTGACCAACTGGTCAAGGCAGATGGACCCCTCCCAGAGCCTGGTTCTACCTGAGGTTTCTGCCTGTTAAAAGGAAGTTTTTCCTTGCCAATGTCGCCAAGTGCTTGCTCATGAGGTAACTGTTGTTTCTCTGTAGATAGGGTATGATCTGTACTAGCTGTATATGGAAAGTGTCCTTAGACAACTTCAGTTGTGATATGGCACTATATAAATAAAATTGAACTGAATTGAATTGATAGTATACGTGGTGAGCAGGTGACACATGGGACAACTTCATCATCTCTCTAGTCTGGTCATTTGGTTTGCATAGTGCACATTTTTCTGAATAAGCATTTTCAGTTAGCTGGTTGGGTTTAGAGGTCTACAAAATTTGTAAATTGTTAATTTTTGTTCTTCCATATAGCTAACAAATATTTATAAATATGCATATGATCATATTCAAATTTTAGTATGAATTCTTGTCTCCTGCTTTCTGTTGTGTAAGTTACACATACAACTATGTTATTGTTGTTACTGCAGTAAATATATTAATTTGGAGAAATCTGACTTTTCATCATTTGGCCTTTTATATCTAAGTCTTCATAGGTGCTTTACACTAGACTAACTGTTGACTATGGTTAGCTAAGGTTAATGTATAGTATTTTTAGAAAGTGGACCATGTTGATACTGGTAATATGAACATGCCTTATCTTTCATTTACTAAATTAAAAAGATCAATGTCAAGTAACCAATATATGCAGTTTGAAGGACTTCGAGTTTTCTCACCTTTCCAGTTGACTTTACTCCTCGGACAATGAACAGGTAAGTAATTACCCAGGCAAGAAGGAGGCACAATGCCTGACCTCTATGAATGCCTCCATTCTCTTCAATAGAAGAAGAGATGTTGAGTGTTTCCCTGTAGAAGAAGTACTGGGTGGGTGTAGCTCTCTCACACTCCTCTATAGGTCCTGTCCAGTTGGAATTGATAGGGCAATCTGCCCAGGGCAGGACTGACTGGAATGCGAGTAAATACAGAAATGTAAGAGTGTGTTACCATACTGTCCAAATGAGATCCAACATTTTGTATATACAGTACTGTGCAAAAATTTTAGGCAGGTGTGAAAAAAGCCCTGTAAACTAAGAATGCTTTCAAAAATATAAATAATTGTTTTTTTTTTTGTTTTTTTTTATCAATTAACAAAATGCAAAGTGAGCGAACAAAAGAAAAGTCTAAATCAAATAAATATTTGGTGTTACTACCCTTTGCCTTCAAACCAGCATTAATTCTCATAGGTACGCTTGCACAAAGTCAGGGACTTTATAGGATTATAGTTAGGTGTATGATCAACCGATTATACCAAACAGGTGCTAATGATCATCAATTGCACATGTAGGTTGAAGCACAGTCATTAACTGAAACAGAAACATCTGATGGGAGGCTTAAAACTGGGTGAGGAACAGCAATACTCTGCTACCAAGGTGAGGTTGTGGAAGACAAACACATCAAGGTTATTTCCCTCCGAAACTGGAAAATGTCCAGCAGTGCCATCAGCTCAGAACTGGCGGAAACCAGTGGGATCCACGTACACCCACCTCCTGTCTGGAGAAGTCTGGCCAGAAGTGGTCTTCATGGAAGAGTTTCAACCAAAAAGCCATATCTCTGACATGGCTTGTCCTTGGTTTTTTCCTCAAAGAACAATGCGTAATCATAAAGTTTTGTTACCCTCATTCTACTTACAGTGCCATCAGCTCAGAACTGGCAGAAACCAGTGGGACCCCGGTAGACCCATCTACATTCTGGAGAAGCCTGGCCAGAAGTGGTCTTCATTGAAGAGTTGCAGCCAAAAAGGCATACCTCCGACATGGAAACAAGGCCAAGAGACTCAACTATGCATGAAAACATACGAACTAGGGTACAGAAAAAAGGCAGCAGGTGCTATGGACTGATGAGTCAAAATCTGAAATATTTCACTGTAGCTGAAGGCAGTTTGTTCAGCGAAGGGCTGGAGAGCGGTACAATGAGTGTCTGGAGGCAACAGTGAAGCATGGTGGATGTTCCTTGCAAGTTTGGGGCTGCATTTCTGCAAATGGAGTTGGACATTTTGTCAGGATTAATGGTGTCCTCAATGCTGAGAAATACAGACATATCCATTGTGCAATACCATCAGGGTGTGGTTGGCCGCAAATTTATTTTGCAGCAGGACAATGACCCCAAACATACAGCCAATGTCATTAAGAAGTATCTTCAGCATAAAGAAGAACAAGAAGTCCTGGATGATATGGCTCCCACAGAGCCCTGATCTCAACATCATCGAGTCCGTCTAGGATTACATGAAGAGACAGAAGGATTTGAGGAAGCACAGCACAGAAGATCTGTGGTTAGTTCTCCAAGATGTTTGGAACAACCTACCAGTGAGTTCCTTCACAAACTGTGTGCAAGTGTACCTAGAAGAACTGATGCTGTTTTGAAAGTAAAGGGTGGTCACAGCAAATATTGATTTGATTTAGACTTTTCTTCTGTTCATTCACTGCATTTTGTTAATTCATGAAAATAAACTATTAACACTTACATTGTTGAAAGCACTTTTTTTACACCTGCCTAAAACTTTTGCACACTACTGTGTGTGTGTGTGTGTGTGTGTGTGTGTGTGTGTGTGTATATATATATATATATAAAATCTGATATTGAAAAAATATATATAGTAGTTTGTTAATCAGCAGCTCACTTGAAATGAATGAAAGAGGTACCAGAAACTCCATGCATTGATGACGTTGTAATACAGACACAGATAGAGGGATGTCACAACACTAGCAAGACCTAAAATGAGAGAAATGAAAAATGAAAAAACACTATGAAGGAAAATTTGTTTCCTATTTTACATATTATACATCCACCAATACTCCCACAATTTTTCTGTCAGTTTATCCATGTGAGTCAGAGCTCTGTGACATAGAAACCAAATCCCATGTTAGGCCCAAAACAATCAAGAATTGCGAGTTTTGCTTCGTCCAGCAGCACTGACAAGTAATGGTTCACAAACTGGAACATATTACTCAGTAACTAGCTACAATAATTAAAATAAAATCTAACTAAGTTATCTACTGAGACAAATATGTGGTCAAGGCAAGAAACACAACCAGATAAAAAGTATTAGAAGCACAGCATTTCACTTACAGTACAGTGTAAAGTGGTAGCCCATGAAAGTGTCAAACCTTTTGACCATGTGTTGGCTACAGTCCCATTGCAGGTACACATATTGCAAAATAAAAAAGTTCAACATGCTGTCTTCTTTTGTGGGGGCTTGTCCAGGGTTGAACGTCCATGATGTGAGGTTGATGTGTGTTCGTTTTTGTGTGTATCTAGGGGCCTTTATTTGAATGTAGTGGTCATCTATTTTGTTAGAAAGCAGTTTTGCAACTGCTACTACTGTTATTACATCTACTCTCATTGTTACTGTGATTGCATTTCTGTCTGTCTGTCTGTCTCTCTGTCTGTCTCTCTCTCTCTCTCTCTGACTGCATTTCTGTCTGTCTCTCTCTGTCTGTCTCACTCTCACTCTCTTGCTCTCCCTCTCTCACCCAACTGGTCGAGGCAGATGGCTGCCCACCCAGAGCCTGGTTACCACCTGAGGTTTCTGCCTGTTAGAAAAGGAACATTTTCCTTGCCACTGTCGCCAAGTGCTTGCTCATGCCTATCTTATTTTTGGTGGTAATCCTTAGTGAGGGCACACATCAGTAATATTGCAGTTGACCACATGTCTGGTCTTTGGTGATGCACTGTGTTCACCGTTTAATGTGGCTTAGAGTTTGGCAAGCCACTGTAGACCAGCTAGTTAGCCTACCATCTCAGTAGGCAAATACGGGTTTAAGTGCCTCTCAACAAAGTAACTTGGTAGTGATCTTTTTGTGTGACTTTGTTTGGTCACTCCTGTGTAATTAGGGTAATTGCTTGTGTGCAGTGACATGTGGTTTGTGACCTTTGTGATGTGGTAACTTCACCCTGCATTTGTTGGGTCATTTGTGAGTTGGTGCTTAGATGCAAGTTGGCAACATTTGTCTGTACTGGTCAATTACAGTGTGACTATGTTAAACTACTATGTTTTGTGATTGTTGCAATCCACTTTTGGTGTGGTCACTAGTGTGTTACTGTGTTATGACCTTTTTTTGTGTTTAAATGCAGTCACTCCACAGATCATCAGATGTTAAGAGTGGTGGTTGCATCAGAGTTGATCAGACCAGTTTGTGTAACTGTGTATGTGGTTCAAGGCCACAGTGTGTCCATTTTGTGCTGTGCTGGTGGCAGTTAATTTTTGTTGGGTCTTAGTCTGTTGCTGTGGGTCTATGGCAGTGACTTGTAGTTTGTCGAATTGTTGTGACCGTTGTGGTTTGTGGCTGCTGCACTCAATTTTTGTGTTGGTCCCTGTGTTAAAATAAGATTATTGATTCTACACCATGAAAAATTTCACAATATTACTATTTACAAAAGCAAGAAATAAGATGTGAGGTATAAAAAGAATAAATAGACAATACAAAAGATGGCTCAATTTCACAGTGGATTTGAGTTACACATTAGTAAGATATGAATAATAAAATACACTGTCTTTGTACTACTGCACAGTACAAAATATATAACACAGTAAAGAATATATAGTAAACAACAATAAAAATATATAAGCACAGTAAAAGAAAAACTTAATATTGCACAAGATAAGTTGCATATATGTAATTGATATTAACAATGTTAACATAAATAATGGAGTAGTGCAAGAAGGTTTGGGAATATGCATTATCTCATGCAGGGGGTGAGAGGGGTTGTCCATGATTGATGTCATGATACTGTGTTTGAGTTGGTAAACAAGTAACCTAGTTAATTTGGTTTTGTGGTGTTTTCTCTTCAACATTCTGTACCTAGTGGGAGTGACACCCACTGATTTGGGTTTTTGTGCAATTTATGTGTAGATTACATCAATTATATAGATTAAATATATATATTCTGTGTACTGCAGATTTGGTTTAGATTTTGTGTTTCTGTTAACTCTGTGTGGTTCAGCATTACAATTACAATTATGAATTCACACACCGATGGCACAGCATTGGTGGCAGTTTTGGGGTTCAGTAGCCCAAGGATACTTCAGCATGTGGAAGCTGATTGGGTAAAGCCTCCAATGCAGTTTAAAAGGGCTTCACCCAGCTCCTGTGGGCTCCTATCTCTCCACTTCCAGCCTGAAAGTCAGCCAAAATGTTTCTGTGTGAAATGCTTTTCAAATATACCTTTATTTAAAAGGTTGAAAGGTGGAGTCACTGATTCAACATGGGAATGAGACAAAACATCAATCTATCTCAAGCATCAGTGACTCCAATTCTTTGTTGCTGGTGGTTCTTGAGAGTTGGGGAGAGGGGATTCTCATTTTTCATGTTGCACCAGGGTTTCCCCTAAGCCAAGCCATAACATTAAAATGAAAGAATCCCAAAGATACATCAATGTACAGTGTCATGTATACAGTCAGTTGACTCAGTCAGCACTTACCCACTCCTCCCAAATAAGGGCTGATGGCAGTCCATGCCCCAATGCTGCCTAGACTCATCTTCTGACCAATGGCAAGCTCCAGGTAAAATAAGGGAACACCCTCCAGAAGCAGCATGATGAGGTAGGGAATCAGGAACCCACCTAAAGGTGAAGATATAGTTATACTTAGACAACACAGAAAAACACAGACAGGCCTTCATTTTTAAACAGGAGCTAGGCTGCAAAGAATGTGCCCTGCAGGTCTCTCAAGTGGTAAGCCTATATCCCTGCAATAAACCTTTATGATGTTTATCTACACACAAAAAAAATGTTACATCCAGTTTTTGGTGTCTAATATTTTGCCCACGTCCATTTACATTAATGTGGGAGACAATCAAAAACAGCTCTTAATATTAGGCAGTCAGTCCAACACCATGTATAAACTGTCACCTCAGAAATTACTGTGAGTGCAGAGCTATTGCACTGGATTGAAATAAATTATATGCAGGTGCACCTGATCAGTTGGTAACTTATGAAATAAAATACAATTTGCATTAGGAGGTGTGGAAGGCTGAAAACTAAAGAAATTGTAAACTGAAACTGATAAAATGTATTATCTGATAGTAATAAAAAGAATACATAATGGCCCATGTTTGTTTGAGCTGGGGCAATATGGGCAGTATTGCAAGAGCACTCACAATGCTGGTTTGTTAGTAGCCACTTTTTTGTGATTGCAGCTGTAAAGTGTGAATGAAGTGGTGCCACTGAAGTTGTGTTTATTAGAGATCGACCGATATGAATTTTTCAGGGCCGATACCGATTATTAATAATCAAGCGAAACCGATAGCTGATATTTAGAACCGATATTCGTTTGCAGCAAAAATGAAAATTTTGGTGTCAAAATTTAAAGTAACACACCTGGGATTAGAATGAATACAGTATACTGTTTGTTTGTTTTGTGTACACTGAAAAAAAGACCTTAACTTTTTGTAAAATAACACAAACACAAAATCTTAATTGAAATGCCTTTAACTTTAATTATTTCTAAAACAGAAAGAGCAGGGGCCTTCCAGCAGCATTTCTTAAAACTCACTGAAATGACTAAATAAATAATATAGCTCCCTGAATTTTTTGAAACATTCATTCATTCATTCATCTTCTATACCCCTGATATCCCTTTCAGGGTTGGGGGGGGCTGGAGCCTATCCCAGCTGTCAGCAGGCGAGAGGCGGGGTACACCCTGAGCCGGTCGCCAGCCGACTGCAGGGCAACATACATACACACATTCACACCTAGGGACAATTTAGAGTCACCAATTAACCTAATGAGCATGTTTTTGGTCTGTGGGAGGAAGCCGGAGTGCCCGGAGAGAACCCACGCATGCACGGGAAGAACATGCAAACTTCACACAGAAAGGCCCCCGCCTGACCCGGGGATCGAACCGGTGACCTTCTTGCTGTGAGGCACGCGCACTACCTGCTGCGCCACCGTGCCGCCCTTTTTTGAAACATCAACAAAATAAACTGAACTGAACTGTTCTGAAATTTGGGTCTGAGTTAGTACTCCCAATTCAGTAGCACCAGATTGTGGTGCAGAAAGCAGAGCTGCTCAGCGTGCTCTCCTGTTAGGCGGCTTCTTTTCTTCTCATAAAGTGCAGGGACTTCGCTGAGGACTTGCCCGCCTGGCACAGAAGAGGGTGGTGCACAGAGAAATTTTCTTCATTACAGACGTGAGTTGTAGACGCAACGGTAAATTTATTGATTGAAAATAAAACACACTGAGAATAATCTCCTCGACGTGTGCTCTCTTCTTGACTCATATCCCTGGAATTTACGAGTGACAGGCAAAAAGACAATCATTTAACACCAGTAGTTAAGTTGCTGCACTATAGTGTAGTGAGAGCATGTGCGCTGACGGAGAGGCGATTGTAAACAAACAAGGACACGTTAGTGTGTAGTACTGTTAGACTTATAGGCTATAATCACCTCTGGTGTTGTTTATTGATAAACCAGGACTCATCCCATGGGCTGAGACACGTTTGGAGATTTATTGTTCCCACAAAGTACAGTGTTTCCTCTAGGATTTTTTTCAGCAGCGGGGGCAGGCTCAACTCAAAGCGGCACTCACTCCGGCTCCGATCGTTCACTTCAAAGAGCCGGCTATAAGAGCTGTTTCGTTTGCGACCGACACATCACTACTGACTAGCGTCATCTTCATCAGCTGTCTTTCTCTTCTTAGAGAAATATTTGAACAAGCTCATCTGAAAATGCAGTCAGCAGTTACATCATGGCGTATAGATATTAGCTTAATGCTATCAATTAGTTTACTCACATTAGCGAGATCGAGTTGGCACCGGGCCTAATTAACTTAAGCTACTGATATGTTACGTAACGTTAGCTGGCCATCAATATTTTGCGAATGCCTATATAACTTGTAAAATCTATTATGAGTTATCTTAAGCTAATAAGTCTACCTTTTCTCTGGTAAGTCGCTGCCCTATTTTCCAAGCTTTTAGCTATCAAGCTCCTCTCCTGTGGAACCATCTTCCAGTCTTTGTCCGGGAGGCAGACACTGTCTCTACATTTAAGAGTAGGCTTAAAACTTTCCTTTTTAATAAAGCCTATAGTTAGGGTTGGCTCAGGCTTGTCCTGGACCAGCCCCTAGTTATGCTGCTATAGCATTAGACTGTTGGGGGACCTCCAAAGACACACCGAGCTCCTCTGTCCCTCTCTCCCTCTCCATCTGCACGCTTTCATGACCTACCATGGCGTGTCACTAATTTAGCTCCTTCCCCGGAGTCTCTGTGCTTTGTCGTCTTGCAGGTTCCCATGGACAGTAGCTGAATCTGGATTGTGGATTACAGCTACGTCTCCTGCCATGACCCTGCCTGACCTCCACTGCAACTGCTACTACTGTTATTACATCCACTGTTATTGTTACTGTGACTGCATGTCTGTCTGTCTGTCTCTCTCTGTCTGTCTCACTCTCTCTCTCTTGTTCTCCCTTTCTCACCCAACCAGTCGAGGCAGATGACCGCCCACCCAGAGCCTGGTTCTGCCTGAGGTTTCTGCCTGTTAAAAGGAAGTTTTTCCTCACCGCTGTTGCCAAGTGCTTGCTCCTGAGGGAATTGTTGGGTCTCTGTAGATAAAAGAGCTCGGCCTGTACCAGCTCTATATGGAAAGTGTCCTGAGACAACTTTTGTTGTGATTTGGCGCTATACAAATAAAACTGAATTGAATTGAAGAGAGAGGATGAGGAGGAAGATGAAAAAACGAAAAGAAATGTCTATTATGTTGTGGTCTCGATTTTGTACACTGTGTCTTTTGCCCGGCCTGTGTTTGTTCCTCTCCTTCTGTTTTCTCCCTTCTCCTCTCGCTCTCCCTCTCTGCAGCGCTGGAGTGTGGAAGGAGGCGGGGTCGATCTCCGACCCACTTTCGAGACACATCTGAGCGGCATCAGCTCATCAGCCACTGGCTAGTCCAGCTACTCCACCTGCTCAGTGCCGGAAGATTTCCTTGCCTTACTCACATGTGTCTCGCCACGCCGATGTGCCTTGTCTCCTTCCGCGCTTCCAGCTCCAGAGTCCTCCCGAGTTATTTAGTGAATTGTTCATTCATAGTTTTTCCCTGTAAAGGAGATTTTGGTTTCTAGTTGATTTTCTGGCTTTTCCCATTTTGGTGATTTTGAGTTTCTCTATTTTTTGCTCGTTTAGTTTTGGCAGCCTACTTTGCCTTTTTCCCCTTGTGGAGATTTTCGTTACTCATTTGTTTGCACTTTGTTTTTGTAAAATAAACTTTGGCTATCAGTCTTTGCAACCTGGGTCCTGGCCGTGCTCATTGTCACTCGTACCGTAACATATTAACTAAAAAGCCTGTGTGATTAGATTTTTGTTGGCAAAAATACACCCACTCTAAAACAAAGGATAAGAGAACATAAGAGTGGCAATAGACATAATGATGGTCTGCATAGTTCAAGTGATCAGAGACTCCAATAGTCACAAAGAAAAAGAACGTGACAGAAAGGAGGAACAGCAGGAAGAGAAGAGAAATGACATATACATGAGGGTCTATCAGCAGAACAACCTGGACCATAATTATTTAAACTTCTTAAATATCTTTGAAATCATGTGTCTCTAATCCACACTGCACAATGCCTGATCAGTCATCAAGGTATCCATTATGCATCACCCACTAGTCAAACTCACAACCCTAAATGTTTTTATGTGAAGTGACTGTCAAGTATCATGTCAAATGTGTGATGTTGTTTCTTTTTATGTCAAGCAACTGTGCCCAAGAAAAATTCCCCCTCAGGGACAATACAGTTTACTCTCCTCTTTCTACTCTACTCAAATGTCTCCACTGGTTTCCTGTTTTGCAGTTACACGTCCAGGACAGTAATTACAGTAGATGTGTGGTCATTGCTCAGTGACCTGTACAGAGGACCAATAAAGGCATAACAATTCTCCCATCTAACCGCATTACATCTACTCTGGACACTCTAGAACCTGTTTCATGAAAAAATCTGGTAATGTCCCTGGTTATTCCTACCTGTACTCTAATACTGATATTTTATCCACTGACACAAGGGGGATAGGAAGACACAGTATAAGAGCAACTCTTCAGTCTTTTATTTACAGAGAAATCTTTACACATGGTAACAAAAGGTTTTGTGGCCAACAAGTGGATTACATCTGCCCTTTATCAACTACACCTAATAAACACTAATGCCATCTCTTATCGCTTGGTTATGGTGCTATAGCAGCAGATATAGGGTAGTGTAAAGTCTGTAGATAGGCTACATATTATTTAAATCTCTACTAATTCATTTGCAGTATTACTTCCTCATGCAACCCTTGTTTATGACCTGCCATTAGTTTATTGCTAGTTTCAACTTTGAGTCAACTCACTCAGACAGATAAGGAATCATTTGGAAATTTACCGCCAGAAACAACCCACCTGCATGACTCAACAAGTCAATAAACAGATGGATAATGCGTTCCCGTGTGTCACAATAACTATTCTTAGATATTTTCTAGAGTTATTTATTTATTTATCTTTTTTGATTTCAAGGAAAATGTAAAGGCATTACTACTTTTGATAGCCCCATTTGTGTGAAAAGTTTATTATTTATTATTTACACATGATAAGACAACACTAAATGCGTGTAGTATAAAAGTTTGAATGAATGAATAAATAAATAAATAAATAAATACTCGTTACTCAATACCCTGGTGTAAGAATCAGGTTGTTGAATACTATATTTAAAATGTCCATTACTTGAAAATTAGACTTTGTATGTGCAAATAGTTATCAGTTCAGGCTTCATAATCACCGTACTTGAAGGCAAGTTTTGGTTAGAAATGAACATTAATAGTCATCATTTAATGGCACTGTGTACATGGTCTCCAGTCTGATCTGCGACTTACCTCCACCGTGCATTTGACAGAGGTAGGGAAACCGCCAAACGTTTCCCAGTCCGACTGCATAAGACACACATGCCAGCACAAACTGCATGGGGTTGTCCCAATTGGGTCTTGCATCTTTTTCCATGTCTGCGTCCCGTGACGGTCTCCAGGTTTTTGCGCAGGAGCCGATCCTCACTCAGCAAATAAGAGGAACAATAACGGAGTTGATCAGTGCGTGGGCTGTAGAGGGATGTCTGTCATCGTGCGTCCTGTCAATGTTTCATAAACTCACTGTGATTGTAATGTGTTCAATCTCAGGAGGAGGGTCTTCTTACACGAAAATACTCTTGGGAAATGTAGTCCTTAAATGATTAAAGCAATTGTGTGTATATATAGTCTCGAAATACCTGTGAAAATTAAGAGGATTTAAAATATCACAGACAAACATGGGAGAAGAAACATTTTTAGTTTGGATACGGAGATTTCCTTATATTTCACATTTATTTCTATGGAAAATGACATTATGAGATGAAGGTTGCTATCAGTCAGACTGACCATGAGGTGGGAGGGACATGGAGGATAACCCAGGTGAATGTTTAATTGTACAGGCTCTTTAACCCAACAGTACTCTGTCTTCTGTGGAAAGTCCGAGTCTGAACCTGAACCTGACCTGACTGTTTTCATTAACAAGCTACTTCTCTACAGATTTTATGCTGATGTTTGGATTTTCAGATGCTGACTAACTGTATTTAATGGTTTGTTTTTATTGTGCTTTAAGATAATTAAGTGGTTATGTAACTACCATAATGTGGGGCCAGGGCTATGCCACTGGAAGAATTATATTAGAATGTTAAATTATACTTTAGTAATAAATTGTTTCATCAACAATTATAGATACAGTATACTGACCATGTAAATGATATCTTATAAAACTTAATGTCAAATAATAATGATAAAAAGATAATTACATTTGCAGTTTAATAATTCTGTATTTAAAAGAGAAATTAATAATTGCAAAATGCTTTTTTAATCACTTATTCTGTCTGTGTTGGTATCATATTCCATTCCATTTATCATTTCTGTCTTGCTTTACAGTTGCAGTTTTCAGTTTGACATCACTTTAAAGACAGCTCTTTAAAGTTTTTTAATATGTCGCTTAATACCAACTTGGGGTCCAACGCACAGGACCAGAAGCAGGTCCTCTGACTGGCCAGCTGTTGCATGCTGGCAGACATAAACACATCAGATAATGATGTGCTGGATCTGGCCAATTGGAGATGATAGCCAGAACACATGGACAATTTAGATCCTGCAAGACTCTCACCATAGCAACAACAATTACAGTGGGAGCACACTTCAGCAAAGGTGAAAGAAAGAAATGCCAGGGAAGACAAGCTGGTGTTAGAAACTGAGAGCCCAAGTCCACCATCCTCCACAGCACTGTATCCTACTTGCAAACATTGAACAAGATGGGTTATGTCAGGTATTGTATCAAAATCCAACACAACGCAAATGATTGTTACATCTCTTCCCTCCTTTCCGTATTGGTTGAACAGAGAAGTCTGGAAAAATCAAAGGGTAGTGGAGTCTCGTAACGAACAACAATTTGTGTAATTCTAGAAACACTAACATTCTCTCCCACTCCTGCATGCCTAAAATCTGATCTCATGCCATTCATGCTCACTTTGGTCATTACCACAAGCAAATACTGACACATACATCATTGAAGCTGTATGCTGTTCTATACCAGTAGCAGACCAAGTATCCAGACACTGCCCTCATCATGAGTTAGGACAAGGCAAGCCTTAAAATAGTTCTGCTGATCTTCTATCAATAAATTTTGTGTCCATCCAGAAAAGGTAGGACTCCCCGTCACTACTACAGAAATTACAGTGTACATGGCACAATGTACATGACCAAATCAGTAGAATCAGGCATACAGTGTTACAGTTACTGTCAGATGACAGTAAAAAAAACCCATGTTCAGGAGCTGAGAGGTATAATGCAATTAATAAACTAATATTTGCTGCTGTATGCTTCACGCTGGACTCTGTTAACTGTGTATCTGATAATACTGTTGCTGCTGTTATCATTCTGTTGTTTATTTATTCATTATGGCCTTTTCCAGCACGCCTTACTTTGTCCTACCCTTTTTATGGTCACTGTAACATTAATAAAGTCCAATAATGTCCACTGTAAACTTATCTGTCTGCCCAGCTTTGAAAGACAGTGTGTGTCTAAAGGACATGGACTTTGACTCTGGTCAAAGTCTGGTGACTTCCAGGATTTTGGGTATTGTGTTCCACTTACTACCTGTTGCACATGTCACCTGTTTACATACTGTGTTGCACATGTCACTTGTTTACATATTATGTTGCACATGTTTTATGGTTTCATAGAAATTACTTGCACTACCTGCACATACCTAATACTCTTTATGCCTCATGCCAATTGCACTACTTGCATGTGTGGCAGGTTGAGTTTCACTCTCCCCTCTTCCAGCCTGCTTAATTGTCCGCAGGCTGTGTTCAATTATCCCGCTGTGCTTTGATTGCGGGGCGCACCGTCACTCTTATATTCAGGTGGAGTGCTGCTGCTCTGATCACTCTCCTTGACCTCCTCCAGAGCCTGGTGTCCTGGGGCCTCATTTATAAAACATTGCGTAGAATCCATACTAAAAATGAATGGTCAATGCAAAGTACCTCATGAATGTCTTTGCATAGAAATATGCCTGCTGATCAATGGCATTTTACGTTCGATCATGGCAGAGAAAAGAAAAAGAGATTTTAAGGAGACTGAAATCGAGGCGCTTGTGGGTGATGTGGAGGCCAGAAAGGATATTTTGTTTGGTAGTCACAGTAGTGGCATCACGAATAAAATACAAAAGTGGCAGCTCGTCGTCACCGCAGTGAATAGTTCCAGTGCCACCATCTGTGGCAGAAATTAAAAAGAAGTGGTCGGATCTGAAGGTGGAGGCCAAGAAGAAAGTGGCATGGCACCGTCGAAGCGCATCTGCTACTGGTGGGGGCAAGGGCGCACCCGAGCCCACACCGCTGGACACCAAGATAGCCTCGATCCTTGGTACGGCCAGCGTGTATGGCATAGTTTCAGAGAAGGAAGGAGACACCGATTTGACAGAGACCACAGAGGAGACTGGTTAAGTACAGTTTTATCTGTTTATCAAAGTAAATATTTTAACAGACTTGTGAAAAGTTAGTTGACTTCTTCGTGTCCCCAGTCACTGTGGAGTTGGAAGCGGTGGGTGACAAGGAGGTTCTGGGCACGGCGTGTCCTGGCACCTTGGCTGAAGGCCTGGCTGTCCCCAGCACCAGTGCGTCCCGACCGCATGGCACACCTAGAAGTGGCCGGGTCCTGACAGATACTGTCCTTCAAACACAAAGGGACACCATCAGTGCCATTAATGAAGTCCGTGACGAACTCCAGCAAATACGCACAGTGATGGGCAACATGTGTGAGGTCATGTCTGACATTGCCAGCTCCATTAAAGCTCTTGTTAAAAAATGAAACATACTTGCTGTCTTATTTAAAACGCAGCATGACACCTTCACGGAGCCTTGCTCCCTGCTGAAATTCCTCATGTTGGGGAGGTGGTTGTGGATCGGGGTCCTCGTGGTGTGGGGGAGGGAGGCCATGGGGAGGGGAACAGCATTCCCCAGTGCCACATTGTGCAAAACTCCACAAGCCATTATTATTTTACACACCTTTGTAACGTGATAAAGCAGTCTCCCCCGAGGCATCCAAACACCTCCACCGACCTTTGAGGAGGCCGATGGCTCTCTCCACGACGGAGCACGCATAGAGTGTGCCACATTGAAGCGCACCTCCTCTGCACTCTGCGGGTTGGTGAAGGGGGTGAGGAGCCAGCGCTTTAGGGGGTAGCCACTGTCACCTGCAAGGTATAACAGAAGAGTAATTATAATCAGGCTTTAATGGGTAGAATCTATACAATGGTGTTTATGTACTTACCCAGGAGCAAGCCATCACGCGCAGCGCCTGCCTGCAGTCTGCTCCCTACATTACTGTGCATCAGGATGAATGAGTCATGTGTTGACCCATGCCACCGTGCCACTACATTCGTCAAGATCATGTCCGAGGTACAAATAATTTGTAATTTGAGTGAATGTACATTTTTTCAGTTCACATAAGCAAATTCATTTTCACTTGGAGCCCTTATAGCAATGTGAGTGCAGTCAATTGCGCCGATTACATTTGGGAAACCAGACATTGCTGCAAATTGCCTTTTAATGTTGGCCTGTTCACCCACAGTGTGTCACACTGCGGTGAGGTCGTCCTGTCTTGGGTTATTGTCTTGTCATTTCCTGTTTTATTTTGAAAGTCTAACTCTCCTCTCGTTTCAGGTCACTTGCCCTTCCTCTTGTGTCACCCGTTTGTCATCCCTGATTCCTGATTGTGTCCACCTGTTCCCCATTACCCTCATGTGTTTAAATAGTCTGCGTTTCCCTTTGTCCTGTGCCGAAGTGTTTCGTCTCTTGTCCGATCACCAAAGCCTGCATCATAGTTCACAGCCACAGTCTGTTCTAGTAAGTCTTGAAACCTCGTCAGAGTGATTTTTTGTTGTAACTTTTGTAGTTTAGTTTTGCATTTATAGTCGTAAGAGTAATTTGCTTTCTTGATTTGCCTCTCTTTGGAGTGATTTTTAGTTCGTATAGTTAAAGTAGTATTGAGTCTAGCCTCCATCTTTTAGGAGAGTTTTTTGTTTCTTTCCTGTCCTTTCCTTTTTCCTTGATCGCTCTACCTCCATTCAGAGTGACTTTAGTTTAAAGTTTTGTAGCCTTTTGATTTCCCTCTGAGAGAGTGATTTTGATTTTTTATAAATTTTATAGATCTGCGTACCTGATATTTTCCTCCTTGGGAGTGTTTTTTGTTTTACTAGAGTCGAGTTTTTTCATAGCTCAGTTTTCATAGCCCTTTTGTTTGCTCTGCACTGGGGGTGTCTTGATTCAATAAAAGTCTGCTCACTGACATACTCTGCGTCTGAGTCCTGTTTGAGTTCGGGCCTGACACAGTGTAAGGAAACCTGATGTATCGACTGGTCATTTTTATAATGCCATCCAAAACAGCTGGCATTATGGCGCTGAGGGATGGCTGCGATATCCCAGACCTAAGGACATAATTTAACTGAATTATATCATACCCAAAAGGGGCTTTAGACAGACAATGTAACATTATATAATATTAATCATATCAAACACTTACCTGTCGGCTAATTCCCGCTGAAAGGAGCCAGTCGCCAGAAACCCCAGAGTGGTCAGCACCTGGATATGCACCGGCATGGCGCGGTTCCGGCGGGTGGGTCTATCTAACACTGGGCCCAGTTCAGCACATAGATCCAAGAGCACCGCTCTAGCGAATCTAAATCGGCTTATTAGCCAGTCATCATCATGGGCCAGGGAATCTCCGTGGTCCCTAAAACTTCTCTCCATCCTGATCCTACCATTTGCGTGATCTTCCAGCAGTGACAGCACATCCATTGTGCAGCATTACGCATGAGTGTCGCCGCACTATTTATATGCTTACTCAGCAAATTGAATGATTGTTAGACACCTTGTCACAATTAATACTAATCCATCAGTGCTATCCACCGCTCTGTATCATTTGAAGATGGAAGTATGATGAACATTGTGCATACAGTAGTAGGCCTAACGGCTCACCAAAGGAACACATCTATAACACTGCAGACTTGGGTGTTTATGATTACGCGGGTCTACAAGTCTGATATGTGATGACATTAAATGTATGAGATCAATCTGGCTTCAATTCACCACCTCACCATCTGCACCGCCAGTTCCCCCTGTCTCCAAATGTTCGTACGCAAGCATCAAAGTTGGCGTACCGGTGCGCACATTCTCACGCTAAGTTTATTTTTATAAATCACAACCTTTGCGTAGGAAGTTGCATACACAACTTTCAAGCCCCGTTTTGTTTGTAAGCAAGTTTTATAAATGAGGCCCCTGGTGTCTAGTGTGCGGCAGTTTGGCGTGTGACGTGTGTGCTGATCTCCCTGTAGCACAAGGTGGGCACTTGTGCTATTTCTTGGTGCTTCATGTTATGCGTTATTGTTGCTTTATCTGCTGGTTTCCTCGCTCTGTAGCGCTGACTTTCTCCGGCGGCTTTGAATGCTAAGCCATATGGTGGCAGTGCTCGCTCCAAGTCTGCACTTCACAAAAGCCTGAGCTGGCAACGTGCGCAGTGGCCGTGTGTCTTCCCTCTTCTCATCCACGCTGGGTGGAATCCATGCTCGCTTTGTGGTATGTATACCTGCGGTGACACCACAGCCTTTTTGGTTTGGTGTGTCCTCCCCGGTAGGCCCCCAGCCTGGCTCCACCTGCCTCTTGGTAACTCACGCAGTGATATTTAATTGCAGTCGCTTGTCCTTTTATGACTGTTATTTTTGAAAAAAAAGAGAAAAAGGAGCATAACAATTATTTTAATAAACTTTTTGTATACTGCGGATCAGTCTCTGTCATTGTTTAGTTGAGCCTGTGGATCCTTGGGCTCAGAGGGTGGAGCCTAATAATTTCCTGGGGGCAGAATTCCCCCAGGTGGCGTTGTCACCTTATTAGGCTGGTAAGCCAGTTCCGCTCGCCACACATGTACTTATATTTTTGGATACTATGACTATTTGCACTTCTGGTTAGATGCTAAACTGCATTTTGTTGTCTCTGTGTTGCACTCTGACAATGATAATAAAGTTGAATCTAATCTAATCAATGTACCACCTTCGCAGGTGGCTTTGGTTATCATCATGAAACAGCTTTTTAACATGACATTCTTACGTTAGGTGCATTGGTTTACATGTGTTCACTTGAGATTTTCATCTGCACTTTGTTGTGACCTCATCTTGATCCTGCTTATGGTTTCTGGTATTATTCATGTTTCCTTTATCAGTCCTGTCCTCCTAAATACTGCCCTGGCTTGAAATAGCATGTTCACTGATTGTTGTACCTGCAATATTTCCATGCTACACTAAAAAGATGGAGGATAGCTTTTAAGCTAACAATCCTGCATCAGTGCAGAAAAAAACTGCAGGACATTACAAACTACAGAAGACCATCCCCTGATACAGTTGCAAACATCGACAACCATCAGCCAACAACCTTAATACATTCTACTGCTTGTTTGATAGGTCCCTATCAACACCAATCATCCACCACAGCTCGGGTGTCAAATAACCATTCACACCCCCTGCACCACTCTCGTTCCTATCCAATGAACCTCCACCAGTATTCAGGTTTTGTGAACAGGATGTCTGTCACCTCTTCAAGAAACAGAAAAATCAGGTAGGCTTCAGGCCTAGACAACGTGTCCCCTCCTGTTTGAAAGTTGGTGGTGACCAGCTGACACCGATCTTCACACAGATTCACTGGAGCTGTGTAAGATCTCCTCATCCTTCAAATGCTCCATAATAAATCTGGTGCCAAAAAAATCCTCCATCTCAGCATTAATGTGGTGATTTGTTGTACTTCTTAGTTTTGTTTTCTGTGGAGTTGTGTGGGACTTGATTTTTTGTTTGCCTTCTTTTGGCAGAGGTTGGGCGTGGTTTGGGAGCTGGCTCCGATACAGCTGGTGCCAATCACAATCCTGAACAGGAACAGGATAAAGACGGTGCACAGTGGACTCATTGCCAGATTATTTCCACCACTCAGTGGTATAGTTGGCTATCACTAGTGTTACTAGAGAGACTAACCAAATTAGTTTGTAAGCCACTTTTTGTCTTGTTCTTTTTTTTTCACCTGTGTCCTTTTTTCCTCGCCTCCTCAGAGGGTCTGTCTGTTCCAGCTTCCAGCCCAGCGTTCATGCCACCTCGCCACCCAAGCTCGCTCCGCTACCAGCCTCAAGTCCACAACTACCACCACTGTGCTTTCACTAGTGCCTCCACCACCACATGTCACGCTGCCCTGCAAATATTCATTCACCAGAACACCAATTGCAGCTATGCACTATGGATCCACTCACCATTCCTGGACCCCGTGCCTCCCCAGCTGCTCACAGAAAACTCTCACATAACCATTCATCAGTGCATCTGGAAACCCCTGTTGTTCACAATGAACTGTTAACCTGTCACTCCACTTCTGAGTCTGCTTTTGAATCTTGAAAACAGCCACAGAACATAACAACTAAATAACTACAGGCCTGTCACCTTGGTGTCTGTGGTCATGAAATCTTTTGAAAGACTGGTGTTGACTCACCTGAAAGTCATCAGAGGCCCCTTCCTAGACCCTCTTCAATTGTCCTACCACACAAACGGGTCAGTGGAGGGCACAGTAAATATGGGTGCAACACCTCGACCACTCAGGGGCATTTGCAAAGATCCTGTTTGTGGACTTCAGCTCTGCATTCAACACCATCATCACAGAAATCCCCCACTCAAAACTCACACAGCTCATTGTGCTAGCATCCACCTGCAACTGCCTTGTCTAGGTGACTGTTGAGTTTGCATGCTTGCATACAGTGTGGAACCATTCGAAATACTGTTTGATTCCTTTCTTGTTATTTCATTATCTGCTTGAGTTTGCAAAAAGCTAAACTTTACTTGACGCCTGTTTTAACAGATCTGTTCAGTAGAAATAAGTCAAAAGTATTGCTGTAGAAATATAGTTCAAATTTATCAATCAATATTTCTTTATTAGTGCCGTGAGGGGAAATTCCAGAATTTTATTGCACAATATACACCTTAATTCTCTCTCTCACACACACTTGTAACTATAATACACACACAAAGAAACTAATGTAATCTTCAAAGCCCTCATTTTCCAAATCCTCTTAAAATAGGACTTTATTGATTCCACACCGGGACAATTTAGTTGTTACAGTTGGCAAGTATTACAAAGACCAAGCACAGTGGCAGAAAGAGGTCAAAATAAATATAAAAATATAAAAGTATACAAGATATAGAATAGAAAAAACAACCATGTATATGTACATTTGTACGATTATAAAAAATAGAAAAT
The DNA here is from genome assembly GCA_037975065.1 of Chaetodon trifasciatus. Lineage (NCBI taxonomy): Eukaryota > Metazoa > Chordata > Actinopteri > Chaetodontiformes > Chaetodontidae > Chaetodon > Chaetodon trifasciatus. The sequence continues at coordinate 17,311,096 of JBBMOE010000005.1, forward strand.
ACCAAAGAATCCTACCGCCATAAAAAAAAGTACTGTTGCAAGTACTGACATGACATGTATTGTATTGCACTTGAGAAATACTATTGCACTTGAGAAATACTAGGTCTTTGTATATGCACAATATATACAGTTTCTAAAAATACTGTGGCCAATATGGGTAATAAATACTGTTATTGCACAGTTGAGAGAAATATATAACTTGGACCAGGTGAAATGTGTTCTGAACCTACATCCTCCAGCATCTGGTCAGTCTCCTCTTTACATCCTGCTGGGCTCTTCCTGGCCGTATAATTAATCTATACCAATTAGCTCCCCTGGGACAGACAAGAGAATAGAAAGAGGAAATTTAGCTTTCAACAAATTCATAATAATATTATTTTATTTTATGGAGAAGAAGAAAACTCATTATGATAGAAAGCTAAAACTCACCAGTGTAAACAGTGGGTGGCTGAAAAGAGGGGACAAGCTTCTTGACACTGTAAATGCTGACACAGCGAATAAGGTACTCTGAGTAGCTTAGTCATTTAAGATATGTTATAATGGCAACAAGGAATATGGCGCACTTTGAAGGGAAAAAGGTGGACGTTTGGGTACTGCTCGAGTCAATGATGAGGAGGGATGTGTACTCAATGTGTAAATATTTGAGAAAACAGATGTTTTGTGAAACTTTATGATTTCTGTTGATGACAAGGGAGGGTTTAAATTGAGTTTTGAATTTGTTCGGTATTTCTGCATTTAGATTCAGTGTCTTAAGGTGCTGGGAAGATGAATGTTTGGGGGGTTTTTTCTGTTTTTGTCAATGGTGAAAATTATCTTATGTGATTTTATGCAACATGTCCTCGTGTGAGACTGATAGTAAACATTTACTGATCTTAGATGAACGTTATGATTATGCATTGTTCTTTGAAGAAGTCTAAATTCATCTTGACTGTAAAATGGCGTGCTAAAAAAGAGGATTATAGTAGGTACAATCAAGTGTCTAGCCTACTTGACTACTGGTGACTAAATAAACAACTGTGATTTTATCTGACATAGACTGTGACTAATGAATAGCAACAGCATCTGCACCAACATGCACTGCGACAGTAACATTATGCAATGATAGTAATAACAGTGTAAAACTTCAAGTCTACGTAGGGTATTTTAAGAAGAACTTATGAATAGTAATAGTCATCTCTCTCATTTGTAAAGAAGCTAGCTAGTCATCTCATTGACAAAATAAAATAACTGTAAGATAGAATAATTTTGCCAGAAGCACGCCTCCTCATTTCCTCGGTGGATGAAATGTGAGAGCAGCAGAAGTTTTCAGTGTGTATGTGAGAAATAAATATTTGAATCTTGAATCTTGTAAGCAAGGTATTGCTCTACCATGAGCCCTGAGAACAGATTCAGTGCTGCTTGTCATAGCTTTTCCAAGTGTGTTAACTCTACTGGATATATAAACAGTAGAGATGTCTCAAGCCCATCTAAGCATATTTTAAAGGATCTACATCAACTAAAGCTGCTCAAATTTCGATCCTTTCTTTACTGAGTTTTGTCCACCTGCTAGTGTTAGAGTGCTGCTCCCCTTTACCACATCCAGCTGTGTCCAGTGTCTCTGAGTTCTGACACCTGGATTGACAAAATACACAGATTCCCCAAACTCTGACTCTAACTCTCTGTTCCTCATTAGTAAACTATCATATATATACTGAAAGCTTTTCATGTTTGGCCAGCACAGAGGGTCACTTTCACTGGTTGAAATGACAAATGTCACCACCCCAGATCATATTAGTTGTCAGTAATTGGTGTTATTTCCATGTGTAACTTCATGAGAATCCAAAATTGAGATGCATGCAGGTTCTCATTCATTTGAGCATAAAGGTCATAGACATCAGTGACAGTTGGAATATAGATAAACTGATGAGCTCCCTCTCACTGCTGCTACACCACACACACTACTGGCAATGCAGCACCAATCAGCCTGTTGATGATCCATCTTCTACATTTGTGACACTGACTCATTCAGACTCATTATGTTTTATTCAAGGTCCAGAACTCTCCACAAGACATCACAAGGATAAGCACTTATCAGTAGTGGTCCTGACCAGTCGTGATTTTATTTGCATGGCTATATACAGTACCATGAGATTTTCTGTGATTTTCATTTACCTTTTAAAACTTCTTCCAAATTGAAACAAAACAATTCTCACTTCCCTCTAGTGGAACCTATCCATTTATTTCTACATCCACCACAATATTATTGATGTGATTTGTGTTATAAGTCTACCTGAAAATCTCTCAAGCAATCGTTTTTTCTGGAAACAATATCTATTTTGCTCTTTATATTCCACAGACCACATTCGGAACTGTGGTCATTGAAACTTCTCTCTACTTGACGTCCTAAAGACAGAAAGTCCCAGGAAAAATGTGATTCACTGCCGTGCAGGTCACCATGACTCTCAGATGAAGCTGGTTGTGTAATGGCCCACATGTGGTTTCTTGCTTAATTCGTTGAGTCCACATGTCATGGCCTGTGCAGGACCAACAAGCTCATTATTGACATAGATGTACAACAGGGTAGGATATCTATTTCTTGTTTCACGATGTGATAGAACAAACTCAATGGACCAGCAGAATATGAGTTATTGCTATACACTGTGAAAAATACTGCTATTATTTTACTTACTTTCTCCTTCATTGAATGGGCACATAAGGAGCTGGCCCTCAAAGATTTCAATTAGTCTGGGTTTCAGTAATCTCTTTTGACAGACTCTTCATGCAGAATGAAGACTGTGCTGCTGCTGTTTGATTCCAGTTAGGACAAACATATCTTGAAACTCAAGGGCCATCAAATTATTATTGGGTGGAGGAAGCGCTCTAAAAACCCTAAGCAGAGATTTAGCAACAAGACTCCAACAGGGCCGCAAAGCTGTGTAGGGCTGAAGAGCTGGATGATGCTCTTAGTTGGTTCAGTAATACTAGCGACGGTTTACTATATTTTTGATGTCAAGATCAAGTCAAAAATAGCAGCAGTGACAAGCTCTGTTACTTCTGTTTATAACATTCTGCCAAATCTGTTGCTAATCTTATTTTTCATTGTATCATTGTTTCACGTGCTTAACTGCATCTTGTAGATATATAGCATTCATCTCTTAGACTGTACATACCCAACACTCTTAAGGAATTTAGGATACATAGGGCAGCACATGAATGCGCAGTTAATTGTAAAGTATAACAGTGCTCTAGAGGGGGTTGGAAAGGAAGTATTGATCTCTTTTCACTGGATTTTGACTGGCTGTTGTGGCTGCTTTTGACATAGTTAGACTCCAATGTCATATAGGATTCTTCTTACCTTAAATGAGACTTTGAAAGCAGTGTAGGTTGTGGTGTGTGTGGCCGGAACCTGATGGGAGTCTCCAGTGTTTAGCCTTCTGCTCTGCACTGCAGGAGGCCATGTGATGCTAGGTATGTGAGCTGCAGCTGCACAGCAGAGAAGAATTTGCTTTGCCTTGTTCCCCACAGACAAGATGACTTTGTGTCCTGGATATATCCCTCTGTCTCAGATGTTATGTTTATTTAGGATCTCATAGCTCACAGCTCTGTTTGGGTGGTTAAATGGCCTAGAAAATGTCCAAAGTGAAGAGAACATTTCTGGAGAGGGATGCTGACTGGCAGCGGGGGGCTGACGGGACATGTTTTGTCAACAGACATGGAATCTTAAGAGGTGCTACTCTCAAGGAGGCCAATACTGTGTCCTCTTTCCATAAACAAGTGCAGTTTATCTGCAGTATTGTAGCCTTTCAGACACTCAACCCCAAGAGACAGGTATCTGGAGCCAGCCAGATGCCAAAATAATGTGGAATATCCTCACTTTTCCAGTGACTACAGTACCAGACTCTGCTTTCCACCTGCTCCGACTGTTATGATTAGTTAATCAATATAAATTTAAGTAGGACCCAAGGGGCAGACACAAAGCACAGAAAAAAAAGGAGCCGTTTAAACCCCAAAATGGTTTATTAACAAGAACAAAAAATACCCTATTCAATAGTACAAATAAGAGCCAACAAATCACAACAAATCACAATATCCAAAACACAAAAACAGCCCTTAAACAAAACATCAACTACACCATGGCAAGTGAGTAGGAAACAATCACACATCTATAACAGGAAAACAAAACGAGGAAAACACACTATGAATAACAAAACTAAACAGAAACGAGATACGCTCTCAGGCGACTAGGAACAAGACTAGAATACTATGAATGAGAGACAAGGAATGGCTGGAAAGTCTAGCATGAATCTCGAACACTCTGGCAGTGAGACTGTGGGAGCTATTTGTTTGTTAATCTTTAGTTTTTGTTTGCTAATTCTAAGTAATATTTTTGTTTGATTATTTGAGAGGTTTGTTTTGTTTAGATTAGAGTTCTTTAGTATTTTCTGTAGTTGATTGTTTAGTTTAATTTTTTACCAGTTTAGTGTTTAGTTTGTCTACTTATTATTCTGTTCATTTGTTTTGTTTCAGAATTTGGTTATGGGCACCAGAGGGCATATAGGTAGAAGGGTACGTGTAGGACCAGAATGCGCCTGGGTGGGCCTATGGCTTTTTACCAGAGCAGGAAAGACAGGATCCTTTTGTTCTTTGTTTGCTTGTCTCTGAAGAAATAAACCAAGAAATCCATAAACTTTGGAATGGACATTGAGTTTCTTCTGCCTGCGTAAGTTACAAGCCCATTGTGCAAGGTGGCTTTTTTGATTTACATTTTTGAAGTTTAGTTAAATGTTATAGTCTATATTTTGACAAATGGCCACTACAGAGACATCTCTGCCACACCGCTTAAATAGGGAGAGAATCAGTGGATGAGCATCAGGTGCGCTGTCTGCCCTCCAAACAGCCAGGTCACACCTCCACTGCAGAACTGAAAGAAAACACACAACACATTCACAGAAAAACATAACAAAATAATAACAATGCACAGTACAACACTGACATCCTGTCACCTTAGGCAATGCTGTGGCTTTCAGTGTGCTTTCAGTGTGATTCCCTTTATCTATGCCGAACAATAGGCTGTGGCGACTTCCTCTCTACTTTCACATGAATGAACAACTATAGTTTACAGTATGTGTCAAGTTCACACAATTATTAGCTCAGTGCAAATGTTTTATCTGACAATCAACAAAATGAAATGTTAAGTTCCTTTGGGCTCCTCTGATTATTTTGTGAGAGATAATACACATTGGAAGTCCTGATACGCAAAAGCAACCAAGTAGATGAAATTAATGTCACCACATAATGCTGAGCAGCTTTACTTCACCAACCATTCATGAAACAGCAGGAAATTGCATGTGCATAGACAAAGATCTTTCAAAGATCTTTGTGAAATTGCATTGATTTCCATACAAATAGACATTGACCAAATATGTGCAATTTTACCAAATGTGAAATTGAGACACTTTTTGGAGAAGTATTTTATTTAAAGGCTTCAGTTCTGTGCTACAGGTGGAGAACTGGGAACTCCAGCTATTTCTGTAGCAGATAATTGTGTGTGTGTGTGTGTGTAGAGGTGTCTATTCCAGGCCAAAAAGTGGGAGATATGTATGTTCATTATAATAATAATGTTAGGTGCTTTCTTACATATGGTTAGTGATGACAACGATGCACTCTCGATGCTCCTCTCCCCAACGCTGTCTTGTGGCCTTGTCCTCTAATGCAGTGTTTCCAAACCACTGTGCTGCGGCACATAAGTGTGCTGTGAGAAATCATCAGGTGTGCCGTGGAAGATTATCCAATTTCACCTGATTGGTGCTCTAAGGCTTAGAGCGCCAATCAGGTGAAATCTTCCTGTTTTTCCTGCAAGAATATCAGCTTTGTGTTCAACTAAACAGGCCCAGACACAGAGTGTGATGCCATGGCACTTGTATCGATGAGTGGCAAAGAGGCATAATGACAAACAGTGGGGAATAACTATTGAGGGGGAACAGTGGTATGTGTTTGGTCTGCTATCCAACTATTAGACAGTTTGGCAGGTGCTTCTGAAACCTGGGATGCTGTGCCCTTGGGCCTGCAAAGCACTGGAAAGGCATCTTTGAGAAGGCAAAATGAACAGAGGTCTCAATAAAGCTCATACTGTGGAGAGAAGGCCGTATGAGGCAACCAACAGCAGGCAACCAACTCCTGCTATAGTTTGAATTTGTGGTTTTGGTGGGATAGGCTTAGTGGATTAATATGAGGCAGCAGAGAGGGAGGTGGACGGTTTTGCATTGTGTATGTTCAATTGTTGCTCACTGCAGCTTTCAGCCGCCTGTGTTCTCTCTGTTTTCAGAAACATCACCTATGCTGGCCATGCGCTGATTAGTCACATGTGGTTATACAGAAGAACCACACATGAGTAATCTCTGTGCTTGATCCTGGCCTCCAGCTGAAGAAATCTCTCCATTATTCTATTTGTATATTGTATATGTTTTTGTGGAGGGATTCTGAAGGACATACATTGACACTCATTTAGAAAGAGATGTAACCGCCACCAGAGTACTCACCCATGTGTGCAAATAAAATGAGCTATTTACAAATTTGCACTTGTAGACATGGTGCAAGATGCTACCAAGACTTAGCCAGCCCCACCAGACGCTAGAGAACGGAATAAAACAGGTGTAAAGATCACTGAGGCTGCCAACAGAGGGATAGGTGTGTGCAGGTGCATGGACTCTGGCCTGGGAGAAAATCTCAGGCCTGCTACAAGAACCATTAGGTAGCCACACTCTGTGTAGGATAGATGTGCACACCCATCGGGGCTGGCCTGCCTTGCCTCTGGTATGCCTGCTGCATAGTGGGGCAGTTGGCCATCTGTGTGGGCAAGTACCTCTACAAGTACATTTGATAAATGTAGTAATAAGGTTGCAACAACCCTCTGCTAAGGTTTACACAATGTGTTTTATGGCTGCCACTAGCCGCTGTAAAAATTCAAGGCAATTTGCCCATCTCCATCATTTTCTAGAGGAATCAGATTTCACTGGCTATACATGAGAGGGGGGTCAGCCACCTAGAATTATACCATGTTTGAAACACGCCCAAAAGGCCTATCAGGGTGGTCATGATGAAAGTCATCGATCAGGGTAAGGTCGAGGATGAAAGATCGTGGCACCCAGGGGCACTCCTCAGGTCCGCAACCCTCCCAGTCCACTAAATATTGAAGTCCTCTGCCCCGTTGTCTGACATCAATCAGGCCACGAAGAGTGAAGGCAGGGCCGCCGTTGATGACCTGTGGGGGTGAGGGGGTTTGGAAGGAGGGCAGAGAGGACTAGAGGAAAAAGGTTTTAGTTGCCACACATGAAATGCGGGGTGGGGACAGTGTGAGTGATTCAGTACTGGCTGGGGTACTGAGTCAATCGGCAGAGCGCTGTTTCAACCCCTGGGTGTGTTTGAGAGCCCTGGTGGCTGAAGCCCAGACATCCCTGATCCTCCTCATGTGTTCAGCCACAGATGGAACGACGATTTTGGCCTCCTGTGAGGGGAAGAATGGGGGCTGATAGCCTAAGGAGACCTTAAAGGGAGACAGGCCAGTGGCAGAGGAGTTTGGAGAGTTATGGGAGTATTCGACCCAGGGGAGAAGGGAGATCCAGTCAGTAGGGTTGTCCGTGCACAGACACCATAATGCAGTCTCCAAATCTTGGTTGGCCCTCTCTGTTTGTCAATTAGATTGAGGATGGAACCCGGACATTACGCTGAACGTGGCTCCCAAGGCCTTGGCGAAGGCCTTCCATACTTGGAAAATGAACTTAGCTCCTTGCCGCTCCCTGTCCATGAGTCAGCTAGTCTCCGGTCTGCTAGCTTCCTGCCAGTTCCCGTCCATGAGTCAGCTAGTCTCCAGTCTATTAGCTCCCCGCCAGTTCCAGTCCCTGAGTGGGCTAGCCCCCGGCCTGCTAGCTCCCTGTCAGCCCCAGTCCATGAGCCAGCTAGTCACAGGCAAATTAGTTCCTTGCCAGTTCCTGTCCATGAGTCGGCTAGCCACCGGCCTACTAACTCCCCGCCAGTTCCTGTCCATGAGTCAGTTAGCCACCAGTCCGCTAGTTCTCTGCCAGTTTCAGTCTCTGGGTGCCTCAGGATTATTAGATTATTACTGACTACAGCCGGCAAGCTAGATAGCCAACAGTCTTCTCCCCTCCAGCCATGTTCCGTGCTGGAGTTGGCCAGCTTCCTGCCCGAGGGCAAGAGTTCTCCATTCAGGGGAACACAGCTGGCTTACAAGACATCCCCCACAGGAAAGAAGGAGGTCCGCGGACATAAGGCCGCAAACCAGCCCAAACTTCAGTCTCAGCCTCAGGTTCCCAGTCACCAGCCCAAGCTTCAGCCCCAGCGTGAGGTTCCCAGCTACCAGCCCAAGCCTCAGCCTCAGCCCCAGGTTGCCACCTGCCAGCCCAAGCTTCAGTCTCAGCCTCAGGGTCCCGGTTACCAGCCCAAGCTTGAGCCACAGCCACAGCCACAGCTCGAGCCACAGCCCGAGCTTGAACCAAAGCCACAGCCAGAGCCACAACCCAAGCTTGAGCCAAAGCCACAGCCACAGCCACAGCCAGAACCACGGCCACGTCCACAGCAGCAGCTGCAGTCGCAGCCACAGCCAGGGCCAGAGCCCAAGCTTCAGCCAGAGCCGCAACCACAGCCGCAGCTTGAGCCAGAGCCAGAGTTGCAGCTGCAGCCACCCACCGAGCCAGAGCCAGAGCCAGAGCCAGAGCCAGAGCCAGAGCCAGAGCCAAAGCCAGAGTCAGAGCCGCAGCTGCAGCCACCTACTGAGCTAGAGCCAGAGCCAGAGCCGCAGCTGCAGCCCCCTACCAAGCCAGAGCCAAAGCCAAAGCCAGAGCCAGAGCCAGAGCCAGAGCCAGAGCCAGAGCCACCCACCAAGCCAGAGCCAGAGCCAAAGTCAGAGCCTCAGCCACAGCTGCAGCCACCCACCGAGCCTCAGCCACAGCTGCAGCCACCCACCGAGCCAGAGCCACTGCAGTGGTCACCCACCATGCCAGCGCCGCAGCCACCTCCTGCCCCAGATGCCCCGGCACCGGCTCCCAGCCCAGCGGTCCTCTTGCCTGCCTCCAGTCCAGGAGGGGTCCGCTTTCGCCGCCAGCCTCCAGAAGGGTGTTATCTCCACCGACAGCCTCCGGAGGGATATTGCCTTCACTGCTGTTCTCCAGGAGGATATCGCCTTCACCGTCGTCCTCCGGATGGGTTCCTCCTTCGCCGACATCCTTCGGAAGGGTATCGCCTTCGCCGCTGTTCTCCCGAGAGGTATCGCCTTCGCCTCTGCCGCCGGCCTCCGGAGGGATATCGTCCTCGCCGCTGTTCTCCCGAGGGGTATCGCCTTTGCCTCCGCCGCCGGCCTCCGGAGGGATATCGCCTTCGCTGCTGTTCTCCCGAGGGGTATTGCCTTCGCCTTCGCCGCCGACCTCCAGAGGGATATAGCCTTCACCTTCACCGCCCACCTCCAGAGGGATATCACCTGCGCCGACGTCTTTTAGAAGATGTCATGGAATGTGAAAGCCAAAAGTACAAACCACAGAAGGCCAAAAACACTCAAATTCAGCTGTCCAATTGTTTCAGGAAAAAATCTTCTTAAAAATGTCCAATAATGATCTGCAGGAGTCAGAAGTCCGAGGAGCAAAATACTTTATTGTTGACAATAAAGGGGAACACACACAGAAACGCATAGCATACAATCCTGATGAATTCCAACTTACAGTGGTCTGCACTCTATCTCTTATAGAGTTCAGCTCAGGGTCTTCCACGCCCCTGGGGGCATCTTCTCTTTTTTCTAAGGTTACTCTAATTTTACACCCTTATGTCATCTTTCGGCAGCTGCTCTGCCTTGGATTTCTCTATCTTTCTCAAATTTGCATTGATACATTAAAGGTACATCCTAAGGATGCACTCTTTTATTTTCTCTCCATTCTTCCCAAATTACACCATTAACTTCTGGCTTTTTTCAGGCTGGTTGCTTTAAAAAAAGGTTTACAAACTTTATTATAAGCACAGAATGCATATTACAAAGTATAAAGGCATAGCACACACTACTGTTGCTTTTAAGTGCACTTTTGAGATTACATGAAATCATGGTGAGGTTGAATATTAAATCATAGAGTAATTATAAGACCATTCAATCTATCAGTAGTTATAGCAAAACATTCAAGTATGAGTAGCAAAACAGTCAGATATGGGTTTTAAGAGAATACTTGTTTAAAGACTTTGTTCAAACAGTAAGATTAAATGAAGCCACACAAAGAGGCTGCAGTAAAGACACCTGCAAGGTCAGGGGGCCCTGATAAGGGTTTCTCTTTACTCTGTGACTCCATGATCTCTCCACTTCTCTTTCACTTCTCTTGCAATGTCATATTCAGAGAATCAGCAGTACTCCAAGCACATAAGCTGTTATCACAATATCACACCAAATCATTTTCACTTACAATATCATGCTTAACAAATCAGCTATTACAATCTACCATTGATTACAGTGTTTTTTCTCAATTCTCTCTGCTCTCTCATTGTGTGTGGTTTACTTGTTCTCCCTGACTACAGTGAGTATTCCTGGTCTTGTCTTGGTTTTCCTGTTATTAGTTTGTGTTTTTTTCTAGTATTGCTTCGGTTTTTTTCTTGGATTTTTGAACTGGTGGATTTTTGGTTGCCTTCTTTTGTTAATAAATTGCTCAGCATCTTTTTTAAAGTCTGCACTTTTGGATACACTCCAAGTTTTGCCATGACCACCATACGTAACAGCAGTGCGGTGTGTTACCTCAATCATGACTTCATTGTTTAGTGCATATGCCTTCATGGTCTTCTCTAGCTCCTCCAGCTGACAGCCCACACCCATGGCTAAGCATTTGTTCATAAGATTCTCCTCAGCCAAAGAGTCTGTGAGAGCTAACACAGAATGAATTTCCTCCCCCACACGATGCTGGGTAATCCAGTGAGTTGAGCCATGTAGAGTGAGAGCTCGGCAACCTGAGATGCTATGTACTGGTTGGATTTGTACAGAGCCTGAAATAATTGTTTGTGCTGTCCTAATAAGACACCCTGAAACGTAACAGCTTTCTTATCTGGATCTGCTGGGTCCATACCGGCCGGATTGTTCTGTTAGGCAGTACACCTAAATAATTTTTACAACCCAAAGATGCAGACCGGAGAGGGATTTTATAAAGCAAAAGTAATTTATTCTTCAACAAGAAGTATGCAACCAAAAACTCACTCATGAAGAGTGGACAACTCAAAAGTGTAACAAAATAATCTGTATTGTATGTGTGACAGATCAAAGGTTATCCATTAACCTTATCCATTAACAGTGGAAAACCAAATGTTCCATGATAAACAGACTGTGATTAACACTAACATGGTCATTAAAGACGTGCTCGTTGACCTCAAGAGGAGGGAAAAAAATGGATCAGGATGGTCAGGATGGCATCAGCTGGAACTTTTATCTGAAGAACTTGCAAGCATTTACATGGGTGTTTCTAGACTGACTTCTTAATGCACTGTATTATTTTGCACTTTATTCATTCATTCATTCATCTTCTATACCCCCGACTATCCCTTTCGGGGTTGGGGTGGGCTGGAGCCTATCTCAGCTGTCAATGGGCGAGAGGCGGGGTACACCCTGAGCCGGTCGCCAGCCGACTGCAGGGCAACATACATACAACCATTCACTCTCACATTCACACCTAGGGACAATTTAGAGTCACCAATCGACCTAATGAGCATGTTTTTGGTCTGTGGGAGGAAGCCGGAGTGCCTGGAGAGAACGCAAGCACGGGAAGAACATGCAAACTTCGCACAGAAAGGCCCCGGGGACCGAACCGGCGACCTTCTTGCTGTGAGGCACGTGCACTACCTGCTGCGCCACCGTACTTTGCACTTTATTATTTTTTTTATCCTTTTTATTTCCATATTCTATTATGTTCATATTTCATCTTTAAGTTAGTTTTCTTTTGCACACACTCTAGAAGTAATTGTGTAAAAAAGAGTGGTGACATCCGAGTGATGAATTGATGAATGACTGAATAAAGTAAAAATACCCCCAAACCAACAAAGTCAATTAATATGTTTTACAGTCACAAGTCACCTTTTATCTAACATGTTATGTGTGGTTGCATCAATAGTTGCAGATGACTGGGTTCTTTTATCAGAGATACCAAATGATGTCACTGAACATTGAAATTGTCAAAAAGTAGCTATCATTCATCTCTCAAGTCATATGGGTCTTTGCTGCACCTTTCCCTCTCTCTCTTGTTTGTTTCAATTTCTGTCATTTTACTACTATGTACTATGAGTTTTGTTGCATGCTCAGACAGGTAGGGTCTGAGCTTCCTGATGTTGTAAAGGGCAAATCGGCATGACCAAGCAACAGAGGCCACATGTTCTTTAAAAGTTAGTTGGTCATCAATCATGACACCCAAGTGTCTGGCAGATTTTGCGGGAGTGAGCAGAGCTGAGTCAAGATGGATACTTATCTGTTGTTGTATAGAGAGACTGGCCAAGATGCCAAAGAGCTCAGTCTTTGACAGGTTAAGTTGAAGGTGTCGCTCCTTCATCCATGCCGAGATATTGGTGGGGCATGCCGATGTCCGTGCTGAGACAGTGGGGTCGTCTGGCGGGAACGAAAGGAGGAGCAGGGTATCGTCAGCATTTGAATGGAATGAGAAGCCATGTGAGCGGAAGACTGCACCAAGTGAGAAATGAGAAGGGGTCTAAACACTGACTCCTAAGGTACCCCTGTGGACAAGCAGTGGCATTTACACACTTCTCCCCTCCAAGATATGGCAAAGGATCTCCTTGAGAGGTAGGACTCAAACCAGCGGAGAGCAGATCCTGAGAAGCCAAGCTCAGCGAGTGTGGAGAGGAGAATTTGGTGGTTAACCATGTCAAAGGCAGCCAATAGGTTGAGCAATAGTAGAACAGAGGATTGCCCAGTAGCTCAAGCTGATCGTAGTGTTTCTACTACAGATGAGAGCACAGTCTCTGTAGAGTGTCTGCGTTTGAAACCGGATTGGCTGGGATATGTTTAGTAAAATGAAATAACCGAGTGGAAATTGTGTCTGTGTCAACATAAATCACTTTAATATATATTTCAAATAATATTACAGCTGGCTATGTGGGAAATAACAATAGTTTCACAAATACTACATTTCATAGAGCATAGATAGAACATATTTGTGCCCCTTTTATTCACAAGGCACCAATTTTGAATGTCTTGGAGGTTAAAAAATAACCTCCAAAGCAGCCAGTGATTTAAGTTTATTTCCATAAAGTGTGTAAATAACCTTTCAGTGACTAACTTCCTTTATTAATGTAACTATTGTGCCTGCTATTATTTTAGGCAGTAGACTGGTACTATGGAGCAGAAGAAATAAATCATTCTATACTTATACTGTAACTGCCAATCTGTTCTCAATTTTTATTCTCATTCACAGAGCATGAAATACAGATGCTTTGTTATGCTCGTCTGTGTCTCATACAGGTGCACAAGGCACTCTTGAGCATCTGTGTAAGATGCACCAGGCCTTCTACTTGGTCAGGTTCAGCCATTCAGACAACTTTTTTAAGTATAGGAAAAGATTATTCACATTTGGTTGCTCATGGGACACAAATCTTGGTCTTCTTGGTGAATGAAGACCCTAACCCTAACCCTGTGTTCCCATCCATCCATCCTGCCTTCCTCAACTTTCAGACTTTCTTGCTCTTTATACTATGCTACTATTGCTCTGAGTGTCTAATATTCCTGCAGGTGGGTTTACAGTTAGTTTACAGAGTTAGTTGAAAGCCTGATGCACCCCATCTCTACAGATACTCAAGGGTACAATGTACGTCTTCAGGAGATACCGAGGAACATGACAAAGCATCTGTATTTGACACTCTGGGAATGAGATAAGGCTCCAACTTCTGGGCCATTCCACAATGTGGGTGGGGTGTAATTTGGCCTGCTTTTGAGCGAAAACATTGGCATTTCCATTTAAATAATATTTTTGTTGTACATGTTTCAAAGCGGTGTTATGAGCAAGAAATAAGCATTTCAATATATCCCAACCATAAAAACATAAAGGCACGATTGTGAAGCCAAAAAATGTATTATTGTTCCTTATGGTGGTATTTATTCACTCAACATTTCTGGCTGATCTAACAACTCTGTACTCTTAATACTGTATGATGAATATCCAGGTTGTTGGAATGAAGGTTAGCCAAGTAAGGTTTGAAGCAGCTATCTAAGTTGAACTTGTTAAGCTACGGTATTAGCTTGCATACAGTGGTACAAAGACTTTCCTATAGATAAAAGTAGACCTGGATTGTGCTGGGTTATCAGGCATCAGAATGGTGGTTGGCCCTCTCTTTGGCTTTTCCTCTGGCTCGATCCAGTTCAGCCATCATGGGCAGAGGCCCCTCATACATGTTGGTCTTAATTGCTCTCAGCTTCTCCTGGTAGTCCTTTGGCAAGCCATTTTGCTCTGCTCCCATCACAATCACCTGCAGTGGTTGATGAAGCTGAATATATTGACTGTCCTTAAACTAGTCCTTAATTTTTTTCATAACCAATAACAGCCATAAATGCCCAAATTTCTTCCCAGCTCACTGTTGATTTTTTGAAACTCTGCCGTTGAGAATGTTGAGTTTCAACACATCAAGAGTGACCTGAGAATGGATGCTTGAATCTGGGGATGATAATGGCCTTTAACAGTCACAATGTTACCAAACAAAGGAGAACAAAGCATCAATTGTGATTTGAAGGCCATCAGAATGAATGATCCAGACAACATATATGTCCTGGTGACCAGTGCAGTTCCATGACACATACAGACACACACAGACACACCTGTGTTTCCATCATTTTTGAGGATATTACATAGACTTACATTCATTTCCTGGAGACTCCAGCACTATTTCCCTAAACATAACTTACCCTAACCATCCTTTGATTTTATAAACGGCTTTTTAACAAGACTTTGTCTTCCCACACTTTTTTTCCCGAGCCAGTGCCCATCGTGACATCCAATAGGATGTCACGTTTTTACCTGAACCTAATCTCAACCTAAACCTAATCTTAGCTCAAGTCTTCACCCTCAAATTTAATGATTTACGTAATGGAGACTTGTGTTTTGTCCCCATAAGGAAGGTGAGTCCCCTATTTGCAGGTGTTTGCCATGTGTCTTTTTTAATAACCTTTGATATGAGTAACACTTTCTCTCTATTGCTTATGAATTGACATGAAAGTTAATGGATAACCTTTGATCTAATTTGTAAAATGATATTATGATGATGTAAATGTTTGTTTTGGCTTATTTGAAATATTTATGGTACTTTAGTGTGCAAATATTTAACATGATTTAAACGCTGGATTTATGATTTGCTTGTTCAATATAGTGTAATTTGTTTCTTTCTTTGTTCAGACTCATGGCAATTATCATTAACATTCACATCAGTTGGGATAAATAAACTAAACATAATAAACAAGATTAAAAAAATGATCGCAACTTTTATTTCCTCTTGCTTGTGGCTCCAGTCGAACCTTAAATCATAGCAAATGGTCCTTTAAGCCAGATACTGAGCTACACTCCACACAGTAACCTAAAATGGCTGATTCAGAGACCGATGGCATTCAACCTATTGATGATCCCATTAATGAAGGTCAGACTCCTTCTATTGAGTTTATGGACAGGTCCCAAGGTTTAACAAACTCAACTCAGTTTAACATGAGTGAGGGTACTCCGACAATGTGCCAGACATCACCTAGGCCATCTACACTTGCTCACAAACAGAGCTTAGCCTTTGATCATTGACCATGATTCAGTGTTACTTTTGTCAACAAAAATTCCGATGATAAGTATTCATTGACGTCATTTTATTGCATGACTGAATTGTAGCAACAACGTAAATGAAAAAAATATTGCTAACAAAAATTACAGTGAAATCTCTGCTCATCATGCGCTGAAGACTAAAGACGAGATGAACTCTCTGTTCATCATGCCCTGACGAGTAAAGACGAGACAAAAATGTTGTCTGTGTTTGGGTGGACAACCTGGTTGTTTTAATTTTTAACTTCTTTGTTTTCCATTTTCACTTCTGCAAATGCAAGTCAAATTCTATCACTGCTCCATCTCATTGGATGTTTTTTATCCCCTGCTAGGTGCAGGTGCTTGGTGATGGGTGCCTGCTGATAACAAGGCAAGCTAACGTTCACATGTCATCTAAGCTAGCTAGTTAAAAGCCGAAAGAAACTATTTTAGCTGCTGCTGGCCACTCAAAGATGAGTGCCTCATCTTCACCAGCATGGCAGGTGGGAAGGAAGAGGAGAAATGACCTATGGAAATATTTCTCTTATATTCCATCCAAACAAAAGACTTTGTGTCAATATGCATTTTGCTCAACCTCCTACCAGTTTTAAAGACAACAAGCTCTGGAGGGCACTGCTTTTGTTTTGTTACACTGTGTGTTTTTTAATAATTTGTATTAAAAAGGGGTCTTGTTAAAAAAAAATGAGTAGCAATATAAGTTGGACCAAATCATTTCACAGTATTTGTATTTCTCCAGGTTGTATGCAAATGAGGAGGGCAGTGTGCCATGTGTACAGGGTCTGCTTCACTTTTACTGTAAATCCAGTCACAGTACCATGTATGCAGAAAATAAAGAGGATGACCTTTGAGGGAATATATTTGTTTTATTGCACTTTATCTAGCACACTTTAGGCATTCATTTTTTTATGATTTATAAAAGTATGGTCAGTTACACAGCCTACTGACTAAATGCATAGTTCAAAATCCATGACAGCATCATGAAACTGTCTGAGAAAATTATGACTAAAACATTTGACTAAGATTAAACAAAAACTGTATTCCATGGACTAAATCTTAACATAATAAAATACTAAAATGTGACTTCAACCAACTACAATTTTATGACTAAGATTAAAACTAAATTTAATATTATTTTCAGTAAGCAACTAAGACTATAACTAAATTTATAATGATTTTCAGTAAGCAACTAAGACTAAAAATAAATTTAATATTATTTTCAGTAAGCGACTAAGACTAAACCTAAATTTAGAATTCTTGTCAAAATTAACACTGCCATGATTGCCTACCTCTCACAAAACCCTTTGCCATCAGTATCTTGCGAATTATTAGCTAAGCTCCTCACAAAGCCAAGTAGCCATGAACCACAGGCTGGACCTAAAAGGAACACGTGGCCCCCCGAATACTATCTGATTCATATGCTACGGCATAAGACATTTACATCCCATGTCTTGCATAATTTTCATAGCAAGAGGGCTCATTGCAAGTCAGCCTCTAGTTTCCCTACAAGCTCTCAAATTAGTAGGCATTGAAGGAGCAACCATGCTTCTAATTCTAATCTCCAAGCCACGTGGTTTCTAGTTTTGTTAGACAGAATTTCTCTGAAGATAATCACCCTCTTGTTTTGGAATGTATCCATCTCTTCCTTTTAGAATCTGCCTCCCTCCAGGATTCCCTCACCCCTGCCCCCTAAAACCTGTAGCAGGCTGACTCTCACTCTTATTTGGCTTCAATACGCCTCTACTTCAATTAATCTTTGATCCAGTTTGTTAAATAATCACTGGAGACATAGTGAGTAGGCTCACTCATGAAACATGATGAAGTTCAATCACTCCCCTTCTCTTAGCTGAGGAGCACTTTTGTTCCTGTAATGGGAATTCTTATTATTCATCTTCTCTTTTACTCAATCATAAGTATTCACTGTCTTAAAGCCAAATGAATTACCAAAGATAATGTATTGTACATAATCTATCAACTTTTCCTGCTCCAGGCTCTTTCTTGTCATCTCACACTCGAGACAGCAAGAAGGGAGTCCATCTGTAGGCGTCAGAATAAACTCACAGAAAGACAACAAATGACCCTGTGCTTTTTAAATTGCCGGAACATTCCTTACCAAAAGTTGCTCTCAGAAGCATTGTGATGAGCTTGTACTGTAAAAGGAAACTCTTAGCTATGAACTTTTGAATGCCATTTAGGAGGATTTCTAATAATAAAATAAGATCCTTTATCAATATGGACTTTAAAATACAGCTAGACATTTTTTAGACAGTTTTAGTAAGAAAGTTTTGGAAAAATTGTTGCAAAATTCAGAAATAAGAATACATAACCTTGAAGTCAGTCATTCATTGTACAATGGTCCACTGTCCAAATTCACCTTCATTGCTAAAGCACAAATCATATGTCTTAAACCATTACAGCCGTGTAGAGGCAACATGTTAGCACTAGCTGTAATCTTCTGTCAGCCATGTGAGTAGCAGTATGTCAGGATCCAAAGATTGCAGTAAGTCTGAGCCCAGCATAAGAGGGCAAACAATATAGTGGATTCTGTGGATACAAACTGTAGAAGACAATGCTGTGACCACAAAGCCATGCTGTCCCTTTCTATATGCTGTTTATCTGTCAGGCATGTTTGGAGCTCTCACATTTGCAAAAGAACAATCTGGTATTTTGGCTCACAAGCTGTCAGATCTGTAAAACGTAGCATGGCAGAGGCGGTGTGTCATGACTGTTTTGACCTGTTGGTCACATAGTCAGGTGATGAGGGTTGTGACCACACTGACCCCTATTCCAGATGCTTCACAGAGAAAAATAGGTAGGAGTGAATAAATGATGATGCACCTGACCTGATTCATGATCGTATTCTTTTGTCTTCTTAACTCAAAACAACAACATTAAACAATAATGTCTGACACCACACAGAGTGAAGAGGGGCCATAAAAAGCTAACTTTTAACATCACCCATGGTTGACTGCTTATATTTCTACCGCTACAAATTCAAAATATAAGAATGACGTCAAGTCAGTCAAGAACTATATCCTTATCCTACATTAAGCCCAGAGCGGAGACATGAGCTGTTGCTGTAAACTGCAACTTTGCAGTTTGAGTGGTTACTAAGAAATATGTGTAGGTTGTGTTATGGTCAGTATTCATAAATGTTTCATTTTTGTTCCCTCAGTTTGGAATGTTGAATGGCACTAAATATTACTATAAAACTCAGATGATAAATTGTTGTGATGTTATGTTTTGGACTAGTTTATTTATCAGCTGTAAAATACAAATTTAGCATGTCCTGATCAGAACATATTTTGGTAAACTCTAAAAAATATACAACTAAATGGTTTTGCCAAAGGAAATGGAGGATTCCATTGTGATACTTGATTATGTGCACTGCCAAGAATTTTTCTTGTCTTAGAATGCTTTTCTTAAAAGTGCAGGACTTTGGCAACAGAGACCAGGATTCACAACTGTGTATCATGCATGTGGCTAGCCAACGCCTTGGTTAAGATCGTTTGTTTAACTATTAAGAAGTCAACAAGTCTAGTGCTGTGCTTGGAACCAATGTTGACTATTTTAATATTTAACCAAAACAATAATGACTCCCTAACCTAACCAAGAACTTTGGGCTGCTTAAAGAGATCACAACATAAAACAACTTAAATAGATAATCAGGACTTTGTTGCCATGACCAGATATCAATGATATCAGATCTTCCCCCAATATTCATCAATGACGATTTGGCAAATATTAACTTACTTCCTCAGAAGTGTGATTTTTATCTTAAAATGTAGTTGCCATTGCAACTTAGTGGATATACATTTTAGGAAAAAGGCTGATTGTAACAATTCTCTAACGGCCAAATTTAAGAAAAATGCAAAATACTTATCGAAACAGTTTATTAAATATTGATATCAAAATCCACTATCAGTCAAGCTGGTTACAGTGATCATTAATCACTCACTAATTACAGTGTTACAATGATCACTGCCCCATACTTTCTGGTGTCAAATTGCTTCATTCATCAGAAGCACAACACTGCTCCATAGATGCTGAACTGATTTTAACTTTACCCGCAGTAAATTCAGATTTTATCCAGTGAGCCACATAATACTCAATCTCTAGCATCACCATCAGTAATTCAATTAGACAACAGACAGAATTTTTTGCTGATTTAATGTTACTTCTTGTAGTGTCCTCTTGAACTGAAAATTGACCTTGCTCAAAATGCTTCTCCTGTTGGAAAAAGAATACTTCATGATAGGAGGACGATTTGACTGCATTACTTTTAGCCATGTGTGACTAATACAGTGGCAAAAGATTATGTTTTTTGCCAACAAATTCCTTGAAGAGACCAAAACAGCAATGAATATCCTACTAAAAATTATTGTGTTCACATCCAAAGCCTGATATATCTTTTTCTTCTGCGCAACAGAACTCCATTGTTGTCCAAAACCATACCATTGAGCCACACTGTTGAACTGGGTCACATGTTTTTTCATTACCAAGAACACACAGACTGTAGTTTATTTTGGATTGATCCCACATATACTGTCCCACTACTATATATGTTCACTAAAGCACCAAATGTGGATTAACGTACCACTGAAAATAATTCTTGGGAAAAACAGATTTATTCAAGAACTGTAGTTAAGTAAAATTTTGAGGAACTTGTATTTGACTTTATACGTTATATAAATTTTGTATTACTCTCTATTCTTACTCCACTACATTTCACGGGGAAATATACTTTTTAGCCCACTGCATTTATTTGACAGATATAATTACTAGTTACTATAGAGAGTAATACATTGTTTTATTATAAACATTATAAAATAAAATATGTTGTAAAGACTAAACTTGCAGTTCCCCACCATTTGAATTTTTAACCTTTACAAAAAAAAAACAAACAAAAAAACAAAAACAAAACAAAACAAAACTGTGCGAGTAGGTCCTGTTAACAGTTTCACTACTGAGAATCTGCTCTCTAAACTTCTGAGGTGGTTTTCCTTTAAATAAGCTGGGGCCAAAAGACATGCAATTATTTAATGTCACAAAAGAAGCAGGATTTGAGAGAGGACAGGGGACATTTTACTGATGAAGAACTACTTCTCTGCTTTTAGTTGTGAATGCAGGATTTTTACTTTTAATGATGTACTTTATATTACAGTGCTGTATTTATATTGGCACTTTTTTTCTTTACTTTCTTTTTTTCTTTTATCTTTTTTTTTTTTTTTTAAACATTTAGATCTTCAGTAGGAACCATTGGGCTTGGGGCTGAGTGCCACTGACATGGTAGGGAAGTCAGGAAGTATTGAGAGACAGACTAAAACATTGTTTGTTTGGGTCTTTTTATTGGATTTGTTGACAATAAAACAAGTAGCATAGCATACAACCTATGCTATAAAACTTTTGGAAGCAATGACTTTCTCAGAGTCGAAGAATATGTTTGGCATTCACAACTCCTGAATCATTCCTTGAGCATTATATTTAAGTGTTCTGAACTCACAAGTAAAGATACACTGAAAGCAGTCTTACCTGTAGGTATTGTGGTGATGGCGGGGCATACACACAGCTGTTCATTATATAGGTACGACAGTTGAGCTCCTGGCCTTTTGTCTTCACTGATAGCTCCACAGGCCTATATGCACCTAAAGTCACATTCTCTTGACTGAATGTGAGCACACATGCACACACATAAAAAAAAAATACATATCGTTGATGTCAGTTTTACAGGAAAACATTCATGGAAATCCTGGAGCTTTCATTAAATAAACTGATAAAAGAAGACTTTACCTGTCTAGAGACTCCAAATCGGACATGTTCATCCTCCAAACTACACCCCACACCTCATCCCCTGGGCTGTGCTCTATGGTGGCTACACCTCCATGCCACCGGTCACTGGCAAGGCCTTTATGGTTTCCAAACACCAATTTATAGTCCTGAAAAAGAGAAAAAGTAAGAAGTAACAAGTTTGTAGATAACATGAAACAGAACATTGATGCTCTTTTTGACAATACCTTAAGTCTGGCCACACAGTGTACTGTTGCTGAGGGGTTCTTGAGCTGGAGGCGCTCCTTCAGCAGGTT
Organism: Chaetodon trifasciatus; assembly: GCA_037975065.1. Lineage (NCBI taxonomy): Eukaryota > Metazoa > Chordata > Actinopteri > Chaetodontiformes > Chaetodontidae > Chaetodon > Chaetodon trifasciatus. The sequence continues at coordinate 17,332,976 of JBBMOE010000005.1, forward strand.
GCTGCCATATGCAAAGTACAGGAAGGTGTGGTTATTCTCCATGCTGTTACTAGTTTCTGCCAGGAGGAAGATGTGAACAAGGTGGGTAGAGGTGAGGACGATTATGAGCAGTGAGAAAAAGGCAACAATGACAGAAGTGGAGAGCCTAGCCGAGCCGAGCTGAGTCACAGCTGAGTGTTTGGAGGAGCAGAGGGTTGGGTTGAGAGCACGTGAGTTGCAGAGTGACACAAATGAAGTACTGGTCTTTCAGCGCTCGCACACCATTCATATGCAAATCCCCTGCACTGCCGCTGAGCCCTATTCACACTCACAATACATGGTTTGCCTCATGTGTTGAGCCAACAGCACTGAGCCACGTATATAGATCATAATACACACACACACACATACACACACACACACACACACACACACACACACTGAGAGAGGGAGAGAGAGAGAGAGAGAGAGAGAGAGAGAGAGAGAGAGAGAGTCAACTTTCCATCACAACAGAGAACATTACATTGACTTGATGATCATGTCCTGGAGACCTAACGGAACCATACCCCTAACCACTATCTGCCTAACCCTAACGCTGTTCTAAACTCTGACCTGACCCTTGACCTTAACCTAAGTCTTCATCCTAAAATTTAGGTTGACATCATAGGAACTCGCATTAGTCTAGTCTAGTTAGTTCCACATAAGAGAGGTGTTACCCTACAATGTTACTGTGTAAATATATTGTGTCTCTCCAAAGATTCTGATTCCTCCAATGGGAACCGGTAGGTTTGGTTGTTATTAGCAGAATTTATTTAACTTTAGCAACACCTATCAACAATCAAAAATACTTCAATAATAACAAGCATTAAAACAGCAAGCAAGCATGTGGCTTCTGTGACTGTGTGTGTGTGTGTGGGGGGGGGGGGATTTGTTTTTGTTACAGTGCTCCTTAAAAGAATAGAAGAAATAGAAGACATGAAGAAGAGATAGAAGAGATATAGAAGAGAAAGAAGAGATAAACATGTTAGAAAAGAAAGTGGAGATAAACATGGAAACATGTAATTGCAATTAAAAGAGAATAAACTAGCAACCACAGACTCATAAAAATTCCTGAGCATAGTCCGGCAGATGATGAAGGACCTCAGTCGCCTCAGAAAATAGAGACGACTCTGGCCCTTCCTGTAGAGAATGTCAGTGTTCTTTGCCCAGTCCAGTTTATTGTTGATATGTACCCCCAGGCACTTGTAGTTCTCCACAATGTCCACACTGACCCCCTGGATGGAAACAGGGGTCACGGGTGCCTTGGTTCTCCTCAGGTCCACTACCAGTTCCTTAGTCTTTGCTCAGTGTTGCTGACCACTCTGTCTGACAGACAGTGTTGCAGGCGCACGTACTGTGGTCTGCCAGTCAGGTAGTCCACAATCCAGGACACTAGGGGAGCGTCCACCTGCATTGCTGTCAGCTTGTCACCCAGAAGGGCTAGACAAATGATGTTAAATGCACTGGAGAAGTCAAAAAACATAACCCTCACAGTGTTCGCCAGCTTGTCCAGGTGGGCGTAGACACGGTTGAGCAGGCGACCTGGAGGGGATCCAAGGGTGGCTTGACCATGGGCCGGAGCTGCTCCATGACGAGTCTCTCCAGGGTCTTCATGATGTGGGAAGTCAGTGCCACAGGTCTGCAGTCCATGGAGGCCCCGGGCCGTGGTGTCTTTGGCACAGGAATGAGGCAGGACGTCTTCCACAGCATGGGGACCCTCTGGGGACTTAGGCTCATGTTGAAGACATGGTGAAGAACTCCACTCAGCTGGGGGGCACAGGCTTTGAGCACCCTGGGGCTGACACCATCAGGGCCTGGAGCCTTGTTTGAGTGGAGTTTCATCAGCTGTCTTCTCACATGCTCAGCAGTGAAGCACACTGTGAAGGTGACAGGTGGGGGAGGGGTGTAGTCCTCAGGTTGGAGAGAACAGTCAGTCTGGCAGCCGGAGGAAGAGGTGTGAAGAGGGCTCACACAGGAGGATGGGAGGGTGTAAGAAGTAGCAGGAGGAGGGGTGGGGTGGGGAGTAGTTTGTAGTGGTCGTCCAGGACAGGCAGCAGAGGTGTCGGGGGGGGATGAGCCAGGCCTAATTGCAGCGGAAAGATACAATACCTGTCCTTTTATCACTCACTCACATATCTTGGTGATGTCATGGCCACACTGCAAGGACTCCCCTGAGTACCAGTGGATCTCGTCCAAGGGGAAAATAGAATATGGATTTAAGGCAAATCTCACACTCAGGTGAGATTTACAAGGCATGGTGGGGTTCTGGTGCCATTTTATTGCTCATGCTTTTGTTTTTACATGTGGGCCTCTCTCTCCCTATAATCAAATCACCGCATTTGAAGTGTAATTGTGATTGTGAAGATTGATATCACCCAAGTTTAATGACAAAAGATTACCCAAAATATACCCAAATATAACATGATTATTGTTAAGTTGTGATCCTATTTTTACGGTACTTTTACTGACATATTTGTACCCATTATAACCCTCCTATTTTTGTGAAAAAATGCTGTAAACTAAGTATGTTTTCAAAAATATAAGTAATAATTGTTTATTTTTATCAGTTTACAAAATGCAAAGTGCAATGCAAACAAAATAAAAATCAAATTCAAATAAATATTTGGGGTCACTACCCTTTGCTTTCAAACCAGCATCAGTTCTTATAGGTACACTCGCACAAAGTCAGGGATTTTGTAGGATTATAGTCAGGTTTATGATCAACCAATTATACCAAACAGGTGCTAATGACCAATAATTTCACATGTAGGTTGAAACACAGTCATTAGCTGAAACTGAAACAGCTGTGTAGGAGGCTTAAAACTGGGTGAGGAACAGCCAAACTCTGCTACCAATGTGAGGTTGTGGAAGACAGTTTCATGTCATAGGTCATATACCATGGCAAGACTGAGCAGAGCAATAAGACACAAGGTAGTTATGTTGCATCAGCAAGGTCTCTCCCAGACAAAGATTTCAAAGCAAACTGGGGTTTCAAGATGTGCTGTTCAAGCTCTTTTGAAGAAGCACAAAGAAATGTGCAATGTTGAGGATCATAGATGCAGTGGTTGGTCAAGCAGATGAAAAACACAGATGAATACACGAACACATCAAGCTTATTTCCCTATGAAATTGAAAGACGTCTAGCAGTGCCATCAGCTCAGTACTGGCAGAAACCAGGTACACCTATCTACTGTCTGGGGAAGTCTGGCCAGAAGTGGTCTTCATAGAGGAGTTGCAGTAAAAAAAAGCAATACCTCCAACATGGCTTGTCCGTGGTTTTCCTCAAAGAACAATGCGTAATCATGTTTTGTCACCCCCATTCTACTTACAGTAACATTATAATGTTAAAGCATATTCTCTTGCAGTTCTTCTTCTTCTTCACATTATTATTATTATTATTATTATTATTATTATTATTATTATTATTATTATTATTATTATTATTATCCTGGAAATAGTGACACAATGAATGTCTTTTAAATGACTTAACACAACAAAATAACCTACAATTATTGCTCACAATGGTACTATCTTAAGGAATGAGGGCTACCAGCCTGAATTTCCAGCTGAAAGGCCTCAACAGAAGGAATCATTACCGTGGAATGGCTCTGCAGGGTGTAAATCTTGATTTAGAGGAGACTCACACCTCGTAAGGAGGACATTGGTGCAGATGAGGATTTGTAAGATGAGGGCCTTGAAGATGCTTGCTTGGACCCCACCATTGGGCTACTGGACTCGTCCTCTAGCCCATCAAGTGTCACCAGCTCATCCTTTGTTCTTCCTCTCCCCAACACCCTCACAACCACTGTCTCTCAGCAGCTGCTTCCTCTTGGCCACCTGTCATAACCCCAGCAGCACCTGAACAACAACTGGTGAGTCTTTTTGGATATGTTTCAGTGGTGTTGTTGTTTTACTTAATACTTATGGTATTATTTTGATTATTTAAAATGTATTTTTTCAACAGACTGTGGACACTGCCACCGCCCTCTGATACTGAACCCCAAATTACCATTGTGTGAGTGTATGAATGGTTAAAAGCTTGTAATGAGCTGGTGGCCTAGCCATTGTATGAGAGGGTGAATACAGACTTGTGTTGTAAAAAGAAATTTGAGTGGTCCTCCGACTAAAAAAGCACCATATGAATACAGTCCATTTGCCATTTATATTGTGTGTTATCGCTAAACCAGTTTTGCACACCACCAAATAGATTAAGATTAAGATTAAGATTCCTTTTATTCATCACAATTTTTAACACACAACATGCAGAGTTGAGGAGAGAAACTGCACACGCCATGCATTTGTGAAATTCTTTCTCCGCTTTTGACCCATCCATGGTCAAACCTTCCTCCACGGCAGACCAGGAGCGGTGGGCTGCTAATCGACCAGCGCCCGGGGACCGGTTCCATTGTTGTCACCATTGGTCAGGTGGTGGTCAGGTCTTCTTGCATGTTTTTAGTGGGGGTATTTTTATGGAGGATACCCCAGGTGAGCACGGGGAGAACATGCAAACTCCACACAGAAAGGCACAGAAAGCCTCGAGCAGCAGGCACTGAAGGCATGGTGGAGGACACGCCACCAGCGCCCACAGCGGGATTCGAACCTGGGACCCTCTAGCTGTGAGGCGACAGTGTTACCACTTGTGCCACCGTGCCACCCACATCATCCATTACAGCAATATCAGCTAAGCACTGTTCTGAGACACAATTCATCACATTGTCACAAGTCATTTCCAGGTTTACTTTGGGAAAACACTGACCACGGTAATGCAACAACGCTGTTGCAGTGTCTGTTTGTTAAATAGAGTGTAAAAGTAGACTACATTTCTGTCTTTAGACAAGACACATCAAGTATTGTGTTCTCAAATTGTTAAGTGGACAGTTAGCCAAGCTGACTGAATCATAGACAATCCCATACCCTTGCATGAGACGGTGGGGGCCCCAAGCAGCACCTTCACCTGCAGACTGCTGCATCCACTTTGCAAGACAGAACGCTACTGTAGGTCCTTCATTTTAACTGTTGTCAGAATGTTCAGCACCAGTTTTGTCTAATGCAGCACCGTGTTTACGTACTTACTGCTCTGCATTGTTTTGGCGTTCTAGATATTTACTACAATGCAAGTGGTATTTTGCAGAACCAAATGCTCTGATTGCTGGGGTCAGTGAAGAAAGCATTCTTTACAAGCTCACATTCTGAGGAGTTGCTACTCGAGTGATATGAGCCATCGGCTGTGGCTCAGGAGGTAAAGCAGTTGTCCACCTATCAGAAGGTCAGTGGTTCGATCCCTGGATTAGGCAGTCCACGTATCCTTGGGCAAGATACTGAACCCCAAAACTGCCCCCGCTGCTGTGCCATCTGTGTGTGAGTGGATAATGCTTGTAATGAGCAGGTGGCTTAGCTGCTGAATGAATGTGTGCGTGAACAGGTGAATGCAGACTTGAGTTGTAAAAGTGCTTTGCGTGGTCTTCAGACTACAAATATGCCATACAAATAAAGTCCATTTTACCTGATTCTATGTTTTCATCATTATGCCATTACCACTCATGTAATATCTAGTGCAACACATTTTTTCCTCAATAATACATTCCTTTCTTCTTGTAGCAAGTCTATGCATATACAGCGGTGGAAAAAAGTTTTCGGACACCCCATGCATTTGTGAAATATTGCATTAAGAATCACTCTTAGGTCTTCAAGTACAATTTCTTTTAGTACAGTCACAGCCAAAATACTAAACAAATCCTAAAAAAGCCATTAAAAACTAAAAATTGATTGGTTCCGTAAAAATACAAAAGAAATTTTGAGTTTTTATTAAAAGACCCAATTTTTGTTGCCGTGCTTCATGTCTATCTAAAGCCAGCACGCTTGAAAGTTCTTCAAGGACAAAAATGGCTAAAACAAGGAACCTAATGCAGGAAACATGCCTGACAATACAGCCAGGAAGGGCACAGCTGCCGCCAGGAAGTGCAGTATCATGGTTTGGCGATGCATGAGTGCTGCTGGTGTTGGTCATCTCACTGTCTGTGATGGCATATTGAACTCTGCCAAGTATTGTGCCATTCTCGAAACCCACGTGCTCCCTTCTGCACATGCACTGTCCCGTTGAGGTCAAAACTGGATGTTTCAACAAGATAATGCCCCTTGCCACACATCCAGGGCCAGTAGAACTTGGCTACAGGAGCACAGTATCCAGGTCTTAGAGTGGCCAAGTCAATCCCCGGACATGAGCCCCATTGAAAATCTGTGGTGGATTATCAAAAGGTCTGTTTCAAAGTGTAAACCAAAGAATTTAGAAGAATTAAAAGCAGTAATTCAAGAAGAATGGGACAAGATTACCCCTCAACAGTGTGAAAGGCTCATGGGGAACATGCCAGCCAGGATTAGAACTCTACTACGTGCTGATGGCAAGACTACTAAATATTAATTTGATGATGTGATGGTTTAGTTATTTTTTGTTAAGTTTTGAACACATTCTCTGTTATTTGTTGACTTTGATACTGACAGTGTTGAGAACTGACATATTGAAACTGTCAAGAATTTAGTTTTGTTAGTTTTTCTTGTAAACAATAAACAAAAAAAAACATTTGTATTTGTTTGTGTCTGTCTAATACAGCCACACCTTTTGAAACACAAAAAAGAGTTTTCCACAAATATTTCATGATAATATTTTAGATTGTGTAAAATTTTAAGGGTGTCCGAAAACTTTTTTCCACCACTGTACATATTTTTTCTTCTTGTTTACACAATGTACAATCGTGAAAAACGCTGTACCTGAACCATGTGTCTAAGTCTAAAGCCATGTGCAATTCTCCATTCCCTGTACATTTTTTTGAATTTTTCCCATTAGCAATAATATTTTATATACTGCTACATATTTTTTTATCCAACATGCAATAGTGAAAAACACTGTACTCCCTTTTGTAGAACGTATATATACAGAGTTTTGATTTTTTTTTTAAAATAAAATGTCTTTTCATACTTTTTGATACTACTGCTGCTGCCACCCACATTTCCCCTATGGGGGATTAATAAAGTGTTATCTGATCTTGAAGGAGGTAAGGGCCGTTAGTGGTGTGGTGAAGGTGCTGTAACTCCTGATGAATCTCTGGTAAAAGTTTGCAAATCCCAGAAAACTGGAGTTCTTTCCAGGGGAGATGATGCAACCCAGGAAGGAGACAGACGTGATGTGGAATTCACACTTTTCTGCTTTGAGTTTTCAAGCATTCTCCGCAGCACCGACCGCACATGCCGGGTATGCTCTGCCAGGGTCTGGGAGAATGTAAGGATGCCATCTAGGTAGACGAACACAAACTTGTTCAACATATCCCAAAGGTGCCTGGAACACCGCCAGTCCATTGGTGACCAAACAGCATCACCAGGCACTCATAGTGTCCATTTAAGCTGTTGAATGCACTTTTCCATTCGTCACCCTCCTGGATGTGAACCAAATGACAGGTGTTGCAAAGGTCTAACTTGGTGAACACGGAGGCCCCCTGGAGAAGCTTGAAAGCAGAGGAAAAAAGTGGCAGTGGGTAGCAGTTTTTCACTTCAGACATATCACTCCGCCCCAAGATGGTGCCAGAGGCCCAGTCAATGTGCAGATTGTGCCAAGGATAGCCCAGCAGGAGGGGAATGTAAGGTGAGTTCAACACATGGAACTGGAATGTCTCTTGATTACCTGACATGAGGACTCGGACAGGGATGGTCTGGTGGGTGACAGCAGTCCCCAGTAATTGACCGTTGAGTGCATAGGTGGAAATGGGTCTCGGCAGGGGACTGAGCTCTATCTCCAACTGATGAGCCAATTCAGTGTCAATGAAACTGGCATTGGCCCTGGAGTCAATGGATGTGGAGAGAGGGGTCAAGAGCTTTAGGTGGAACTAAGGGCATGGTGAGGGGAAGGACATCATGGAGGTTTGACTCACCAGTACCTTCCACACTACTGGTGAGGCCAGCATTTTGCCAGACAGGTGACGACAAAGTGGCCTGTTTGGCCACAGTACATATACAGGTTTCCACACCGATGCCTCTTTCTCTGCCTGGGCTGGAGCTTGATGCCTCCCACCTGCATGGGCTCTGGCTCATCTCATCAGTTGCTGCGGAGTGGTGGTGGGAAGAGAGACAGGACCCTCATGACGTCTCAGCGGGGGTGGAGCAGTGCGCCATCTCTCCATGCGCCATGCCTAGATGCGAAGTTCTAGCGTTGCTGGCATTTTGTGGGAAACCAACTCATCCTTGACGTAGTCTACCAGCCCATGGAGAAAGGCATCTCTAAAGCAGATAAGGTGTGGAGTGGATGTGACAATGTCTTTCTTTGAGACAAAATGTGATGATAAAAAACATTTTCCTGCTTCCATAGACTTCAGCACTACATGCATTTTTCATCACTAACTGATGAACTGAAAATGGTGTTGGTTGGAATAAGAACATTTGTAATTTTCTGAGAATAACTGTTTTCTGTGCCATAAAACCAAGGTGATCTGTTGCTACTACAAGTTGGATTTTTACTGCCGCTCCACTAGAAGAAACTTTTAAGTGTAGTTTCCAAAGGGATATTTTGCCATCAGTATTCTCCAGACTTTGTGGTATGTATTCCCAGCCATGGAAGGCCAACAAAAATCTCTAAAATGCTAGTCTTTGTGTTGGGACATCTTGATGCATCCCAGATGCAGCGATGGTTGTCATCTATAAATAAGTAGGAACCATAAGTAAGCCTGCATTCTGGGAACGCAGTGTTCGAGTGGGGTAATAAGGTACTATGAGCTCTTTAAGATAAGAAGGTGCCTGGCCATTTATGGCTTTGTAAGCAAGGAGGAGAATTTTAAATTCTATTCTAAACTTTGCAGGGAGCCAGTGCAGAGTTGCTAATATTGGAGAAATATGATCTCTCTTCCTTGTTTTTGTCAGAACACGTGCTGCAGTGTTCTGGAGCAACTGGAGAATATTCAGCAATGAATTTGGGCAGCCCGATAGTAAGGAATTGCAATAATCCAGCCTGGAAGTTACGAATGCATGGACTAGTTTTTCTGCATCATTTTGAGACAAAATATGCCCGATTTTTGCAATATTACACAGCTGAAATAAGGCAGTCCTTGAAATTTGTTTTACATGGGAGTGGGGCAGTGTTATTCAAGAAGATGGAGTTTCTGGTTTTGGAGTGGATCTTTATCACTGTTTTTGTTGCATGAGTGAGACCAAGTTTTATTGCAGTTTGTGAAAGTCTGTCGGTCTTCTGTTGCATTTATGTCTGTGTATGTGAAAGGAGAACTATATCATCAGCAAATTCAAGATAATCCAGCTGCTCCCACTTTGTCCACTGAATTCCATTTCTCTTCCCCTCAGTTGTTTCCCTCGTGACCCAGTCAATAGCAAGGAGGAAGAGGAATGGTGACAGAAGACATCCCTGTTTGACAACTGTCTTGACTTTAAAACTCCAGGAAAGCTGGCCTGCATGCATGACTTTACACAAGGTGCCATCATACAAGTTCTTGATTAGGTTTATGAACATGGTGGGGATTCCATAGTGTTCCATTATTTGCCACACTGTTGTCTGGTCTAAGCTGTCAAATTCTTTTTCAAAATCAATGAAGTTCATTTCAATTCAATTTTATTTTCAATTCAATTTTATTTGTATAGCGCCAAATCACAACAAAAGTTGTCTCAGGACACTTTACATATAGAGCTGGTACAGGCCGAGCTCTTTTATCTACAGAGACCCAACAATTCCCTCATGAGCAAGCACTTGGCAACAGCGGTGAGGAAAAACTTCCTTTTAACAGGCAGAAACCTCAGGCAGAACCAGGCTCTGGGTGGGCGGCCATCTGCCTCGACCGGTTGGGTGAGAGGGAGAGCGAGAGAGTGAGACAGACAGAGAGAGAGAGAGACAGAAATGCTGTCGGAGAGAGAGAGAGAGACAGACAGAGAGAGACAGACAGAAATGCAGTCAGAGAGAGAGAGAGACAGACAGACAGAGAGAGACAGACAGACATGCAGTCACAGTACAGTGACAGTGGATGTAATAAAAGTAATAGCATTTGCAGTGGATGTCAGGCAGGGCCATGGCAGGAGACGTAGCTGTAATCCACGATCCAGATTCAGCCACTGTCCATGGGAACCTGCGAGACGACAAAGCACAGAGACTCCGGGGAAGGAGCTAAATTAGTACCACGCCGTGGTAGGACATGAAAGCGTGCAGATGGAGAGGGAGAGAGGGACAGAGGAGCTCGGTGTATCTTTGGAGGTCCCCCGACAGTCTAATGCTATAGCAGCATAACTAGGGGCTGGTCCAGGACAAGCCTGCGCCAACCCTAACTATAAGCTTTATCAAAAAGGAAAGTTTTAAGCCTACTCTTAAATGTAGAGACAGTGTCTGCCTCCCGGACAAAGACTGGAAGATGGTTCCAGAGGAGAGGAGCTTGATAGCTAAATGCTCTGGCTCCTGTTCTGCTTTTGCAGACTTTAGGAACCATAAGTAGGCCTGCATTCTGGGAACGCAGTGTTCGAGTGGGGTAATAAGGTACTATGAGCTCTTTAAGATAAGAAGGTGCCTGGCCATTTATGGCTTTGTAAGTAAGGAGGAGAATTTTAAATTCTATTCTAAACTTTACAGGGAGCCAGTGCAGAGTTGCTAATATTGGAGATATATGATCTCTCTTCCTCATTTTTGTTAGAACACGTGCTGCAGCATTCTGGAGCAACTGGAGAATATTCAGCAACGAATTTGGGCAGCCTGATAGTAAGGAATTGTAATAATCCAGCCTGGAAGTTACGAATGCATGGACTAGTTTTTCTGCATCATTTTGAGACAAAATATGCCTGATTTTTGCAATATTACGCAGGTGAAAGAAGGCAGTCCTTGAAATTTGTTTTACATGGGAGTGAAAGGACATGTCCTGAAAGACAACTCCCAGATTCTTTACAGTGGTGCTTGAGGCCAGCGCAATGCCATCCATAGCTGCTATGTCATCAGAAAGTGAGTTTCTAAGATGTTTAGGGCCTACTACTATAACTTCAGTTTTGTCCGAGTTTAGCATCAGAAAATTGCAGGTCATCCAGGTCTTTATGTCCTGAAGACACGCTTGTAGTCTAGTTAACTGACTGGTTTCTTCTGGCTTCATGAATGGCTTTCATTCCATTCATTGAAGTTCCATTCAATAGACTATTCAATGATGATGCATAGTGTTGCTATATGGTCTGTGCATGAACGATTTTTCCTGAATCCTGCTTGCTGATCCTGGAGCCTCTTGTCTACAGCTCCCTGAAGATGGTTGAGAATGACCCGACTAAAGACCTTACTGGGCACTGAAAGTAGGGTGATCCCTCGGTAGTTGTTGCACGTCCTTCTTTTCATCCTCCCAGATTCTCCCAACGAGGCTGAAGAGCATGTCTGTAGATGTGTTTATATTAGCTTTAAGGGCTTCAGGTGGAATATTGTCAGGGCCAGCAGCCTTGCAAGTTTTCAGTTGTTTGATTGCAGCTTTTATTTCAGTCTTTGTTGGTCTGTCACACTTGATGTTTAGCAGAGTCCTGGTCTTGGGAATGTGTGGCCTCTCTGTTGGTGGTGGTCTGTTCAGGACTTCTTGGGAGTGCTCTACCCATCTCTCGAGCTGCTCCTCCGGGATTGAGAGCAGTTGGCCATTCTTGTCATTGATCGGTTTGTTACTGTTGATGTGTCCCAGACAATTTCCTTGTGATGTTTTACAGTTCCTTCAGGTTTCTTTGAGATGCTGCAAGTTCTTTTTGTGTAAATAGTTGTTCTCCTTTTGAGCCTCTGCTTTTTCAGATCTTCTTCTTGCAATGTTCACTTTTTCCTTCGCCGTCCTCCTCTGGTGGATTATGTTCAGGGTTTCTGGTATTATTCATTCTTTGTGATTTTGGGATCTTCTCCCCAGGGCCTCCTCACATGTTGAGCTCTTCATTCGTTGTCCATTCTTCCTTCTTTCTGACCTCAACGCTTTTCTTTGAGAGAATATCCTTGAACTGTTTTGTCACTTGAGCATTGCTGAGGTAGTCAGTGTTGTATTTCGCTCTTTGACCCTTTGCTTGCTGATATCTTTTTAGCCTTAGCTTGAATTTCCCCACCAGGATATGGTGATCTGAGGCTGCGTCTGCCCCCCGCCTTGTCCTAACATCTTCCATAGTTCTTCTGAACTTTTTGTTGATACAGATGTGATCGATTTGGTTTTTTGTGACATGATCTGCTGACACCCAGGTTGTTTTGTGGATTATCTTGTGGGGAAATACGCTCCCTGAATCACCAGGTTATTGTTCACACAGGTCTCAGCAAACATCTCGCTATTTTCGTTCATGGTCCCCACTCCATGTTGACCCATCACCGCCTCATATCCCTAGCTTTGGCCTCCAATCTTGGCATTAAAGTCCCCCATCAGGATAATGAGGTCCCTGGCTCCAATACTACGGAGTAGGTGGTTTAAGCTGTCATAAAACCTGCCCTTGACCTCCTCATCTGCCTCGTGAGTGGGTGCGTAGCACTGGAGTATGTGGGCTTTCATTCTCCTGTTGCTGTGTCATAGTCCCCATTGCTGGGGCACCTTCAACCAAGTGTGTGATTTGGTTTTTATTCGTCAGTGTTTCTGTCCGCCTAACCCCCAACTTGGAGGGCCAGTTGCTGCTCTTTGTCTGGCATCTACTCTAGAAACCTGCCCAGCATGGTCGAACCTGCTGGGGGTATAAACTCCCACCAGTCACGGAGGTCACAAGTCACAAGTCACAAGCAACCCCACCCTGACAAGGCAGCAGCACATGGGATTGTTGATTGATTGATTACAGAAAGTGGATCCTGAATAATTACCAGCACAAGCCTTTTTTGTATCTGTAACTTGAAACCTGGAATTAGGATAGGGACAACATGGTACTGCATCAAATACATGATAATGAGTTATTCACTGACTCTGTAGCAACTACTGTACAAGGTGCTGAAAATGAACAGTTTTATAAAAAGGACTACATCATCTGTAGAGTATCCTATCATGGGTTTGGCTGACACACTGCCGTGGATGTGTCCACACACCACTGGATCAGCTGTTGAAATTTCCAAACCACCATTTCCTAATGATGCCTATTACTTGCACAGCAACGTCACTAGAACCAAAGCATCTACTCCAGCCAGGACTTCATGTGTTGTTGCCCACTGCAAAGACAAATCCAACAGGAAATCAATTAGAGATAGCTCTCATTTCAAAACAGGAATGGCCCACCGACGAAAGGGGTGACAATCACCAATCAAGAAGTTACAACCCCGTTTCCAAGAAATGTGAGACACTGTCTAAAACATAAATAGAAACAGAATTTGATGATTTGCAAAATGCCAAAATCCCACATTTAATTGGAAATAGCACAAAGACAACATATTAAATGTTGAAACTGAGAAATTTCATTGTTTTTTGAAAATTATACCCTCATTTAGAATTTGATGCCAGCACAACATTTCAAAAGCTAGGACAGTGGCAACAAAAGAATGGGAAAGCTGTAAAAAGCTGAAAGACAACACCTGGTGGAACATTTAACAATTAATTAGGTTAACTAGCAACAGATTAGTAATGGTTGGGTCTAAAAAGAGCATCCCACAGAGTCTTTCTGAAGTAAAGATGGGATGGTGAGAGACTGCTCTGGAAAATAGTGAAACAACTTAAGGATAATGTTTCTCAACATAAAATTGAAAATAATTTGGAGATCTCATTGTCTACAGTCCATAATGTCATTAAAAGTGAGGGAAATGCAGGCGTGGGACAAGGCCAGAAACCAACATTGGCTGGTCATGATCTTTGGGCCCACAGACGATAATGCACTGAAAACAGGAACACTTCCAAAACCCATTGTCTATTGTGGCGGGTTGACAACACCAGTTGAACTGCAGGTGGCAGATCTAGAAGAATCTATACAACACCAACAACACCACCTTAGGACTTGCACCCAAAGAATATACTCATTTTAACTTTAATTTCCCTGAGAGGGTTTCCCAAAACAGCCATGCACAGGTAAGTACACAAATGAATACACAAAAAAACATTTATGTATTATTTATGTATTATGTATCATCTAACTCAAATTAAACCAAAAGAAAAACAAAAGAAAACATGCACCCATGCAAGTGTATCCCATATAAGATATAGGGCTACTAAACCTATATATGTTGTTTAAAGATGCAGTACCATGTTTTCCCCGCTAGAGGGCCTTTGACACTGTGTAATTGCAATAGAAGAACGTATTATGTGCAGTCGCCACCTTAGTGTGATGTCACTTTCTGTAACAACGCCCCAAAACGTCAGGTATACAGCGACAAGCAGACAAAGACCATTCCTGAACACGAGCTGTGAACCAGGAGGAGATAACTTCTGTCAAGTAATTAATGTCTATGAAACTCCAGTTGGTTTTTTGTTTTGCTATGGTACTACAAGAACACAGCGAATAAACAAAACAGGCAGACAACGCGCGGACAAACGTACCAGAGCGGACAGGTAAGCTGGATACCACAGGGCTCCAGCAGGCCACTCTCACCTCCCCTGGACCAAGCAGTCAGGCGCGCTGCAAGGAGCGGAGACCGTTACCAGTGGTGCTTTTACGCACACAGCTATTCAAACAGGGAAGACCGCATAGCGCTTACCGGGGTGAGGGAGATCTGGGTGCCTCAACGGCTGTCGCAGACACCAGACGGGCACGCCGATAGTTGTTGCAGTGAGGGATCAAGCTGCCACGCCGAACACAATACGCTGGCTTGACAGGCCACAGCCACCACGGGAGCAGCGAGAAGCGGAACAGAGACCGGGCGCGGCCACACACACCTGTATATAAAGGCGCGCATGGTGCCACCCAGCAATCAGTGGCTGGCTGGTTGGCACAGTGCCAAACAGTGGCCAGGAGGGAGACAGCCTCCGGCTACACAAGGATGGAAAAACATTCCACTTTCAAAATTAAAGCAATGTAACAGATATTACCAGATCCAATAGCAGTGCCACCTGAACCCAGAAGTACATGAGTCTCTTGATTGAAGCTGGTTTGATGCTCCATTCAGAGTGAACAATGGCGTCAGTGTTTGTTTGGTATGCCAAACAACAAACAGTCTTGCAGAGTCGCAGATTCAGAAAGGGCTGTTGCAGCTATTCAGGTGGACAAATCCAACACACCTCTCCAGCATCCCACAGTATGGATAAATGGATTACCTGCTGGGGGGCGTGGTTATCTTACAAATGTTTGTTCATTGATCTTTTTGTGTGTGTGTGTGATTCAACAGAAAAGTAAAAGAAAAAGAAATGTAGCAACCAGAACTCAATTCTCTGTCTTCCTTAAAAATGAATAACGTCATGCAACATTTGGTGCCGAAAACCCGGGAAAGGGGAAATGAAGAGATGAAAAGTCTTATCGAATCTTAAGAAGAATGGCTGACCGTCTAAGAAAGAAAAGAGCTTCAATCCGTGCTTCTACAACCAAGATACTAAGTAAAGTGGATGTTGAAGCAGTGGATCATGATTTGCTTGAGGAGCTTTTGGAACAGCTGATGTTAAAAGAAGAATGTTTGGCTAAAATTGACGGAGATATCGAGGAACAAACAATAAAAACTAAAATAAGAAGAGCACTCAGGAGAGCACAGGGGGATACAGCCTCTGTGACGTCTTGTGAATCAAACGCTGTGCGCCATAACGTGAAATTGCCAAAACTTGTCATTGGTAAATATACAGGAGATATCAGCCACTGGCAGTATTTTTGGGGACAGTTTGAGACAGCTGTGCATCAAAATCGCAACCTAATGAAGACAGACAAGTTCAGTTACCTGAGGTCAAATTATAGGTCATAGGTGGCACGGTCGAACAAGTGGCAACACCGCCTCACAGCTAGAAGGTCCCGGTTCGGTGGCGTGTCCTCCACCATGCCTTCGGTGCCTGCTGCTCGAGGAAAAAGGGGCCTTTCTGTGTGGAGTTTGCATGTTCTCCCCGTTTTCACCTGGGGTTTCCTCCTTAAAAAAACCCCACTCCCCCACCCCAAGAAGATTACCACCTGACCAATGACGAACAGGAACTGGGTCCCCGGGCAACCCACCGCTCCTGGTCTGCCGTGGAGGAAGGATGACCAGGATGGGATAAATGTGGAGGACAAGTTTCACCAATTGCATGGCGTGTGTGTGCATGTGCATGAATAATTGTGTGACGAATAGAGGGGATTGTCCCTCCGATTCTTCTTATCTCACGGCTGCAAATGTGGTTGCAGGATTGCCATTGACTGAAGCCGCTTATGATAATGCCATCCAATTGCTACATAACAGGTTTAGCTGAAAGGATCTTGTTATTAATGCCCATATGACCAAACTTCTTAATCTTAATCCAGTAAAAATTCCAGTGATATAAAAGCCCTCCGATATTTATATGATAACTGTGAAATACAGATCCGTAGTTTGGCTTCTGTGGGAGTTGTTCCTGACACATATGGCAGTTTACTCTGCCCCATTTTGATGAAACTTATACCTAAGGAGATGACTTTGGGGTTTAGCCGACAAAAGCATGACAATGATGTCTGGAAAGTTGAGGAACTGATGAATTTCATTCAGAAAGAAGTGGACAGCCGAGAGCACACGTCTAACTTGACCCAGGAACGAGACAAAGAGACTCACGGTGCATGGGAAATGTGCACAAAATGACCAAATATGATGACAAGCCGCTTGGTGGGGTGAAATGTGGGAGAGACTGGTACGCTCAGTGAAAACCTGCTTGCGCAAAGTGATTGGTAAGGCATCTATGCATTATGAAGAAATTGATCACTTCGTGTCCTCAACATTACACTTTTCTTGTGTTTTTGATGTTGTTTTCAACTTTTTTTGCAACATGTGATGCGCTTATCCAGTACGATAAGCAAACCCTTCTGGATCTTAGACCAAACCCGGATTCTACTATGCCAGGCTTTTCTCTGACTGGACTTAATTTACCTGGGAGGAAACACTGCTGGAAAAGAGGGAAGAGAGCCGGCGTCCTGATCAGGCTGAGGAGCAGACAACACCGCCCTCCACTTCCTAGTGTCCTTCTAGCAAATGTTCAATCCCTTCATAACAAACTGGATGAACTACGGGCTAGACTGGCTTTCCAACAGGACATTAAGAACTGTAATGCCTTTATTTTCACGGAAACGTGGCTCGACCCATCGGTCCCAGACCCCGCAATCACAGCAAGAGGCCTCTCAATTTATTCAAAAACAAGGGGGGTGGTGTCTGCATTATGGTGAACTATCGGTGGTGTGTGGACACAAAAACTTTATCGTCGGGATGCTCCCCTGATCTCGAGCACCTAACGATTTCATGTAGACCCTTTTATTTGCCCAGGGAGTTTACAGCTGTGGTTCTCACCGCTGTTATATCCCCCCACAAGCAGACACCACACGGGCACAGGAGGAGCTGTACAGAGTTATTGACTCAGAGGCCACCCAGAGGCTGCTTTCATTGTGGCCGGTGACTTCAACAAAGCCAACCTGAGGAGAGTTCTGCCGAAATATCACTAACGTGGAGTTTCCTAGTCGCGGAGAAAACACACTAGACCATGTTTACACTCCATTCAGACATGCATACAAAGCCCACCCCCACCCGGCCTTAAGCAAATCAGATCACTCCTCAGTCCTGCTGCTCCCATCCTATAGGCAGAGACTGAAACGCGAGCAGTCAGTGACACGGACAGTGCAGCGCTGGTCGGACCAATCAGACGCCGCAATGTGGGACTGTTTCTCCTCCACGGACTGGGACATATTTCAAGCTGCTGCCGACAACAATATCAATGAGTACACTGAGCACATGATAGGATACATCAGCAAATGTATCGATGACGTCGTACCGCGAGTGACCACATGGACATACCCCAATCAGAAGCCGTGGGTTAACGGAGCGGTCCGCTCAGCGCTGTGAGTGAGTACAAGAAAGCCCAGTACGAACTCAGAAGCTGTATTAAATCAGCTAAGAGTCAATACAGGGCAAAGATAGAGTCATGCTACGGTGACTCTAACAGCAGGAACATGTGGAGTGGGCTCAGGACTACAGGGGAAAGAGCTGCAGCATGGGGGAGGTGTCCTTCTATGCCCGTTTTGAGGATATAGGAGGAATAGCAAGCAGGAGGTGTTGCTGGAACAAGACAACGGCCCTTTCTAGCTATACCGGGTTGGTGTGTGTAAAAGTCTTAAAAGGGTGAATGCACACAAAGCTCCTGGACCGGACAACATCCCAGGCCTTGTCCTCAAAGCATGTGCACACGAACTGGCAGATGTCTTTACAGACATTTTCAACCTTTCCCTGCTCCAGTCTGTAGTCCCCACATGCTTCAAGAAAACCACAATCATCCCGGTACCTAAAAAGCCTAATGTGAGCTGCTTAAATGACTTTCGGTCTACAGCACTCACCTCCACCATCATGGAGTGCTTTGAAAGGTCAGTTAAGGCTCACATCTCAGCCTCCCTGCCCTCCACACACAACCCTTTGCAGTTTGCCTACAGGCCTAACAGGTCCACAGATGGTGCAATAGCATTTGCACTTCACACTGCCCTCTCACCTGGACCATAGGAACGCACATGTGCGAATGCTGTTCATTGACTTCAGCTCTGCTTTTAACTGCATCGTCCCATCAAAACTCATCATGAAGCTCAGGGCCCTGAACATATAGCTCCTCCCTGTGCAGCTGGATCCTGGACTTCCTGACGAACAGACCACAGATGGTGCAGATTGGCAACATCTCCTCCTCCACACTGACTCTGAACATTGGGGCCCCTCAGGGGTGTGTCCTTAGCCCTCTGCTGGAGAACAGCTCCAACACCATCATTAAATTTGCTGACGATACCACCATCATCAGTTGCATCACAGATGGTGATGAGTCGGCCTACAGAGAGGAGGTGAGAGCACTGATGTCATGGTGCAGTGACAGCGACCTCCTGCTCAACGTCAGCAAAACCAAGGAGATGATCGTGCACTACAGGAGGCTTCAAGGAGGAGGACACGCTCCCATCCACATCGAAGGAGCAGCAGTGTAGAGAGTCAGCAGCTTCAGGTTCCTGGGGATCAACATCAGCGAGGACCTCAGCTGGACTTGCCACACGGACCTGATTGTAAGGTTAGCGAGACAGCACCTCTTCTTCCTGCGGCGTCTGAAGAGGTTTGGCATGAACACTAGGATACTGTCAAACTTCTACAGATGCACCATAGAGAGTATCCTGGCTGGAAACATCACGGCCTGGTACAGCAGCTGAACTTCCCTGGAGCGCAAAGCACTGCAGAGGTAGTAAAATCAGTCCAGTGCATCACCAGAGCAGAGCTGCCAGCCCTCCAGGACATCTACAGTCAGATACAGGCAATGGATAATGAAAATGTTCTGGTATTGATGGCAAAAAGAATATCTTATGGAACTGAGGTCTGCACATCTTTCATCTCCTGTAAAAAGACCTTCTGACTTAAAGACTGGAGATGTTGTGTTAATCAGCGAGGATAAGCTGCCTAAGTATCTTTGGAAAATTGGCCGCATCATAGAAGTTTACTTGGGAAGAGATGGAAAAGTTTGCTCTTGCCTTGTAATGCTTCCTTCCAGAACTACTCTGAGAAGGCCTGTACAACTGCTTTACCCTCTTGAACTTTATTAGTGATGAGCTGACTGGAGTCACTCTTATCGGCTGGGAGTGTGTTGCAGCTATTCATGTGCACAAATCCAACACACCTCTCCAGCATCCCGCAGCAGTTTACAATGAATTGGTTATCTTACAAATGTTTGTTCATTGATGTTTTTGTGTGTGTGTGATTCAACAGAAAAGTAAAATAACTGTAGCAACCAGAATTCAATTCTCTGTCTTCCATAAAAATGAATAACGTCATGCAACAAGGGCAAGGCAAAGACACAGTCAGAGTCACAAAGGTGAGGTAGTTACGAGGGGGCAGGTAGAACAGGCGAAGTCAAAGGCAGGCTGGATAGTTACCGGGAAATCTGTCCAAGGATAAATGCTGGAGAGTCTTGCATGAAGGCGCTTAAGTAATGCACGTGATGAGTCCCAGGTGTGTGTCAGGTGATAGAGCAGAAGGGCATGGCTGACTGTTGAAGAATGCTGGCTGAGCCGGTGAGCAAATGAGAGGGAGAGTGGAAGCAGGTAAGGAGTAGACAGATGTGACAAACAATTTATTGTCAAACACTTACAGAGGGTTGTTAAAAGAAAAGGTGATGCCAACTTTTTTTGAAATATGTTTGCTGGAATCAAATTCTAAATGAGGGTATATTTTTCAAAAAACAATGACATTTCTCAGTTTCAACATTCAGTATGTTCAGAATCAGAATCAGAAAGCTTTATTGCCAGGTATGATTTTACACATATGAGGAATTTGCTTTGTTGAGGTTGGTGCATGACACTTCTATTAAAAGAAGCTATTAAAAAAGTAAAAATATAACAGTAAGTGAAAAATATAACAATAAGTAAAAAAAAAAATAACAATAGTAGAAATATAACAATAAGTAAAAGATAACAATATAAATATATATACACAAGTCTTTTTTTGTTTTTTCTGTTTTTCACAGAAGCACAGTCTGCTTTTTCAGAAGGGAGTCCAAGCTGAGCATTAATGTAACGAATAGATTTATGGTAGTGTCAACGTGACAGTAGAGGCAGAGATGGAGTGTGAAGAGTGTCGGGGGGTTCCAGGCCTTGTTAATAAGGCTGACAGCAGATGGGAAAAAACTGTTCTTGTGGCGTGAGGTTTTGGTCCTGATGGACCACAGCCTGCTGCCAGAGGGGAGTGTCTCAAAGAGTTTGTGTCCGGGGTGGGAGGGATCAGCCACAATCTTACCTGCACGCCTCAGGGTCCTGGAGGCGTACAGGTCCTGGAGAGATGGGAGATTGCAGCCGATCACCTTCTCTGCAGACCTAATGACATGCTGCAGTCTGCCCTTGTCCTTGGCAGTGGCAGCAGCGTACCAGATGGTAATGGAGGAGCTGAGGATGGACTCAATGATGGCTGTGTAGAAGTGCACCATCATTGTCTTTGACAGACTGAATTTCTTCAGCTGCCATAGGAAGTACATCCTCTGCTGTGCTTTCTTGATGAGGGAGCTGATGTTCGGCTCCCACTTGAGGTCCTGGGAGATGAAAGTTCCCAGGAAATGGAAGGACTCCACAGTGTCAATAGTGGAGTCACAGAGGGTGATGGGGGCAGGTGAGGCTGAGTTCTTCCTGTAGTCCACAACCATCTCCACTGTCTTTAGAGCGTTGAGCTCTAGGTTGTTCTGGTTACACCAGGTCACCAGATGGTCAAACTCCCACCTGTGGGCGGACTCGTCACCATCAGAGATGAGTCCGATGAGGGTGGTGTCATCCGCAAACTTCAGGAGCTTGACAGACTGGTGACTGAAGGTGCAGCTGTTCGTGTACAGGGAGAAGAGTAGAGGAGAAAGAACGCAGCCCTGGGGGGGATCCGGTGCTGATGGTCTTTGCATCGGAGATGTGTTTCCCCAGCTTCATGCACTGTTTCCTGTCAGTCTGTAATCCACCTGCAGGTGGAGTCAGGCACGCTCAGCTGTGAGAGCTTCTCCTGAAGCAGAGTTGGGATGATGGTGTTAAAAGCAGAGCTGAAATCCACAAACAGGATCCTGGCGTAGGTTCCTGCGGAGTCCAGGTGCTGGAGGATGAAGTGGAGGGCCAAGTTGACTGCATCGTCTACAGACCTGTTGGCTCTGTAGGTAAACTGCAGGGGGTCCAGCGGGGGGACAGCGTGATAAGCATCCTGTAGTGTAAACAGTGTAGAATATTCTCCTCTCTGGTTGGGCATTTAATAAACTGTCTGTATTTAGGGAGTTCGTGAGTGAGATTACCTTCCACCAAGGACAATAACTAAAGAGTCCGGGTTGGTCCGCTCCACGCACAGTATCTGGTCGGCGAGCATGCGCTGTATGTCCTGTACGTTGGCCTGCGGCAGGATGTAAATGCCGATCAGAATGAATGAAGCAAACTCACGGGGTGAATAAAAAGGCTTGCAGTTAATGATAAAAGATTCCAGGTCAGGAGAACAGTGCTGCTGGATCACTGTCACGTCGTTGCACCAACCACTGTTGATGTAGAAACAGATTCCTCCACCTTTAGTTTTGCCTGAAAGTTCCATGTCTCTGTCCGTGCGGTAGAGTTGGAAGCCTGCCAGCTGCAGCGCAGAGTCCGGTATTTATCCACACAGCCACAACCGCAGATGAAAAGTCCCTGTTTTTACCCAACAGCAGTTGCAATCCTCCAGTTTGTTGGGCAGTGAACGCACGTTAGAGAGAAATACTTCTGGTAACGCTGTGCATAGTCTGTGCTGGCGAAGATGCACGAGCACACCGGCCCGTTTTCCTCTCCTCTGGCGTTTCGCTGCGTGAGCAAAGGTGAGCGCACCTTTGACCAGGATGTCCAAAATTTCCAAAGTTGGGAGCAGAAAATTAGGAAATAAATCCTCTGGTGTTGTTACCCTGATGTTCATGAGCTCTTCTCTGGTGAAAGAGCTCCGGGTACCATCGCAAAAAAACAGAGTTAAAACACAAAACAAAACAAAACAACGCGCACCAACACACCGAGGCAGCTGTCTGCAGCGCCATCTTGGCCTTTGGAGGGATATTCAGATCACAATACTTTCCACAGTTCAGTTCAAAAAGCATTGAATGGGGGGTGCTAATGAGCAGTGACATGTGAAGACGTGTTTGTACTGAGCTCCCAACCGGGCAAACTTTTTCATTAATATAAGTTTTTTGTAATGAACCCCAGATAAATTAGGGTTGGCACGCATGATATTGAACCACCCATACACCAGATTTTCAACTTTATATTCTCATATCGAACGGTTTGACGACACAATGAGCAAAAATCTCGGGATGTGGAGTCTACAGACATATCGGGAGTGATGACCATCGCAAGCAGTAAGAGCAGGATCTCGGCAATCTGAATGCTAAAACAGACTCTTTATAAAGATCTGGAGGAGAGCCTGAATACATATTCAGACAAGACGACGAATATGGTGGAGGACATTGGTACAATTGGTACAGGTAAAATCTAAAGTCGCTACACTACGCCTGAAGGTAGATGACCTGGATGGATGGCAGCGCCGATGTAATGCTCGCATCATCGGGATAAAAGAGGGACTCGAGAATAGTGGAGGCCAGCAGCCTGCTGTCGCTGTCACAACACTACTGCAGGAGTTACTTGACCTCAGCTTCACCCCAACCCTAGACCGGGCTCATTGCAGCCTGCGACCTGTACCCAAACAAGGAGAACCCCCCCAGGGTCATTGTGGTTAAGTTTCACCCACCTCCTTTTTTTCCGCAAGGCTGCCATTCAGCTCCGATGACCCTGCACGGCAAGAGAGTGAGCATCTCCCCTGATTATACCGTGGCGGTGGCGAAAAAGAAAGCGCCATTCTACGAAGCTAAGTGGCTTCTCCGGACCTGTCAGGACATTAACTCTGGGATCCTGCTCCCTGCTGTGTTTTGTACCACGTCGTCTGGCCAAGACAAGCGGTTCGAGGATCCATCTGTGGCGATGGATTACATCAGGAAGAATCTTAAGTCTTAGTACAGGGTATGTTTATATAGAGATGTTGAACTGATATGAGTGGATATTTGATATTAGCGGCTAAATGTGAGCAGCTGGCGGAGCCAACTGGGTTAACTGATGTGTCAAGAAGACTACAGGGTAACGTTTTAATAAGACCAATGTTCACCCTGGTTGGGGCTTGTTAGAAGGTTTACATATGATTATTTGCTATGTGCCACTAGAAGTGGGGGATGCGATCTCGAGGGAATTTGTAGATCAGCATGGGTTCTCAAGGCTCAGTTATTGTTTTGTAGTTAGTAGGCAGGAGACAGTTCTGTCTCTACTCAGTTGTGATGGAATCTAGGAAAACCTGTCGGATGTCGCGCTGGCACTTTTCCAGGAAAATGTGAAAATAGGACGAAAGTCAAAATATTGGTGAAATTGGGTTTTCATTAAATTATTATTTTACAACATCTTGTCTATCATTCCTGAAAATATCTCATTATATTTTGCTTGTTTAATATGTTAAAAACATTATTTAAATTAGGCACACTGTTTGTCATTATCTCCTATGAATGAAAAACGATCGGTGCATGAAATCCACCCCTAATTTGTTAGTCTACATAGTCTACGAAGACGGTTTATCTATCATAATTAGGGTGACCAGATGTCCAGTGTTGTGCCTGAATGTGTTCATTGAACGATAGTCATGAACTCATTCATATTTTGGGCGAACGTGAACTGAACGTACTGTATTACTGCCTGATGAACCTAACTGTGAACTTGTTCATTCTGGTGTCTGTGAACAGCAAACTTTCTCAGTTTAACTAGTTCAACTAGTTCCATTACTTTTCACATGTCCCGCAAATTATGACATTGTTGCGAATTGTTGGCAACACCGTCAATAACAAATTGCGACAACGTCACAATTTACATGACTGTCCTGCACAAAGCGGGACATCTGGTCACCCTAATCATAGTAAACCACATAACATGAAGACGAAGTCATATTATTGTGCATTTTCGCACACAGAAAGAGATGTCGAAGCTTCAGAGACGGTGAGAGTTTGAGGTAGCTGGTCGTGTTCTGATTTAGAATCCTTGTCTTTAAACCTGTTTTTCTCAAAATTCTGCTCCTAAAAATCCTACTGATCAGCTGACTTTGAGTGATCATAACCAGATATAAAAATAATGAAAACGGATTTGAAAAGAGCTTGAAATAAGCTTCTAGGTGATATTAAAATCTCCAAAAGGTAAAAGTTTGACATGTGACTTGTTTTCCCAGATCACATTTTTGAAAACAAATGTCTGATACTCAGAATGTTGGTTATCTTCGCTTTCTGAGTTGGAATATAAGGGGAATTCACAATCAAGTAAAGCGCAGTGGGGTTCTTGTACATTTAAAATCTTTGGGCTCTGATATTATGTTTTTACAGGACACCCACCTCCGATCAAGTGGACATACAAAACTGAAGAGGGCTTGGATAGGACAAACATTCTGTTCCAGGAACAAGAGTAGAACCCGGGGCATGGCCATCTTGATCAGAAAAGATATTGTATTTGCTCCACGGGTGACTATTTCTGACCCCAGGGGAAGATATGTGATGGTGAGAAGTAACCTGTGAGGTACACGGGTAGTATTAGCTAATGTGTATGGACCAAATTGGGATGACCGGCTTTTCTTTTCTGGTTTTATAGCAGCCCTTCCAGACCTCAACAACTACCAATTGATATTGGGGGGAGATTTTAACTGTGTATTACACCCATATTTGGACAGGTCCAACCCAAGGCTGAATAGTAAGATTTTGAAGGCAGGTGCTGTTGTTCATTCATTCATGGAATCCTATGCCCTTGTGGATCCCTGGAGAAGTAATTACCCAACTAGTAAACAATATTCTTTTTTTTTCCCGGTGAATCATTCTTATTCTAGGATTGATTTTTCTCTTTTGGATAGTAGGGTCTTTCCTTCGGTTAGGGGAAGCCAGTACAATAGTATTGTCATTTCTGATCATAGTCCTGTACAGCTAGATATAGACTTCCGAGACTGCCCCAGACCTTGACGCGCTTGGCGGTTTGTTCCTCTGTTACTGTCCAGAGTCTCCTTTAAGAAATTTCTCTCTCAGCAGATAGATATCTTTATGGAACTCAATTGCACCCCAGACATGCCACCAACCACTGTTTCGGAGGCTCTTAAAGCCTACCTTAGAGGCTAGAAAATTTCACACACAGCTCATGAGAGAAAGGTACGTAAACAATGTCTGACAGAAGTGTCCCTTAATAAGAAATGGACCGTTCATATGCTAGCTCCCCAACACCTGAGCTTTATAAGAAAAAATTATTTTTGCAAACAGAATTCGACAATCTCTCCATTAAACAAACGGAACAATTATTCTTTTAATCAAAACAGACATTTTATGAACATGGGCAGAAAGCTTTTGGCCCATCAGATTAGACAGTCTGCAGCCGTGAATGTTATTCCTGAACTTTATACAGCGGCGGGGGGAAAAAAACACCAACCCTGACACCATTAACCAACCAGGTCAAACAATTTAATACTAACCTTCATAGTTCAGAACCACCCAATGACTCATTGCATATCCTTAATTTCTTGGACAGCTTGACCAAAAATTGCGCCCGAAGACCTTTCACAGATTAAGAGGGAGATATCAACAGAGGAAGTGATACAAGCAATTAAATCTACGCAGGGCAACAAAGCACCAGGTCCCGATGGCATCTCAATTGAAATGTATAAAGAATTTGTTATCAAGCTGGCATTGACACTTACCCTGATGTACCAGGATTTTTTCCATCAACAGCAATTGCCTCAAACTATGACACAGGCAACCATATCAGTATTGCATAAAAAGGATAAAGATCCCTTGATGTGACTTCTGGCTATGGCAGCAATCAGGCTGCCAGTGCAGTTGGAGAGCTCCCAAAATGGTTTGTTATTTCTCCTTCCTCAGAGTGGTTAATGTGTTTGTAACTGATAAATTCTTATGGGGAAACATTAATTAAGAAAAGCTAAGACCACAACAAGTCAAGAGACAAGAGACAAACAAGAATATGGCGGCAAAAAACATTGACAAAACCAACACAGGTGAAGCTAATGCTACTATGGAAGCCCTGCAGGCTAACATAGGTGCTATTGGCACTGACATTAAAGCACGACACTTGGAAAAGAAAAGAGAATGTGAGATCACTGCAGAACTTAAGAACACAGAGGCTAAGATGGATGAAGTGAAGAACCAAGTGGCAGAGGTGGAAGAGTGGACTGCTAACATTAAAGACGTGCTTCTACAGTCTTTGAAAGAACAAGAGCGTATTCAGTCAAAGGTAACAGATTTAGAAACACTCTCCTGCAGAAATAATCTCCACATCTTTGGGATTCCCTAGGGAGAAGAAGGGAACGATGCATGTGAGTTTCTGGAAAAGTTAACTAAATCAGAGTTGCAGCTACCGGACATTGACCTTAAAATACAACATTGCCACGGTCACTTGAACCAAAAGCCCCATCACAAACCGCTCCGAGATCTATGATCACCTGTTTCCTCATGTATAGAACCAAGGAGCTGGTGCTGAGCAGTGCATGGAAAAAGAGAGAGATGCACTCCAAGGGAAAAGAGTGTACTTCGACCATGACTACCCGGCAGATGTTATAAAAAAGAGGAAGTAATACGTGCCACTGAGGAAGGTGTTAAAGAGTCGTCAGATTCCAAACACCTCCACCCGCAAAACTACGTGTCTTTTATGAAGATGGACCCATCACATACATTGACGCAAAAGAGGCCGCGGAGGATTTGCAGAGGAAAGGGATCATTAACGTAGAAGAGGGAACCGATGAGAGTGTGACACCTACCGACACATCCCAGACAGCTGTGACACCACAAAAAACTAGGAGAATACACGTGGGAGGTCAGTGGGTTTGCAGGACATCAGAACCGAGCTACAGACCTCGAGCGAGCCAAAGAGAAGCAGAGATTCCAACGAATCCTTGTACACCAGGAAAATCCGACCTAAGATGCACTCATAAGTGATAAGAGCACAAATGATAATGATAACGATGATAACTACTTAATAGACTTCTTAAGGAACAGTGATCTTGGGGGTTTTAAAAATGCCTATTACTCATCTTGCAAGCATAGACAGAGGAGAGGAGTTCTAATATTAATCTCTAACAAAGTTACATTCCAGCTCTCAAAACAGATAATAGATACAGAGGGAAGATACATTTTAGTTAAAGGTTACATCGATCATGTAATGGGAATACATATTATTCATCTTCTCTTTTTCTCAATCATAAGTATTCACTGTCGTAAAGCCAAATTAATAACCATGTCATATGATTAGGTGTGTGTGTGTGTGTGTGTGTGTGTGTGTGTGTGTGTCATAATCTGTCGACCATGACACCATGTACAGTATGTTATTATGTACTGATTAAGTGAACCTTTTGTCCTAATTGTACAACACATTATAACGTGCCAATTGTGCTGACATTGTTCTGATGATAGAGCAAAGTCATCCTGTCTACAATCAGAATCAGAAGTACTTTATTGATCCCCAAGGGGAAATTATTTTAGTTACAGGTGCTCCTTACAACAATATAAAACAAAATATAAAATGTAAATATAGTACAAAATATATACACTGATAACTAAACAAAATATGTATATTGAGACAAAATATATGTACTTAGAAAAGTGCCATTCAGAGGGAGGAGTTGAAGATAATATATAGTATATAATCTATCAACTTCTCCTGCTCCGGGCTTTTTCTTGTCATCTTACACTTGAGACAGCAAGAAGGGAGTCCATCTGCAGGCATCAGAATAAACTCACAGAAAAACAACGAACGATTGTGCTTTTTTATACAAAAATTGCCAGAACAAACACAAACAGTATTAACACTAGTATAAACACTATTAAACACTATTAAATGCGTATAGATCCCAGGTAATGATAAATCATTTATGAGGAAAATATTTGATTTGATTGTTGAAGAGACCTCTGGGGTCATCATTTGTGGAGGAGACTGGAAAATACGACAAAAACCCTCCCTTGACACCACTAACGTAACAAAGAGAACTAATCTGGAAACAGTCACTGTTAAGAAACTTCTTGAAGTAGGTATGATGTAGGGAGGGAACTCAACCCATCAGAAAGACAATTTATCTTTTTCTCCCATCCGCATAACGTACATTCAAGAATTGACTACTTTTTCATGTTCAATTCAGAAAGACACAGAATTATAAAATGACAAATAGGGGCCAAGGACATCTCAGATCATGTAAGTGTGTCTATCCCTGCATCTGATGTTAAAAATACAATGTGGAGACTAAACACAAGTTTATTAAATAATTCTTTGTGCAATCAATATATTCAAGGTACTGTGTGGGATGCTGCAAAGGTGGTAATAAAGGAAAGCTTATACTGTGGTCCTCAATTAAAACAAAGGAGAAACAAACAAATGACTTGTTACGGGAACTAAGAATCCAAGAAACAAAACACATAGAACTGGATGACCCTAGACTATTAGATCAGATAACACTCACTAAACAGAACCCAACAGAATATATTACATGTATTACAAACGGATCCTGTAGTTTTTCTAATGTTACTAGCAGTGGCCACAGCTTATAAAAAAAACTACAAGTTCACTAGGTCACAAAGAGCGTTAATCACGCGATAAAAAAAATGACGCCGTTAAAATTAACGCGTTAATAATGCAGTGTTTTTGACAGCACTACCTTGAACACATTTGGTCATTACTCAGGTTATAAACTAAATACAAGCAAAACACAAGTTACCTTATATAATTATACACCCTCTGTACAAATGTGTAAACTTTGCAATTTTAAATGGGACAATAACAAGATTAAATATTTGGGAATAAAAATTCCAAAGGATTTATCAACTGTCTATACAATTACAATCAGCCACACAAAAGAAATAAAGACAGATTTAAACAAATGGAGTTTACTTCCATTTCACTTACATAATAGAATAGACACAGTTAAAATGCACATAATACCACAATTACTTTTTCTCCTCTTATCAATACCTATAGAAATACCCGAAAAACAACTGACAAAGTGGAAGAGAATGCTATCTGTGTTCATATGGAAAGGCTTCAAACCTAGGATTAGATGTCAAATACTGCAACTGCCCTAAGACAAGGTGGGGTTGTCCTTGCCAAACATAACAAATTACTACAAATCAGCACATCTTATATACTTGATTTACTGGTGCAACTCACTTTATAATGCTAAATGGAAAAATCTAGAATTAAGCCAATTGGATATGCCCCTTCAGAGCTTGCTTGGAGACAGAAATTTATACTTCCTGCATAAACAAAATTTAAGTGATTGGACAAAAGCACCGTTAAACATTTGGTTCAGCATATGTCATGAAAGTAAAATGGATAATCATATTAAATTATTACGTTGGGTATCATATGATAAAGACTTCAGACCTGCCCAGATGGATGGGCGTTTTCAACAGTTTACCATTACAGGTATTACAGCAGTATTTCTCATTTCCGACAAAGGGTGATTAGACAGCTTTCAAAAACTCAAGGATAGCTATAATTTAGGAAAACAAGACTTTTTCAGATACCTCCAAGTTAGAAATGACAGTAATATAACAGTAATATAAACAGTAATATAAAAACAACAGAGCAACTCTGACTTAATAAACATTTTGACTGACGTGTACAAAGGTAAGTTAAATTGTAAACTGATTACCCAAATCTATTCATGTTTACTGTCATACAATGGATTTTCCACACTTTATGTTAAATCCCTTTGGGAAAAAGAAGCAAAAATAACCATCTCAGAAGAGGAATGGCTGAGCATCTGTAAAACTCAAATGAGCACTTCAAGTTCTGGTTATTGGAGGGAATTTACATGGACAGGCCAAACAAGTTATGGAAGGTGCTGGCGAGAGTGTGGAATTTCCCATGCAGACCACTTCCATGTTTTCTGGGATTGCCCAATTATACAAGCTTACTGTCGGGATGTAGTAGACAAAATTAAATTAATAATGGGTTTCGAGTTTGAACATGATTTTTGTACAGTTTATCTTGGCAATATCTCTTCTGTGATCTCTGGACAGATATTTGGTTAAAATAACGTAAGCAGTCAGTGAAAAAGCTATCATAAGAGGGTGGCTAACTAAAGAATCCCCATCAAAGGAGGAGTGGATTGGTATTGTAAAAGAAATATATGACATGGAGAAGCTGACTTTTCTTTGAACCTGTGTATGGACAGATTTACCAAATACTGGAGGAAATGGATAGCTCACCTTGAATAGATGACCCTGCTCCTGTAAAAAGAGATAATGTAATTGATGTTTATTGCACAGCTGTGTGAAAAGCTTTCTGCTCTGTTTTCATTTGGAGAAGAAAAACATGGACAATTGGAACAAAAAAGACTGAAAAATCCCAGATCTACCTCTTGTCCCTACAAACTGTACTAACACTGTAATTGTGACTCATGTATCCCTTTTCACTTGCTCATCTGTGCAAGTTTAAAAAAAAAAGATATCCCTTGATGTGTGGTTCATACCGCCCTGTAAGCCTGCTGAATTGTGATTATAAAATCTTCACAAAAATATTGGTATTTGTATTGGAGCTGTAGTCCCAGAGGTTTTTAACCCAGACCAATACTGGTTTTGTGCTAGGCAGACAGTCATTCTACAACATGCGCCGCTTACTTACGTGGGTCACTCTGTAGATCAGAGAGAAGTAGTGATTTCTTTGGATGCTGAGAAGGTGTTCTACCGCGTCGAATGGCAGTTATATAGTATGGTTCACCGACAGCTCCTGTATGGACGAACAATGTTATTTCTGAATATTTCCCACTTCATAGGGGTTGCAGACAAGGCTGCAGTCTTTCTCCTTACCTGTTCGTTTTGGCAATTGAGCCACTTGCTATAGCTCTTAGAGCAGAGGATGGCATTAGTGGCATCTCCAGAGCTGGCAAAGTTCATAAGGTATCGCTTTATGCTGACAACCTGCTGTTATATATATCCTACCGAACAGAATCTATACCAGGACTGTTGCTTACCCTTGACACCTTTGGTCGTCTGTTGAGTTACAAACTAAAATACTCAAAGAGCTTGTTTTTTCCAATTAATCATATGGATAGAGACTACTCTGATTTCCCTTTTAAACTTCAATGTAAGGTATTCACATATCTAGGAATCAAAGTCACCCATTCAGTCGGGGAGTTATATAATCAGAACCTTAAAGCATTATTTGAAATGGTCAACACTACCAATTTCATTAGTGGGCAGCATTAACATAGTTAAGATGATATTTAAAATTCATATCCAAGAAAACCTTTCAACAGTTAGATTAATTTCATCGTTCATCTGGAACAAACTTTATCTGTTACTACTGGGCTGCAAATATCGTCAAGCTTTTACATTGGGCGTTCACTTATGAGAATTAACAGGGCACAGACTGGGCTCATATGGAACTCCTATCCAATCCTTTATCGATACTCATCTCTCCACTACCATATAAATGTAACATACAATTAACAAACCCAGTGGTAAAAGCTTCGCTTAGGATATGGATACAATTTAAGAGGCATTTTTGATTAAAGCATGCTTGCGGACTTCTCCCAGTAGCAAATAATACATTTTTCCCACCATCTCTTTTGGAAAATACATTTCAGCACTGGCATAGGAATGGACTGGTGTTTTTCTGTGATCTTTTTACAGACTGTACATTTACATCATTTGAAACTCTTGACCATAAAATACCCAGATCCCTTTTTTTAGGTACATTCAAATTCGTAGTTTTGCAAAGGAAGTGTTTCCTACATTTCCTCACCTGCCACCCAGGAATCAATTAGACAATTTTCTTGAACTAGATCCCTTTGAGAGGAGGCGTGTCTCTACAATCTATGCATATATACAGGGATTGAAACAGATATCCTGGGACAAAACAAAATCTACTTGGGAGAGGGATTTGGGTGTGGAGCTTTCTGAGGATTTATGGCGTGACAGTTTAACTCATATACACACCTCCTCACTGTGTATACCCTACAGTCTAATTCAATTTAAGGCGCTTCACCATCTTGAGAAAGGCTTGCCAGACTCTTTCCCACTGCAGACGCTGGCTGTTCGAGGTGCAGCCATAGTCCAGCCTCAACAGGACACATGTTCTGGGCATGCCCCTCCCTTAACAGCTACTGCGAGCAGATATTTGATGTTTTTTCACACATCTGTAAACAGACCATAACCCCTGATTTTCACACAGCCATTTTCGGTATACCATCCCCAAATTGTAATGTCACAAAGGCAAATGCTTTAGCATTTGCTTCATTGCTGGCTCGCAGACTTATTCTTTTTAATTGGAAGTCGAATAACGCCCCATCACTCTCACAGTGGCTAAGAGAGGTGCTGTCTTTTCTGCCTTTAGAAAAGCTCCAATATAAAGTATGTAAAGGCCATAAAAACTTTGCTTTGACCCGGAGTCCTTTCATCAACTTTATTGACGACTTTCCCTTCCGATGACTGTACTGTCTACCTGGTTGGAACCACAATATTTATACAGATGCATAGGTATACTTTTACTTTGAATTGAAGTGAGATGTACCTGCCTAGTCTCCTGTGATCCTGTGATTTGTTTTTTGTTTGTTTTGTTTTTTTTTGTCTCTATTTGTCGCTATTTGAGCCTTGGAGGGATGGGTGGGGGGAAGGAGTGGTATGTGTTTATATATCCTTGTTATTTAGGTTGTTTGTATATTGATTATGACTGTTCTCATAACTTAAAAAATGTAAAATAAAGTTTTGAATAAGCATTGAATTCAGTCCCATCTGTCATGTGCTTGATCATCAACTCGTGGCCACTATGCCATAGCAGATTCTCCATATAGTGGGTGCTCCAAGGATCTGGGCCCATACAGCTTTAATGTCTCCTAAGACCAACAATTTTCATTCATCACTGTTTCTCACCCCCTTTTTTCTAACTGACGCACCTGAAGAACTGAGAACAACTTCAGCTCCTCCTTATTGACCTCCTCATTAACTTGATATCACCTGAGTCCAGTTCTTAAATGTTCTTAAATGTTTGCCTAATTTTCTCCTAAGAATCTTTTGTTGGTGTATTTTATGAAGTCTTACAATAGCCCCAGAGTTTGTCTACAAAGATATGAAATGACTCTAGTATCTAGTATAGACTATGTGAATTTCCCCTGGGGATGAATAAAAGTATCTATCTATCTATTTATCTATCTAGTATAGTATTCTCATATTTGTGCCCTTTATAGATTAGAAGAAACTTTAGTAAGTGAGTAACATGTCACATTGAAGTGATCTGCGACCACAATCACTACCACGGTTATTATTATAGTCATAGTTATGAAAGTCATATTGTTCATCCCACCTGTTTTTGCTGCCCTGCATGTAATGGCGAAGACGCCCATCATGTAGCCCAATGGCGAGGATGTAGTTTTAAAAGATGGCGCGGGCTTCGAGGAAGTGTTGGGGCAGAGCATTTGTGAAAGACAAGGAAGCGTTGATTTTTGATCTCTGGTAAAAGAAGTTTTAGTTTTAAGGCTGCAATACAGAAGCAGAGGTGGAAAAGGCAAAGAAAATGACTAGCGTGGGATATATATCTTGGATTTCTAAGATATAGTGTAAGAGAATAAGATATAGATGTAAGGGAATACACTCCAAAACCTGTAAGGTGCTTCAATTGTCAGGAGTTTGGGCATATGGCCAAAGGGTGCAAAGAAAAAGGACGATGCGTGAGATGTGGAGGAGAGCATGAATATGAAAAGTGTTGCAAGGGTGTGGGAGGTGATCATAGTGTAGCTTATTGGGAATGTGAAATATCAAAAAAAGAGATGGAGATGCAGCAGATCAGGGTCAAAGAAAAGGTCTCATATGCTGAGGCAGTTGGCAGGACAGAAAACAGAGTAAGGAGGGAGGAACACTGTAAAATCCAATAGCTGTCCTGACATACATACTTTAGTTAACTTTACTAGGTTATCAACAATATGCACTTATGACTTGTATTTATGAAGTAACAGTCACTTGCATGGTGAAAAATGCAAAATACTTAGTGTTTAGAGTGGAGATTACTTTATTTAGAGTTAAGCTCACTCGCAACAATAAGTAGCCAACACAGTCTCACTCCCACTGCGCATTCGGAGAAGAAGAAGTGCGCATGCGCAGTAGCAACATTCAGTCTCCCGCTCAGCGACCAACGCACAAGTCCAGCACACAGGCCGGGGCACTGAGGGCAGCCTGCTGACCCCACGTTTGCGCCATCTTCTTTATTAATTTGGAGAAAAATAATAAGGTAAGTTATCCAGCAAGTTTGTTAAAATGTTTTAATTACTGCTCCGGCTGTTAACATTAGCTAGCTAACATTAGCGTTAGCTAGCTAACGTTAGTGTTAGTTAGCAAAAAAGAAAAAATAGCAAAAAAATAGCTTGGGGTTCCAAGGGTTAATCTCCAGGAAGTTTAATGTAAGACCAAACCTTTGTTTCAGTGTCAGATGTTGGTAACTTGCTTGACTTGTGTAAATTGCTCAGGAAGCATGACAAGAACCAACTAGCTGAGAAATGCTTGCTATCCAAATCTTGCATCCTTCTATGGGTTCCCTTGTTCATGTTGTAACTTCTCATGACCTGATTTGAAGGTGACTCAAATATAAACACAGATTATGCCAACATTTGACACACATGGAGTTTAAAAGTGTTCATTGTCAGAGCTCCATGTGCCATGATAGTTAGAATTTTTTGCAGTTTCCTCAAGTACTTAAAACACAGTCAGACTTTGGTCACTATTTGGTCTCTAAGTTGTTCTTCAAGGTGCAATTTTACTGTCAAAAGTATTTTTAAATCATGACCTCCACCTCTGATATTTTAAAAGAAATTTTAAGACATCATTATAGTCTGAATTTTAAGCAAGGTGACTCAATTATTAATTGATTTATATAATGCTATCTTTTGTGCCCTTGCTCACCTATGCTTTTTGTTTTGTTTGTTTTTATGCATTTTGTTTTTGTTGCAGTGTATTTCTAGCATGTGTAGAAATGTGCTATATAAATAAAGATTGATTAGTTACATGACCACCTTTAAGGTCTATTGAAATTAAAATGTTACATTTCACATTTTCATGTTTTTCCATCCGCTCCCATTCTAAGCTGCTGTGCCAATGTGAGGACAGAGATAACTACTGCATAATAGGAGCAATCAAAAACAAATCCAGATAATTCTTTTTGACCAAAATTATTAGGAAACTATAGCCCCAAGTTGAATTTGCCTGAAATTGTACTTTATTATTAAAAACACATTCCTGTAATACCTGTGTGAAGCAAGCACATATTAAGGAATGTGCCAGTAATCTACAAACCACAATATCAGTGGAACTTCCTTTTAACTACAATATTCTTTGTCTTTTTCAGAACAAGTGCGCAGAGACAGCTGCTTTGTCAACTCGGGCCCAGTGCACTGGAGGTGAGATGCCAGTAGCTTATATTCTGGAGGACATTTCAGTTTTAAAAATCCTCCAAACTTCTTGTGAGCCATAATCCATATGTCCGGAACCAGTGACATGCAAATTTATGTGCAAAAAATGGCATTTTATATATGTTTACAGGTTAAATCTAGCTGTACGCTGTTAGCTTTGAGGCGCATTCACATGCGCATGAGTAGTCACGTGATCAGACGGAGAGCATTCAAATGGTGCTCAAAGCTAACAGCATACAGACGTATTTAGCCTGTAAACATATATAAAATACAATCTTTTGCATGTGATTTTGCATGTTGGTCAGGTTCCTGACATATGGATTGTGGCAATTGAGAGGTTTTGAGGATTTTGAAGCTTTTTTGGAGGTACTTTTATTCGGTTTTGCCCGTGGTTACCGCATACATCTATTGTTTGGAAAAATACAGGAAGCTGTTTCCCCGTGGAGTTATAACCACCAGCAGTAAAAAAGTTTTTGACAAAGTGCTGCACCTTAGTTAGATTAAATTGAAAGACTATTCTTACTTAAAATCTCCTTTGAAAATATTTCTTGCAGATGCATTGGAACCAGAAGCAGTGCCTCTTTTCCGCAGACAGAAGAGGACACTGTCGCCTAAAACATGTAGGTTTTACTCGGCAACAACCAATACCATGTCTTCATATGGATTGCTTGTGCGTTTTCAAATCTTTTAATGCACTCAAAGTTCATTTATCTGTTTGGCATTCTCAATCAGACATTGGGCAAGCAAGTAAACCCACAGTTTCGTTTCATTGCCAGTTATGTGAATTCATGGAGCCCTGCACTGAAGATGAGTTTTTAAAACATTTACACAGCCATTTAAAACTTAAACAAAGAGTTCTGTGTCCATATGAAGGCTGCAATTTTCAGAGCAGTGTATATGCAACATTTAATGCACATAAAAGCAGAGTACATAGTGAGAGTGCTACATCACAGTTTAAAACTGGAATAATGTCAAACATTGAAGGTCCAGATCAGCTGACTGAAGTAGAGGAAGAAAACTCTTTACAGGATGACTGTTACGGGCGTTAGGTGTTCGATCAGTTTAATTTGCTTAGTCCTGAGCATCTTCAATTCAGCAGCGTGGGAACCGTGACGTCATCGGGGATTCCCTTTCCCGTAAGCTCCTGATTCGGAGATGGCTCCCGCCAGTCCCGGACCCGTCCCCTCGATGGATGTACTCGACCAACCCGGTGGCTCCAGCTGGTCTCTCCTCCCTCCATTCATCAGCGCCTTCTCCAATCCGGGCACGCGCGCACCTTATAAAAAGTGTGTGCCGTCGGTGCCTGTCGCGGCTGTGATTTCTATTGATCAGTTCGCCTCGTTGTGCCTCTTCGAAAAGTGTGTTAATATTGGACTTTCTCGTGATTTCTGGGTAGATTCGGGTTTGTTTGTTTTTTTTTTTGTCTACCAGTTCGTTTCAGTTAAATTGCACTGAGGCACTAGGTTTGGGGAGCTGAGCTGTAGTTAGTTAGTTAGTTAGTTTATGGGTGGCTGTTCCCGTGCATTTTTGTTGAGATAAGGGACAGAGTAGATAGATAAATTTCTTCTTTAGTTTTCTTTGTATGGTAGTTAGTGCTGGGGTGGATTTGGGGTTAGGCGTAGCTGATTTTTGTTTGTTTTATGTTTTACCGCCACCTGCCACCCTCTCCCTTGGTTATTCCTTGCTTATTGTTTTTTGTTGTTGTTGTTGTTGTTGTGGTTGTTGTTGTTACCTGTTGTGGAGTTAATCATTAAACAATAAACGGCATTTTCCTTTTTAACATCAGGGCACCGTGTTGCTTCCCTTTATCCCTAGTATTATCCATCAGAGGGTCGTAACAATGACATTGAGGATGAGTCCGTAGATGACATACAGGACTTAACCTGGAACGTAACCTGGCTGCACTTTTTTTGAAAATGCAAGCAATCTTGCACATATCTGAAAGTAATTCGGCAGATCAACCAGATTCATTTTTACTTTCACAGCCATTACTACAAAGTGCAGTCCGGAGGATTATCAGTCAACGTTGTGTTGATGTGGATAATTCCATAGTGAGTGAGATTTTAGGTGTAGTTTTACAAAGTAATGTCCTGCTGAAGTACACCAATAAAGGAGGATCCCTATCAACAGCTGCCAGGAGAGCATCTTATATACTGCGAGAATTTCCAGTTGTAATGCCAGTTGAGTTTCTTCTTGACAGAGATAGTCAGTCTGTTGTATATGTTCCCATAATGAAAATGCTACAGGCTTTGTTAAGCAATAAGGATATTTTGGACAAGGTGCTGTGTGGAGAGATGAATCCATCAGAAGGACACCACTCATTCAGAGATGGCTCTCATTTCAAAGAAAATGTTCTTTTGGATGTGGAAGAATTTAGGATCGCTCTTGGGTTATATATCGACGATTTTGAAGTGGCTAATCCACTGGGAACTTCCAAGAAAAAACACAAACTATGTGCCATATATTGGGTACTTGCTAATCTTGACTCCAAATATCGATCAGCTCTTCACTCCACTTTTGTGTAAGGTCAACACTGTGACAGAACATGACTATGCAGATGTTCTTCATCCACTCCTTCAGGATGTTGCAACTCTTGAGGAACATGGCGTTTATATAGAACAACTAGCCGAAAGTGTCAGAGGCACTATATTGTATGCAGCAGCAGACAACTTGGGGGCTCACTCTCTGGCAGGATTCCAGGAGAGCTTTGGAGCAGATCAGTTTTGTCGGTTTTGTCTGTGTAAGCGAGATGACTTACAGGATAAAGAGGTCCGATCAGGTCTACACCAGCCAAGGACAAGAGAGAACCATGACCAGTGACCTACTACTGCCAGACACCATGGTGTTAAAAGAGTGTGTCCGTTACATGAAAACTTGACACATTTCCATGTGGTGGATGGTTTCCAACCTGACATTCTGCACGACTTTTTGGAGGGTATAATACCAGCAGAACTGTCACTATGTCTAAAGGACTTGATTACCGAGAAGTACATTTCTTTAGACTAATAAGGCTATTAGGCAGTTTCCTTATACATTTTCTGATAAAGCTGACCAAACATAGATCATTCCCAAGATTTTCATCTCCAAGGGAACTACTGGGGGGATTGCTGCAGGAAACCTTTCCAAACTACAAACTTCATCCAAAACATCATTTCATTGAACACTACCCTCAAATGATAAAAGTCTTTGGCCCACTAGTAGATGTGTGGACGACGCGTTTTGAGGGGAAGCATAAATTTTTCAAAAAAGTGGTGCATGACACTCGCAATTTCAAGAATGTGGCAAACTCGCTGAAACAATTTACAAATTTGATACCTACCCAAGTGTTGAGCGGCTCCAATCTGTGGCACTTGCACTCATCAGTAAACATCCCTGTTTGAGGGAACCAGGTTCACCAGATGGGTGTTCTGGCTGGAACCATAGCTTGAAATTCAAAATGGGGAACTATCGCTGTAAACTGAAAAGGGCAGGATGTATAAAGGTTTGCGATAAATGCTGGGAAAGGAGGTAGACCACAAATGGCTTCGAAAGGCCTCAAAAGACCCAAAAGTTATGAGGTTAATTACCTACCAGACATTCCTGAGGGGCAGAGTGAGGATAGCCTAGAGGCTGAGAGAAAACTCCTGGTTGAAGAAATGAAAAAACGGAACCCCAGTGGAGC
Organism: Chaetodon trifasciatus; assembly: GCA_037975065.1. Classification (NCBI taxonomy): domain Eukaryota; kingdom Metazoa; phylum Chordata; class Actinopteri; order Chaetodontiformes; family Chaetodontidae; genus Chaetodon; species Chaetodon trifasciatus. The sequence continues at coordinate 17,372,644 of JBBMOE010000005.1, forward strand.
TGTCATCGCTTCAAAACTGGACCAGACCTTCACATTGCGGAGAAGAGAGATTGTAGAGGCCGGACCTACAGTGAAAACTTTGAAGGAGCGGTGGCCAGCTCTTTTTATGGAGAGACAAGTAAGTACTGAAATTATAATAGTAATAATATAATAAAATGGTTTTTGCTTTGTGAGCCTTTTTTTTTTGCAGTACTCCACCCCCTCCTCTGAATTGTGACTTTAATCTCAGAATTCCAAGAAAAAAGTCAGACATCTGAGAAACTCCGACTCTTTTCCTCAGAATTCTGACTTTTTTTCTGATTTTTTTTTAAACCTTGTATTATTGTTATTTATTTTTTTCAGTGGCCCTAATACTCTTCCCGTCTTCCGTAGTTCTGTCATTCTGCCTCGTGACTAAATACTAAATGGCAGTCTGCCAATTACTGCTGTAATAAAATTCAACTATTAACAGTTGTGAATGTATTTTTCCACAGTGGCCCAACCCTATTTAGTCACCATGCTTTTTGATGTGTGTTGCAGGTGTATGCGGAGTTCAATAGGGTAGTCACCAAGAACCTACAGGTGGACTTCTTTGAGGCCCTAGACTGCCACACACCACGCTTTATCGAGATCTTCAAGGCAAAGAAAGGGAGTGTGGGACAGACCTTGACAGAGTTGGTGTAACAAGTTGATGCAGGGGTAAGTCTATGAAAGGCTTCTTCTTTCTTTATTTCTCATGGTAAGTTGACTTCAAATTGTGATTGCTGTTTTGCTGCTTCTTTTTTTTGCAACAATTGTTTTGTACTGTAGCTGAATGCTGTATTATTTAGAGCTTAATGTGTTCATTGTCCACTTCTAGAAACCAGATGTGACGGCAATGCGCACCATTGTACTCCGAGGCCTCCCTGTTCTACTTGATGATGACCCCAGTGACTTCTACAACACCTGCCTCGTAAGTTCTAATAGGAGCATTCTTAAAGGAGCACACACAGTTATGGGGAAGGGGGAGAAGGAGAGGGGGAGAGGAGAAGAGAAGGAGAGGGCAGAGGAGAAGGAGAGGGGGAGAGGAGAAGGAGAGGAGGAGAGGAGAAGAGAGGAGAGGAGAAGAAGAGAAGGAGAGGGGGAGAGAAGATGAGAGGAGAAGGAGAGGAGAAGAAGAGAGGAGAAGAGAAGGAGAGGGGGAGAAGAGAGGAGATTAAATGGTTTGAACTGACAATTTACAACATTTCCCTGTTGTAATGTAATGTTTTTGTTTGGTTTCATCACAGGATTGTGACACTGATGAGACCTGGGCTCAGGTATCTGTCAGGGTGCTGACTGTTGTCTGTGAAGATGTGCAACTCACTACAAATCAGCTCCACCTACACCCAGTGTCTACTGCCATCATTGTTGAGGGAGGTATTGTAATGGATGATCTCCAGAACCTACCTGAGGCACTTTGCCTTTTGTTCGGACTTTCATACGCATTACATTTAGACTACCCTAAAGCCATGAAAAACACTTTCGGCTTCATTCAAAGAGTGATGCTTGGCCTGGAAGAGAATAAACTCGCGCCAAAATTGCAAAGTCTTAAAAATCTCTTGTTGAGTTAGAATGCAAATGTATGAGTGGATTCATTTGTTTTTTATTGTTCACTAAGACACTCCACTCAAATTGTCAGCCCATGGGTTCATCAGCAAGTGGCTAGAGGTGTCAGAGATCAGAGAGAATCCACACACAGAAACAGCAACCAGAGACAGATATATGGCAGAAACAGCAAGTTTACTGGTTCTTTCAAGCAGGGCAAAATACCGTTCGTAGCTAGGGTCAAAACCGGGAAGCAGGTTGATCAGGCAGAGGTACAGAGTCGGCAAGCAAAAACACGAGTCAGGTAACAGGCACAGGTCAAAAATCCAACAGGGCAGAACAGAAAAACAGGCAGGATACAAAGCAAGCATAGGCACTAACAACGATCTGGCAGAGAACAAAGGGACACTGACTGGTATAAATACTGGTGAGCAAATGAGCAGATGAGAAGCAGGTGTGTGGTGGCTGAGCAGGCTGGACACAGATTGGCTGACAGTCAATGCAGGGGGAGTGCAGTAGGGTGTGGGCAAGGCACTGGCGGGAAAAAACTGGCAGGGCTGAGTGGAGGAGTGAGCAGAGGGGTGTGAGCAGGAGGGTGGGGCTAAGAAGCTCCACCAGAGTCCATGACAAGAGGTTATAGATGTACTTATATTCATTCACACATATGTGAGATCCATTGCCAGTCATTACCCTCTCAGGCTTTTGTGCTCATTGAAAGAAGCTACTTTACACTTGACGGCATGTTTTTTTTTGTTTCTTTGTTTTGTTTTTTTTTAATAATAATTTTTCTTTAGTGATTTTTGAAGTGCACTTGTCAGCACGTTGGTTCTGATATCACAGTAAAGCTTTGTTGGATGTCATTAAAGGCAATCTTTAAAAAAAAAGTTGGTATAAATGGAAGAAAAATAAAAAACAATTGATATTATTGAACTTTCAACTGTGTTATTACCTTGATTTATTATGTTTAATTGTAATTCAGATTATTTTAGGAAATTTGAACCTGTTTTTCATTCCTGTATAGATATTTGAGCCACTTAGACTGCTGAAATAACACTTACTTGCTTTTTTTTTTGAGGCAATCGGTTTGCATGGTCTTAGCAAGTAAGTCAGATTGCTGTTCAAGTATATATAACCTAGAAATGCTAAGTTAGTCCAGCTTAGATAAGGGTGTTATATGGACTAAACACAGAGTACATTTCACATGCAATGATTTAGTAGATTAAAATAGTAATTCTGAGCAGTCTTTACTAAGTCAAGGTAAGTCAAAGTAAGTTATCAAGTACACTCTACTTGATTGTTTTAGTTGCTTGAACTCATTTATAAGTATACTCTAAGAAGGAGAAGAAGAAGAAGCTAGTTGATACAACTTAAAATACCTACTTCTCTTTACTTGTTTTTTTTAAGTGCAATCGGTTTGCATGCTTTTTAAAGTAATGATAACTAATTGGATTTTACAGTGAAGTAATAAAGAGCAAGTTGCTACAAAAGAAAACACATGGATCGAGAGGAAGAAACTGGTGAACTTTATAGCAGGGGTAGTAAATACTACATATGGGATTAAATCTAAAACTGAGAGGAATCAGGTTGTTGCTTAAGCTGCAGAACATCATCTAGAAATGAAATGTTAAGCAGCGCAGTTTGTTATGTTGTTTCTGTTTTGTTTTTCTGTGTTAAGGCTGGGACTAATGTTTTGTGTTTGAGTTTTCCCCTCCAGTGTGGCAGTGGAGGTGTGGCCAGGCTATTCGGCAGGGCAGACGGTGCACCTGATATCTCTCCATTTAAGCGGCATGCCCGGGATGTCTCATTGCCAGATTGTTCACAGCAGCTAGGCTTTCCAGCCATCTGTCTTGAGAGTGTTTGTACCTATCCTAGTTCCTAGTAGCCTGTGATTGTTCACTCCTAGCATAGTTCCTTAGTCGCTTGTTTGTTTAACCCTGGCTTGTTTTCTAGTCGTTTGCTTGTTCTTAGCCTTTGTTCCTAGTGTTTCATTTTTTCCTACCTGCTTGCCACAGTATAGTTGAGTGTTTGTTTAAAGGCTGTTTTTGTGTTTGAGATTGTGTTTTTCATTTGTAGTTATTTATACTAGCGTATAGGGTTTTTCTTATTGTTAAATAAACCGTTCTTGTTTAAACGGCTCCCTTAGTTCCATGCTTTTTTTTCCTGCCCCTTGGGTCCTATTCTAAAAACTCTAAATGTAACATGAAAGGGTTAAAATGGGAAGAGGTAAATGGTGAACTCAGGGTACGGTCAAGTCAAGAGACAAAATTTCTGGGTGGATACTAATAATTTAATCCTTCAGTGGAATAAGAGAAGACTAATAGCTGTAGCAGAACTGACCTGTAACTGACCCTCTTTCCCCCTTTTTGGCATTCCTTTAGGAGAAATGAATTTGTAAACATCCCAACTTTTAAGAGTTATTGGCCATTTGGACTGTTCACAAGGAGGTGTGAATTCGGAGAGAGACAAGATGTCTGGCTGTAGAACAACTTCTCACATTCTTTCAGGGGGACAAGAGTCACAGATGGCTCCCACTTCAAAGATTACCTTTCACCCAGCATGTTTCTCATGGAGATGCTAATTCTTTCTTGATAGCCCCATGAGAGATAAGAATGGTAAAACTATCTGAATGAAAAGTGCCAGGTCCCAGAGGAACATAAAAAAACAGATAATGCTGATGGGTTATAAATTAGATGTTCCTGAAGCAAACTGTTTTGTATGTCTGTGTGCTTTCTTTCCCATCACACCAGGATAATGCAATCTATATGTTTGATTTAACTTTGGATGTTTTTACACTACTAAACCCATAATCTGTACAACATCAATGCTTTTCCAGTGTTTCTAGCTTGAATGACAAAACTTTGATTTTAACTTTCCTACAAAGTTTGCCTGAGTTTCTACTATGGAACCCTGCTGCCATCTAGAGGTTTGTAGCAGTTACGTTAAAGACTTGATATAAGATAATTATGATTAGAGGGCGGCACGGTGGCGCAGCAGGTAGTGCGCGTGCCTCACAGCAAGAAGGTCACCGGCCTTTCTGTGTGAAGTTTGCATGTTCTTCCCGTGCTTGCGTGGGTTCTCTCCGGGCACTCCGGCTTCCTCCCACAGACCAAAAACATGCTCATTAGGTTAATTGGTGACTCTAAATTGTCCCTAGGTGTGAATGTGAGAGTGAATGCGTGTGTGTATGTTGCCCTGCAGTCGGCTGGCGACCGGCTCAGGGTGTACCCCGCCTCTCGCCCGTTGACAGCTGGGATAGGCTCCAGCTCCCCCCAACCCCGAAAGGGATAATCGGGGTATAGAAGATGAATGAATGAATGAATTATGATTAGAAGAATAAAGTTAGACATAGTATGTGTAGTGGGTGGCACAGAGTAGGAAAGGGGGAGGTGTGCCAATTAGTCACGCCGGGGATATAGGGCTACCTGCAGGAGGAACACAGGTGGCAGCAGGTGTTCAGGCCGGTGGAGTGAGGCTGGTGTACACCTCATTCCACGCTGATATGCAGGGAAAGCAAGTGTGCAGGAATAAGTGGCAAGCTTTTCTTTCTGTGTTTAATGTGCATTATATTGTTTAGTTTGAACGTGTTGTATTTACTGTGTCTCTGTTTTTCAGACCAGTTTTGATCCCTGCTGGGTTAAAGGCGGCTGGTAGTCTATGCTGAAATAGATCGACGTACCAGGTATTTTAAAGTTTTAGTTATGTAATTTTTAACACATGGCCAAAAATCAGTATGTATTTTAATCTTGTTAATAAATTGTTGATTGGTGGTGTTTGTTCCTCCGTAGGGCATCAGTGGTCCACTTGTTTTCATTTGTTTTTGTGGGGTTTTTGTTCTGTCTAGTCCGCCTCGGCAAGTGTGCCGGTAGCGGGCAAAAGAGCTCGGTATTGCCCATGGGACAGACTAGTTTTTATTTTTCTTTATTTTTCGTTTGTTTGTCTTATTTTTGGTTCGGCTTGTTTCCCCCATTCAATTGCTTATCTTACCAATAGGTTGACCCCAGTCGGGTGGTCAGGGCAGGCTTAAGGTGTGCTTACCCTTTCTGCAGTCTAACTGTTTTTGCACGTGTGTAAATCTTTGATTCAAGTTTGTGATTGGAGTATACTCACTTTGTGTACAAGCCTTGTTAGCAGAGTGAATTGGTCTGTTTTCACATATTCCAGCCCCTGCCCGGGTTAGTCTGACTGGAGGTTAACCGCAAGGAGGTTAAGTGTGGTAATGGCTTATCGAATATAATTGTCAAGCCGAGTTTCCTTATAATAAATAAATACCTTTTTCGTACCTCATGGCAGATCGTCATTTCTGGTGCTAGTGACCTGCAGTGGGTGTTACATATGTATTCAAGAAACTTGGTTAAAGCCTAATCTAGATTTTGTATAGTGTGGATATGAGGCAGTGAGGCAGGATAGGAGAGAAGGGGGAGGAGGTGGATGTGCCACATTTATAAAACAATAGGAACAGGAAATGAACAAGACTATGTGGTAATGAAAGTGTGGGCTGAACGTGCAGAACTGGTTATTGTGAATTATTATAATCCATGCAAAAGACTTGAGTTAAACAAGCTTGAAGAGATAGAAGATTGGAATAACAGTAATATTGTCGGGTGTGATGATTTCAATGAACACAACACTTTATGGGGGAGTGAAAGGACAGACAGTAGTGGTCACGTAATAGAAGAGCTGCTAGATGAAAAGCATTTGATGTGCCTAAATGATGGCAGATTTACAAGAATTGACATAAACACAGGGAAAGAATCTGTACTTGATCTTACATTAGTGTCCAACAATTTAGCATTAATCTGTGACTGGGCAGTATATCAAGAAGGAACTATAGGGAGTGATCATTACCCAGTCTGGTGGAAGGTAAATATAGCAAACTTTGCAGCAAATTCAGGAGGGAAATAGATCCTGGAGAAAGCTGATTGGGCGAAATGTCTTGAAAAAAGTGACAGACACCAAACTCAGATTAATAGGGTTAGGGTAATGAGCATGGAAATAATTGACAGAAAAATAAAACAAAGCATATTATCAGCTGCTTTAGAATCCATTCACAAAACTAAAGGCAGGTTAGAGAAGAAAGTGCTGGTGGTGGGGTGATAAGTGTTAGGAGGCAGTAAGAAGTAGAAATAGGGCATTTAAACTAGTCAAAATAACTCACAATTTGCAACATCTGATTCAGTACAAACAAGTTCAGGCAGTAGTGAGAAGAACAATAAGACATGCTAAAAGGGTACACTGGAGGAAATACTGTAATTCCATTGGAACCACTGTGAAGATAGAAGAGGACGGGATAGAATTGAGTGGAGTTACCCAGTATTGACTGAGGAAAGCAAAGCTGCAGTAACAAATACAGAAAAGGCAGAGACGTTGGCAAAGCATTTTATTATGGTAGATAGCTCTGGTAATTTGGCAGAGGAAGGAAGAAGAGGCAGAGAGAGAGAGCAAAATCTGAAAATATGGAAGCTTTGAGTAGGAAAGGTAATGCTGATGGTTGGGAAAATATCCAATACAACATGGAGGAATTAAAAAAAGGTACTAGACAAAACAGGAAAGACAGCGCCGGTAAAGATGAAATCTGTTAGAGCATGTTAAAACATCAAAGTGTAGGAAGTCTGGAGAAATTGTTAATATTGTGGGATGAGGGAAGAATGCCTGGCAGTTGGAAAGAAGAATGGTTATGCCAATAAGGAAACCTGGTAAAGATAGCAGCAAGCCTGAAAACTATAGGCCAATTGCCTTGAAATCACATATTTGTTAATTGTTAATGGATGGCATGATAAATGTGAGATTAATATATGTTTTAGAAAGTAGAGGTATGATGGTTACATATCAGAGCGGATTTAGGAAAGGAAGGAGCACAGTGGATCCAATATTGTGTTTACAACATGAAATAAGGAAAGCACAAGTAAATAAGGAAACAGTGGTTGCAGTCTTTTTGATGTTGAGCAAGCATATGACGTGCCAAAAGAGGGGGTTGTGACTAAACTGCAATTAATTGGAATCAAAGGGAAAATGTTCAACTGGATTATGGATTTGCTAGATGGAAGAACTATTCATATGATGATATAGGGTGATGATAGGGTCAGAGCTATCAGATCTGTATGTAGTAGAAAACGGGATACTGCAGGGGACAGCCCAACCTTATTTTCCATTATGATAAATTCTATATTTATAAATATCCCAATCGACATAGAGCAATCACTGTTTGTGGATGACTCTGTGGGCTCTGTGGAAAAGAGGGAGAAATGTTGAACACTTAGTAAAGAAAATTCAATATGGAATTGATCAAGTAGAAAAGTGGGGAACAAAATGGGGATTTAAAATTTCAGTGGAAAAAAACTAAAGTTATGTTCTTCACAAGAAAGAAACTCAGGAAATGTAGTGTGAAATTATACGAAGAAAACTTTTCGTTTTCTGGGAGTATACTTTGATCAGACACTAACATGGAGAGAACACATCAGTGGCGTTACTTGGGTCTCCTGGGGCTCCAAGCAAGAATTCGCAAGAGATGGGGGATTGTATGATAAGGAGATTGACGACACTCTGCTATTAGAAAATCCTTGTGTTGACCTAGAACTGCTCAGAATTAAGCACAGTAATTAGAATGCCAATTTAATTAATGAATATTATAGTTACAAGGACCGGAAATATAAAGAATGGGTTCAGATTTTTAGAGCTGGATCAAAGGATCCTCACACAAATGCAACAGAGTCTGTAGCTGCTGTACCCAGTTACAAAGTAGGATTCAACAAGAGAACATCAGATTATTTGAATGTAGTATAGCTATAGCTATATGCTATCCTAATGGTATTAGAGTGGAGTGTTAGATGCAGTCGTTTACTAATCTGCAGTGACTCAGTGTCAGCCCTCGCAAGCATTACATCAGGAACAGCCAGAAGGCATGAGGAGCTGCTCAAGATTTCATAGAATTCACAAATAGTGAGAAAAGGGATAAATGTAACATTCATATGGGTTCCAGAACACTCAGGTGTCCCGGGAAACAAGAGGGCAGATAAACTACCAAAAGAAGCTGTCAAAAGAGAAATGGTTGAAGTCAGTATTAACTTGTCAAAACTAGAAATGAAAGGCGTATTGTGGAGGAAAACGACACAACAGTGGCGACAGCATTGGGACAATGCAGCAAAAGGGAGACAGCTATATGCAATACAAAACAGAATGGGTATAACAAGAAGTAGGGGACACAAGAGGAAGGAGCAAGTCATACTAAGCAGACTGAAAATCGGCCATAGCAACCTTAACAGCACACTTTTCATCACGGGAAAACATCCAAAAGGCCTTTGCAATCAGTGTCACGAGGCTGAGACTGTAGAGAATATTTTCATATCATGCAGGAAATTTACATACGGGAGACAAGTTATGATGACACAGCTATGGAAAATATGGCAGGTGGAGGACAACATTAAAAAAATATTAGAGTGCAGGTGTAACCCGTGTTACTCGTCTCTGCGTTGTGTCTTGTTAAATGACGAGATCTCTTGACCAATCTGCTCTCTGGATCACTTTTATTCTGTTCAGACAGAAAATTATATATGAGCCGGTGTGCCCCTCTGCAGCACGTCTCCTCTCTCTCTCTCTGGCCATGCAGGTTACAGCTCTGGCCAGAGTACGCATGCGCAGCGCATATTGGCATGGCAGCACACACACAGACTCAGGAACAGGCACAAAAATAGCACACATGAACAAGAAACACAGGAAATGGGGGATTTTAGTGAAATACACTAACATATATCACAGTCTGTTACATTCACCCCTCCTGAATTTCACTAAAATCATCACACGCATGAAACACAACACAATGGATCTGTGGTAACACTGAGCATATCCACTGCACTGGACCAGTTAACACTAAAATCTCATCACATTAAATCAGTTAGAAACTATCTGTAAAACAGATCAAAAGGAGTTGAGAAGGCTGATCAGGCCTCTAACCCTTCAGGAATACAGAGGTGCAGCCTACACCTCACAAAGCTGGTCCCTCAAACACTCATGACAAACTCAGTCCTACAACCACATAACCATTCAGAACACACAGAAAGCATCACTGAAAGGTTAACAAACTCGATCACAGAACAAGCCTCGAACGGCTAACCCCAAACACTGGGTCTCTAAACCATAGTCTCAATTAGTCTATCGATAGGCTTGACCACCCTCCCTACCCCAGTAACCACCCTGCCCCGAACTGTGGCACCACCGGGAACGTGTGTGGGTAAGTCTGGCTGCAGGTCAACATATCGGTCACCAGAAGTCAGAGGTGAGTCTAAGTCAAAACCTGGAACAGTCCACATGTCAGCAGGAGAACAGCCTCGAACAGGGGCTGCATCAGTCTGAGTCGTGCAGTCAAAGAGAGAACTAGCTGGAACAGGAGCAGTCACAGTCTGTGTCCCAACAAAGTCACCAGGAAAGTCAGCAACAACAGTCGCTGCCTTGGGCCGTGTCTCAGCAGGGTCAGGTAGGTCAGGGGCAGATCCACCGTCCCTCACATCCGCACCATCAGAATGGGCATCAGGCTCATTTGATAGCTGGGAAACCAAATCTTCCGCCCTAGCCACGCCATCAACCCCACCAGAGTCAGACAGGACCCACAGAGATGTCCGCACCCGAGAAGACTCCATCACCAGGCTACTGAGTCCATCAGTCTCTCCGTTGGTGCTCAGACAATCACTATCAACATCCGAAAAGTTGTCCCTGGATTGGCTCTCCAGAGTGTCACAGACAGGGAGAAAGTTCACATCCAACAGGAGATTCCTGTGCACAACCTTTGACTGGCCTGAAACATCACAGATCTTGTAGATGTGATTTTTGGGGTTCTTCTCAACAACCGTGTACACCACAGGTTCCCACTTGTCAGCCAGTTTCTTCTTTCCGCGTTCCCCTTTATTAGCAAGCAGCACTCGATCCCCAACATTCAATGAGACGCCTTTGACCTTTTTGTTGTATTGACAGGCCTGGTGTTTCTGCTCCTTGGTAGCATGCCGTTGAGCAATACTGGTAGCCTCAGACAGGTAGGACACAAGAGTCTTCGAATAACTGCTGAAGTCCGTAACAACTGGGTCGTGCAGGACAGACTTGAACATAATGTCGACTGGGAGTCTTGGAACACGGCCAAACATTAGGTAGAACGGAGCAAAGCCAGTGGTCTCGTGGACAGTAGCATTGTAGGCAAACGTCAATGTCTGGATCTGTTGGGGCCATTCCTGCTTAGTTCTCACAGGGAGGGCACGCAGCATGTTGCCAAGGGTGCGGTTAAACCTTTCTGTGCCCCCATTGCCCATGGGATGGTAGGCAGTGGTATGGGACTTGGCAACGCCAGACAGCTGCAGCAGTTCAGACAGCAACTCACTCTCGAAGCTGGGACCCTGGTCTGAGTGAATGCGCTCTGGGAAACCATATACACAAAAAACACAGTCCCACAGCTTCCTAGCGACCTGCTTCGCAGTCTGATTCCTACAGGGGAAAGCAAACGCCATTTTCGTGAAGTGGTCGGTCGCCACAAGGACGTCAACCGACCTCTTGTTCTTGTCCTCCGCCGACCAAAAGTCGATGCAGACGAGCTCCATGGGTGCTGTGGTCTTGATGCTCTCCAATGGAGCTCTCGCTGCAGGCTCAGAGGTTTTGGCGAGCACACACCTCTCACAGCAGCGTACATACTCCCTTACATCTCTCTGCATGTTAGGCCAAAAGAAACGTTGCATAGCCAGGTGGAGGGTCCTGGCTTGACCCTGGTGCCCTGCCAAATCATGCACACCTTCCAGTACCTTGTCCCTCAAACTCGCTGGCAATACCAATTGAAACCTCTTCATCCTGCACACAGGCTCCCTTGACTCCCTGTACAGAACCCCTTCTAGAAGCTTGAGCCTCTCCCAGTGTTTCAACAAGGTTAATGCCCCAGCACTCATAGCATGTCTTTCCCGTCTGGAAGGACGTCTTTTACGGGTAATGAAAGGCAGAACACAAGAAATGACTGGATCTTTGAGTTGCTCAGTCTCCAACTCATGCAAAGAGACTGTGGGAAGAGTATCCTGACCGACTGGCTGCAGCTGCTGAACGTGTTGGGCAAGGTGGGCGGCCCTGTGTTTAACAATGCTCTCCCAATTGCAGTGATATGACAGGGCGGCTTTGACTTCTGGGGAGCTGTAGGAACCCACTGCACCTGAAGCAAGCGTGGACTGCTGAACCACCTGAAGACATTGGGCACCAACTCTCAGAGCATCCTGTACTTCGTCAACCTCTGCACCAATCGCTTCCTGCACCAAGTCATGGTAGGGTTCATGAATGAGGCGCGAACCGATGACACGACTGAGTGCGTCGGCCACAACATTTTTGGGACCCGGGATGTATTTCAGGTCAAAGTTGTACGATGACAGTTTGGCCACCCATCTTTGCTCATAGGCATCGAGCTTGGGCTTGGTTAGCACATGGGTGAGCGGATTATTATCTGTCCACACCGTGAAATCATGCCCTTTGAGCCAGTGGCTGAACTTCTCTGAGATGCACCACTTCAGAGCCATGAACTCGAGGCAATGTGCAGGGTATCTCTGCTGAGACTTGCTAAGAGCCTTGCTCGCAAAAGCTATGGGGCGAGCCCTGACCTCCCCAGCAGGCAGTTGAGACAACACTGCACCCAGGCCGTCCAAAGACGCATCAACGGACAGGATGAAAGGTCTCGAGAAGTCTGGGTGGGCCAAGACAGCACAGTTGAGGAGTTCGCTCTTCAGCCTGTGGAAGGCTGTCTCACAAGCAGGGGTCCAATCATCAGCAGTCAACTTTCTGAACATACCAGCACCTTTATTGGCTCGGCCAGACTTCCCCTTCCTCTTCAGGCCAGCTGTAAGAGCAAACAGAGGCTTGGCGATAGCTGAACACCCAGGGATGAAACTCTGGTAGAAGAAAATCATGCCCAAGAAAGACTTAAGCTTCTTCACCGAAGGAGTGCACCCGTCCTCCTCCATCACAGCCTCCTGTGGCATCGCAGAAATCACCTCCACCTTCGCAGGGTCCACAGCAACACCACTCTGATCAATGACATGGCCGAGGAACTTAACAGACTTGCGTAGCAGATGACACTTCTTTGGGCTAAGCTTGAGACGATTGCCTCTCAACTTCTGAAACACGACTCTGAGCCGGCTGAGTGCCTCATCTTCAGTCGGTGCAAAGACGAGAAGATCGTCCAAATAGCAAAGCAGACTAGTGAAGTTGAGGTCTCCGAAGATACTCATCATCATACGCATAAACGACGCTGGACTATTACACAGTCCCTGTGGCATTCTGTTGTACTCATACAAGCCAACCGGTGTCGTGAAAGCAGTGTACCGCTTGTCCTCTTCGCACATGGGGATGTTATAAAACCCGGAGGTTAGGTCCATAGTGCTGAAGAAAGCGTTGCCACCCAGAGCTGCGAGACAGTCTGCTTGATGAGGGAGTGGATGGGCGTCTTTCAAAGTTCGTGCATTCAGCCACCTGAAGTCTGTGCAGATCCTGAGACTGCCATCTTTCTTCCACACCATGACGAGAGGGGAAGCATAATCACTGATGGACTTGCGAATAATGCCTTTCTCCTCCATATCCGTGAGAACCTGTCGAAGCTGCTGGTAATGAGCAGGGGGGACTCTCCTGTAGGGCATGCGGAAAGGGCGGTCGTCTGTCAGACGGATCTGGTGTACAAATCCAACAGCCTCTCCACAGTCAAGCGAGTGTCTCGAGAAAATGTCCTCAAACTCTTCAATGAGCTCAACAAGTTGTCTTTTGGATTGGTGACTGGCATGACATGAGTCAATGTCAAGATCGGACAACCCCAGGTTAGAGAGCCTCTGTTTAAGATCAGTGAAATCAGCCGACGATGCATTGGGTTTCACTGGATTCTCACTGTTCAACGTACAGGAGCTCTGCTGGATGTGCAAATCCTCTACCGCAATACATGGGGAAACATCAGCGATCTTGGCATTCCGTTTCAAAGTGACTGGTTTGGAAGACAGATTGGTGATCTTCATGGGCACCCAACGGTCACCCCACATGGGCGTGATGACTCGGCCAACAAGAATATCTCTAGGTCCGGACTTGGAGGAGCAAGGTTCTACAATGACTGTGCTGCCTGGGGACACTGGGGTGTTGCTGGGCAGCCTGCCCCACACCAAGTGTTCATGCTGGGGGAGCAGCGTAACAGCATTGGGCAGCTTCACAGTGCCTATTCTATCTGGCACATCTGGGCCCCTCCATCTGGTGGTGCATGACATCATGTCCAAGAAACGCTCATAGTCAGGAAGTGAGTGCTTGCAACCTGTAGATATGAGCTTCCAGTAGTCGTCGTCACCTTTCATGCTGCTTATAAGGTGCTTGAGAACATTAGAGCCAATGATGAGCTCATCACGCTGGCCTGAGACCACCAAGACAGGAACGATGCATTTCACTCCATAAACCGTCAATGTCAAGTCATAAACACACTTGGGGCGAGACTGTTTTCCTCCACAACCGACCAGGACTATCTTTTCTGCTGACTGTGGTTCCCCTACGAGGGCCCCAACATCTCTGAGAAGACACTCAGCCTCTTCACTGAGAGTGCAAGCCATGGACCCAGAATCTACCATGCCCTTCAATGTGGCCTTGTCATTCACTGCAACCTGAGTGTAGAACAATTCACTGAAAACTGGCACCTCCACTAGTCCCTGGACTACCACCTGGTATCCTTCTGGCATGACTGAACATGTGTTGACGTAAAGAAGCTCAAGGTCAGACTCGTCATTGCAGAGGGTTTCAAGTCCATCACCCACACTGCCCCTCTTCAAGTGTGGGTGTACTAGTTTTCCGAGGGCTGGCCCTGGCTGGTTGGAGACTGGCCCTTTGATTTTTGACTACGTTTGGTACAGTCTTTCTTCCAGTGCCCAGGGGAGAAGCATGACAGGCACAAATCATCCCTCCTGCAGTGCATGAGGGTGGAATGACTGGTATCACCACACACCCGACAATGCCGTCCTCGAAATGGGCCAGACATAAGCTGTTGCGATGGTGCTGGTGCTACAACCTGAACATTTTGATGTGCCATCATCCGATCCAAAAGGCTGATCAGAGAATGTAAACCATTCACATCAAGGGCTGGAGTGGGGGTCAGAGCAGGAATGAACTGGGCTGCTGTGGGCGAAAGCTGAGATGAAGTGACTGGGACTGTCTGTGGGGTTGATGCTGCATCAAACGCCGGTGTAGAAGCGGGCTGCGGGGTAGGACTGACCTGTAATGGTTGTGATTGCTCCAATCCAGGCGTTGCAGCTGTCTGGGTGTGACAGGCAACATGTCTCTGTGAAGCCTGAGTGCGGGACCTGAGCTCACGCTGGAAGCTGTCAATGCGCTCCTGGACTTCACTTGTCATCCACTCTTCAGCTGCCTTAAAGCTGAGCCTGTTGTAGAGGACTGGGTCTGGACAGTATTTAATAAACATCATGGCAACTTCACGTCCTGGGTCTTCAATACTACGGCCCTGTCTCTGCAAACACTCATCAGCAATGTCAATTGCATTGTTCAGTCTAATCCAATACTCCATCACGCCCTCATTTTGCAGTGGCTTGGTGTTGTAAAAGTCGGCCATCGGCATAGAGGAGTAAGTCAGTTCACTAAAGTGCTGTTTCAAGATGTCAAAGATCAGTGCAGGAGTCTGGATATGGTCAACTGAGGGATTGTGGCGCAAAGTCACCTTTACTACATCTTTAGCCTTCCCCATTAGCCTAGCCAAGATCTCTTTTGACTGAAGGTGTGTAGGTGTGTTTCTATTCGACAGATAAAGCTCCACCATTTCCACCCACTCACGTACAGAGTATCTGTCACTACTGTCACCCCTGAAAACTGGTGGCTCTTTAACATCGGAATGCATAACAAGTCTAACCCCAGATAAGTTCAGCTCCGAAGGTTTCTGCTCCAGTGTAGAAGTCTCAGCTGAGACAGACTCACCTTCACCCTTATCACTCCTCAGCTGCTCAGCAATAGACCGACCAATTTTATTGGCCAACTCGGAAACAAGGACACTCAACTCATCCTGTGGCGATGTCCGTGAAGCATTTAACTCACAGGGGGGAACCCGAACACGTGTTGAACAAACCTCAGGTGTTCCCAACCCACCCACCATAGGTGTCTGAACATCACTCCCACGAAACCATCCTCTCCCAAATCCCACACTGGAGTACACCTCCCCATCAGGAGCCACAAATCCACCTGAACCTGGCGATGGCTGCATAATGAATTAACACAATATTAACACCAAAAGGAAAAAAAACTTTACACACTGTATAACAATGTAGACCCAAAGGATGTAGACTGAGTGAATTAACTAGATATGCACAAGAAAGTGTCCTACAAAG
Source organism: Chaetodon trifasciatus (assembly GCA_037975065.1). Taxonomy (NCBI): domain Eukaryota; kingdom Metazoa; phylum Chordata; class Actinopteri; order Chaetodontiformes; family Chaetodontidae; genus Chaetodon; species Chaetodon trifasciatus. Next base: position 17,388,546 of record JBBMOE010000005.1, read on the forward strand.
TTGGGCATAGCAAACTTGGGATGCATGTGGGAAACAGCAAGCTCTCCCGGTGATCGAGACGGCGTCGATCGTCGTAGAATCCTGAAGGGTCACGGCACCAATGTAACCCGTGTTACTCGTTTCTGCGTTGTGTCTTGTTAAATGACGAGATCTCTTGACCAATCTGCTCTCTGGATCACTTTTATTCTGTTCAGACAGAAAATTATATATGAGCCGGTGTGCCCCTCTGCAGCACGTCTCCTCTCTCTCTCTCTGGCCATGCAGGTTACAGCTCTGGCCAGAGTACGCATGCGCAGCGCATATTGGCATGGCAGCACACACACAGACTCAGGAACAGGCACAAAAATAGCACACATGAACAAGAAACACAGGAAATGGGGGATTTTAGTGAAATACACTAACATATATCACAGTCTGTTACACAGGGACAATGAGCAAGGGAGGAAATGGATTTTCCGTTTTTTCTAAGAATGACTGAACTGGACAGACGGCTCTAGGGAGATGCTACAGTATCTCCCCTTAATGCATAAAGATGGAGAGTGAAACCAGAAGATGGCAGTAATGCAACATCGTGGATGCCAGCTACCGTAAAACCTCGGGGGGAAGAAGAAGAAGAAGAAGAAGAAGAAGAAGAAGAAGAAGAAGAAGAAGAAGAAGAAGAAGAAGAGGAGGAGGGTAGTGATTCAACTCGCCGTCAATGGTCAGTTAACCACCTTTTATGTAGCGTCTTTCGAGCTGTGAATAGCCAAACAGTAACAACTGATAGCCCATATTGCCACCATGGTAATACTCTTCATGCTAGCGACAGTAGCCAGCTGGTGCCATGTTGTGTTACTGTCATTAAGTAGAATTCACATGGCAAACGACGCCAAACTACCAATCTTAATTTATCCGATAAGTTACATCAGCGTCCGTGTGGAGGTTAAGCGTTATTATTGGTTGATGCATAGCTGATTGCGTTTCATCTAACACGTTAAATGCAACTCGTATAGCTAGCTAACGCAGCAGCTGAATACGGGGTAAGTTGACCTAAGTGATTAATCCTAACTGTGTATCATTTGCTAACATTGACGACCATAACAGAAAACCTTAGAACTGATCTCCCTTTGTGGTGCAAAGTTATTTCGTTCCATAATATTCTTCACCAAAGTTACCTTGAATAAATAAATACTGCTGAAAGCGCTGGGTGACATGATGTACTTTGATGTTAGGACTGCTGATGGACTGGCTGCAGAAGTCATGAGACAGGTTGCAGCAGCAATGTCTGTCAAGTTCCTCCTGCGATACATCATCAGGTACCACTGCTTTGAGATGTTTTATGATGGAACTGCGCAGATTGGACATAGCAGCTGTGTTGTCAGTCCAATTTGAGGCTGAACTCGACACACTGGAATTTGAATGGCCAAACAATGTCTGTCTCAACTCCCTGTGATCACTGGGGTATTAAACATTAGTGCTGAACTGATTACAGAAAAGTAACTTGCAACAGTTCTAATAATATATTCTTCACAAGTAATTTATCAAATAAAAATACCAAACATTTGTTTTGTGAGCTTTTCCTCTTATAAACTCTGTTGAAACTGTTGTCAACACAAAAAAGGCAATTGGACAATCACACATCGGCCTCAGAATTTTCATTAAGCATTGGCAAATCGTATATTAGAGTAAGCAGTTGGCTGAAAAAAGTTGCAAGACAGATCAATAATGATGGCAATCATTTGTTACTTTTTTCCTGTCTTCTCCACACAGGATGGAATAGAACTAATGGCTAGCTTCCATATCTTTTTCTTTGTAGATTGGAGAGGAAAAATGTGGCCACACATTTTGTCCAGCAGAGATCTCTGTCAGGGGCAGATGCTGTCAATGCACTCAGACCATTTTATTTTGCTGTCCATCCAGACTTCTTCAATCAATATCCCAGGGAACGGGTAGGTCTCCTATATGTCATGGATCAGTTTAGAAATCCAAATAAACATTAGATTGTTAATCAAAGACGTCTGAAGGGATTCAACTGTCTGCAACTGTTAAGTTATAAGCAGGCTGACCAAGAACAAAGCTCATGAAATTGGTGTTCCATGGTTTTGGTCAGACTGTCTGTAGTGCTATTCTTTGAGTGTGCAGTAACAACATCACACCAACACTGACAATTGTAGCATTTTGCTGGTGAGCCACTGTTGGTCGGAACATAGCCCTAATTATCATGGAGAGAGTTTGTGGAACACATGGCTTCACAACACTGTGTTAATGTTGTGCTCTACAGGAAGTGAATGAGAATTCATTAAAGAGGCTAAATGGCTATCTGGACAATCTACAGAAGCCTGGCTCACACTCAGTTCAGCCCATGAAGCTCACTTTTTATGTCAGGGACACAAAGGACAGCAGTGATGTGCAGCCAGACCTGCTCACCTCGGGTACAGTTTCCATCAATACTGCCAATAATATTTGTCAGTTCTGTCTTAGGAATCTAATCCTCCTCCTGGTTCTCAGGGTTCCGGTCAGTGAGTTTCACCCTGCACACAAATGATGTCTTGAGCACAGTGATGAACGTTTTGAGGTCCTGCAGCCTACCCATGGAGCACATGATGCGACTGAAAGCAAGTACAGAGAAATCTAATAATCCACCTGAGGCAGGGGTGCCTTTCTCCAGACCTATTAAGTGGGATAAGAGCTACTTCACCTACACTGGCTTCAGAGACCCTGAGCAGGAGCTGCAGCAGTCTACGAGAGTAGAGCCTACACTCAGGTTAGTACTGAACCTCAGAGTAGCTCAGCTACTCTTTTGTTGTAGACTGTAATCATAAATTCTAATCATTAGTTTTAAGAAACAGATCAGCACCACAAACTGTTGTTTTATACAATTCTGTCCTGTTTGGACATTGCCAGATTTGCCCCTCCTTCTAGTCTTTATGCTTAGCAAGGCTAACCACCTACTGACTCCAACTCTTGTACTTAACACTCATGACAATGATATCCATTTTGTCATCTCACTCTCAGAAAGTTAGTGAATGAGCATGTTTCTAATAAAATGTGGAACTGTTCGTTTAAGGATGATGTCAAGCTTTTCCAGAGAGTTGTATTCATTGAAAAGTAAAATAAACAAACAAACTAGTAAACCTGTTGTGAAGATATGAAATTTGTCTGGCATTCATTTCAATCAAAATTAGAAGTTTGTGTCACCTGACGAATACAATATTCACTTTTTTTTTTTTTTTTTTTTAGCAGTTTTTGATCTCTGCCATCTCCTGATGGAAATATATTGCTACATGCACCACTATGTTCACCACGTAGGCCAATTAATGGTTTCAGCGTGCCCATGTGACATAGATTTTGTCATATGCCCAAGTCAGCAAGGGTCACAGACCACTGTGGGGATGCCGCATGCAGCCCAAAATTTGAGACTGTGTAGACTATATAATAATCTGTATAGTGCCTTTCGTACAAGAAATGAAGCTCAAAATGCTTTACAACAAAGAAATCACATGGAACAAGTGTTTCACATAAATAAATATAGAATAAACATAATAACAGAGATAGAAAATGAATGTAAAATTAGACCGAGTAAAACCAACTTGATAATAATAGTGATAATAAGAAGGATGAAACTTAAGAGAATGCTAAAGATGGAAAATAAAACCACTGAGTAATAGAAATAATAATAATAAATAATAATAAAGTTAAAAATACAGTATATAGAATTCATAAAATCAAATAAAATAAATTTTAAAAGACGTACAGCAGTGCATAAGGCGTAATTGACAAAGACTGCACCCCTGACTTTCTTTTGGTTGTTGCTGGGAACCTCCAATAAACTAGCAGCAGATGATGTCTTGAAGGCAAATAGTGAACAAGAGATGCAGGAATGTAGCTTGGTCCTAGTCCATTAAGGGTTTTGTATACAAGGTGGAGGGCCTTAAAATACATTATAGTATTACAGGAATCCAGCAAATAATATGGTCTGTCCTTTTGGTTATAGGCATTACAAGCACACAGACTTCACGTTAAGTAGTGACATACACTGTTTTCTTCTTTTTTGACTTTTTCATGTTGTTCACCCAAGTACAACAAAGGAGCTCATCTTCATGCTGTCAAGAGGTTGCTGTTGTTGTCATGTTTTCTGGTGTGCATGTGTGGGATGTGTATGCAGACCCCCAACTGTAGTATGTATAGTGTGAATGCAGACTGAAGTATGATCAAAACTGTCTGTCTGCTGTTTGGAGCTGAGCATGTAGTGAACAGTGGGTTTTTAGAGCTTTTTCACTGAAAACAGCTTCCCGCTGGGAACCACTGACAGTGTAGCAAAACGGTAAAGTTATGGGCTGTGAAAACAAATGATTGAGGTGCACAGAGATCAGTAGAATTTGTTCTTATTCTGTGTCGATTTTTCACCATGAAAGATACTGATAAAAGTGTTTTTATAGAATGCATTCTCAAATAGTTATGTAACAGTAGTTTCATATTGCCTTTTCCTTGTCAGCTTGTGGCTGAGAAACAATGAGCCAGAGGCAGCAAAGAAGCACAGTGCTAGTCTTCCTCGGAGAGAAGAACTGAACAGACTGAAGAAGGAACTGTGTCACAAATTTAATCTGGCTGATATCAGGTATACTCAACTCTACTCTTTTCCCTAACAATGAGTTAGTGCTGTGGGTGCTGCAGCACAGAAGAATCTGAACATGTCCACTCACCTGTCTAAACAATTTCATTAGCTTTTTTCTTGGCTAGATAATCAGAAACTTACAGGTCAAAAGTCTTGGGCAAGTCCTGTGGTTCTCAGTGTAGGGAATAACTACTTATGTCTGCCAGGTTTTGGGCAGTCAGAAGTTAATTCTAAAGCTTGTTTCATTGCATTGTAACCCAGTTCCAGGCATGATTTAAGTTACAGCATAATAAGAAAGAATAACGAGTCAGATAGTGTCCAAAGTATACTGAATTGTTTTTAATGGGAACTGGGACTATTGAGCTTTAATTCAAAACTGCATGAACTAGCAAGCTGTATAAACAGTATATTATTTTGATGATGACATCAGTTGTGTGGTGCAGGTGGCAGCGCAGCTGGGGAGTGGCTCACAGGTGCTGTCAGCTCCAGAGTCTGAGCCGACTGTCTCAGCAAAATCCAGAGGCCCTGATCAATCTACAAGGTAAAGGGTCTCACTGAGGACAGGACAGCTATGATGGGTACAACTAGATCACAGAGATAAAGCCATGTGGCACATGTAAACATGGAACACAGTGTAAAGGCAGAAGAATCTCACAGCCATAAACTGTATCTTATGGTTTGTCTACGCAATTGTGGCACTCAGTTGTCTGTCTCCCAAGTGTCTGACAGAACAGACATGTTCCTGTTGTCATCAGTCCTGTTGTCTATACAGGCTAAATAGCAGCTCATGTTTCACTTGCGCAGAAACACAACCCAAAGCTAACTACCGCTGTTGTGTGTTGGCCTCTGAATGCTGCCAGACTCGGTTGACCCACACTGTGCATGGATGCAAACATAGACAGAAGACTGAAGGTCATACTACTTATACTATGCTTTGTGTGAAGACACAGTGTGTCTTTAGTGTGATGTTAAAGATATGAATAAGTTACAAATAAGAGTGAAATATGTGTAGGTAACATAAACTGATCAAAAATAAAAAAAGAAACGCTTCCAAAAATTTATGTTGTTAACTTTACCATAAAGTGACAAGTCAACTGTTTGGTAAAGCATGTTTTAAAAATATTAAAACATTTGACCCTTTTAAGATTTTTTTTTTTTTTTTTTTTTTTTTTTGTTTAAGACATTAAGCTTACCTTTGAAAATTCAGCCAAAACTAGTCCATGTCAGGAGTGAGTTTTCAGTTTCCAATTTGCTGCTAGCAGATTGAGTGAAAGGACTTACTGACAAAAAGTAGAGTGACCTCTAGTGGATGTTTTTAGAATAGCATACCTCAACCAAATGGTCGTGATGGCTCAATAAGGTTAAGTTCAACACATTTTTCAATGAGAGATAGTGACTCAAAATGTGCTCTAGCAAATGGTTGAGCAGACTATTGTAGGGCTAAAGGGATAAAGAATATGCAATATGCCCGTTTTTCAGACTTGCAATCTTCGTTCCCCCTTTGGTCTCTAAACAGTGAATGTGGTATCATAGGCTTACTGTTGTCAAATGAATGCCAAATTAGTCCAAAAGATTGCGATGATGATGTGAAAACAAAATGAATAGCCTGTTAATTGCAGTGCTCTGTCAAAGTAGTGCAATCATATGCATTATAAGAAAAGATAAGATAAGATAAGATATACCTTTATTAGTCCCACAGTGGAGAAATTTCAGGTATTACAGTAGCAAAGTGGATAGCAAACATAGAGGGCATCAGTAAAAAATGACATTAAATAACAATTAAACAGCAATTAAATAACCTTATTGAGTTGACACATCGCTGGGCCATAGTGAAAACAAAAGTTTTTGTTGATAAAGTGTACATATTTTATCACTACAAAGGGTTTCTTATGGCTGTACAGTCACAAATACAAATACAGTCATAATCTTGCTAAGTGACAGCTAAAAAAAAACGAAAGAGATATTTTTCACAGACATATAATAATCTATTTTTGTAAAACGGCCCTGCCGTCATAGTCCCAGAGAGCTTTTAACCATGTGTAACGGTTTCTCTGTGTTAGTGCAGAAATTCTTTGGTTCTGCAAACCAACTCTTCATCAGCTGTCCCAGTGGCCAGTCTCAGACAGTCTTGCAGATGAAGAAGCCAGATGTGGAGGTCCTGGCCTGGTGTTGTTACAATTACAATCAGTCATTTGGCAGACGCTTTTATCCAAAGCGATGTACATATGAATTCACACACCGATGGCATAGCATCAGGGGCAGTTTTTGGGGTTCAGTATTTTGCCCAAAGATACTTCGGTATGTGGACTGCCAAGGCCAGGGATCGAACTACCAACCTCCTGAACGGTGGACCACACACTCTTCCGCCTGAGCCACAGCCTGCCCACATGGTTACTCATGACCAATTGGATTTACTGCCAAATTGTCATAAAAAACATTGGAGGCATCTTATGGTAGTGAAATGAACATTAAATTCATGGGCAGCTACTCTGGTGGACATTCTTTGCTGCTGGCATGCCAGTTGCACATTCCCTCAAAACATGAAACATATGTGGCGTTGTGTTGTGTGATAAACTACACATTTTGGCCTTTTATTGTTACCACCCCAAAGCACACCTGTGCGATAATTGTGTGGTTTAATCAGCATCTCGATATGCTACACCTGTCAAGTGGATGGATTATGTCGTAAAGGAGAATTGCTCAATAAGACAGATTTAATCAAATTTGAGAACAGATTTTGAGAAAAATAAGCCTTTTGTGTCCACAGAAAAAGTTTTCAAACTTTGCACGAGCAAAAACACTGCATTCATTTTTTTTTATTCAGTGTATATTGCTGTCATTTCACCATTACTCAAATTAGGCAGATTAGCACCACAAGCAATCTTTGTTTTTTCTTGGCGACTTGTAATAAAGCAGTGGGAGGTCAATGATTTAAAATAAATAAATAACCATATGCTTTTTATCTATGTCATCCAAATGACAAAACAGCAATAATTTCTGTTATTTGTCTGTCCATGGCAGTGTCATTAACAGATTTCCTCCATACAATGGATCCTCCATTGTATCCTCCCTCAAGCTTCCTCTGGGAAGCCTTTTCCCAATGCAAATACGGCAATTGGTACATTCTTAATGTTAGTGGACCACAATTTTGAATTCATGCACTTAACTAATAGAAACAGTGAGCCATGTGATGTTGTCATCACCTTTTTTTCTATATTATCACATTACCAGTCCGATAGCTTCTCAGTGCTGATTCAAACTTGTGTTCCCCAGCACCAGCACAATTTACTCAGCTGATGGCACTTGAATCATTTTCCCAGATTTGTACAGCTCCCTTTGGAACCTTAGACTACTACTCTCTCTCTACACTTTTTACTTTTAGCTCTACTGCCAAGACCAACAAAACAGACTTACATAGATGTGTGGAAATGTTGAACTTAATCTGCTCCCCCACCTTCCTTCCAGGACACACTGTTGTGTTTGCTGACCAGTCAGGGATGAACGCCTCTGGACACGTCATGCTGGGAACCATGGACGTTCATCATCAGTGGACCAAAGTAATGCAGCTGCAGTGTTCCTGCTGTCACAGAGTGTGTTCTCTGTGTTCCTCTTTGTTTTCTGACCCCTCCTCTCCTTGTGTGTCCCCAGTTGTTTGAGCAGCTGTCTAGCTATCGCAGTCTGCAGCAGCAGACAGAGTGGCTGAAGGAGAGGATCAGCCTTCTCCTGGGTGGAACTCAAGTGATCCACATGGAGAGGCTTGGACCAGTCCAGCCCATCGCTGAGCACTACAACACCCTCAGCACCTTCCACAAGAGCTTGATGTCCCAACGCCTTCACCTGCATCCTAGGAGCCTGCAGGGGCTCACCATATTGCTGGAGAAGTACACTGTCACATTACATCTAAACACCTCAAACAGGACACACCTCTGTGAGCTTTCATAAAATAAAAGATAATTTGGTGTTTGTGTCAATTACAGTGACTGTTCTATACCCAGTCTTCATGAGATGGGGCACTTCATTATCCCCACCAACTGTGACCCGCCCAAGCTGCAGGTGTTCCTCCAGATGCATGCTCCTGAGGCCAGACAGCGCACCCAACGCAAAAAACAGTGAGTTAAACATACCACCACACCATCAGTCAAGAAGTCTTGAAGTGGACTCATTCTGTCAGTTGAATCACTGAACTTTTTTAGTTGTGTCACAGAAGCGCTTTGCAAATTTTGCAAACTAAATCTTGTCTCAAAAATAACCACAAAACTAAATGTGATGGAAGTAGAGAAATGTAAAGGAAACAGAAGGCAGTGCAATGCCGACAGCGTGAGGCAGAGCATGACTTGTGTCTATTGACTATCAATAGAGTCGGCTGAAGTACTTCTGAACCAGACCCATTTACATCCTCCTCGACTGCTGCCCAGCGTGACTGAGATTTCGGCAGACAGAGCTGTAGGCAGCCTAGCAAGAGAGATGCTGTGTTGTGGATTTTTTTACAGGGCTATGAGCAGGTTGGACATTTTAACTTTCTCGGATCGTGTGGAATTCTGATCTTTTCACATGACAGATAATGAGCAAGACAGGAAATTATGATTATGGCAGTAATAGAAACTAATGTAGGTTGATACAGTACAGTGAGTGTGGGCCGGCTATTCTTCAGGTGCACAGACCTAATAACTGGGCAGGAGAGTGAACAATATGTTTCCCATGTTTGTTGGTATGGTGTATTTAAGAAAAGAGTAAGTAAAGTATTGATGTTAAGTGTTTATAAAAAAATAAAATTAGTTGTAGATGACAAAAAGCATGAACCGATGAACCACAAATAGATGACAATATACAGAAGTTTAATTCATGATTGCTGGATCTGCATGGCCACGTGTGATGTAAATTTCTGCCCATCAGAATCAGAATCGGCTTTGATGATGCTGCTCATCAAAAACCTGTGATGTCTTCTCACCAGTTAAGTTTGTTCATAATGCACCATACCTCATCAGTTTTGTTATGCACTGATATTTTTTGTGTGTGTCCAGACTGCAGGTGGAGGAGGAAGCTGTGGTGAAGCTGTGTCTCCAAAATCTGTCTTTGAGGAGTCTGTCCAAAGAGGCCAGTGTCAGCTCCAGCCAGATGATCTTGTGCTGTAAAAGACTAGTGGAGCAGCGTTACCCCCTCATGCAGGGCCTCCATATCTGCGTTTCTCACTTCTACTCAGTCATGCAGGATGGGGACCTGTGTGTCCCCTGGGATTGGAAAAGTTGAGCTGGAGGGCACGGTCCCAAGATACAGTGTTTGAAAGAAGATTTATGTTGTTCAGACAGCAAATAGGCAAGCTTCAAATGATATATTTTTAGATGGCATGTTGTCACAACAGATTTCATATCTGTTAGTTTCAAGAGAAAACTTTGGAGAAAAAAAAATCAGCTGTTAAGTGGTTAATTCAAGCTGACCAGAGTGGGCTCATCCAGTAAGACATACTTTATGCTCACTGGAAAAGCCAAATAGAAGAACTGGATGGCCACAGAACTCAGCAATCTGCTGCATAAAATTATGTTCTTTTTAAATTTTCTCAAAAGTTAGCATTTCTTTTAAAATACTGTGGAATTTGACCTCCTCACTAATCAAAAAGGAAAGTGTTGGAACCAGATAGTCTTTGGTAGAACCATGATAGTGGAGGTAGGTAGTCATGCTTGGTTATTAAGGGTCACAAGCCAAAACGTTAGGGAACATGGAAGAGATGCAATATGACTGAAGCTTTTTTCAGATAAGGGTTGAGGTCTTGACTTGTGTATGGTTTGACAAAGTCACTGTTTTTTGTTGTTGTGTGGAGTTCACTGAGAAAGAATTGAATAATGGTTCTGTTAAAGGGCCAATCTGCGACCTAAATGTAAACTAAAATAGCCACAGGGGAGTGGAGTTCAACCACATTTACAAGCAACACTGTTCTTGTCAGAAAGGCCACACTGGAAGGCAAGCTGAACAGCCTGCTGTTACAGAGAGGGGTTACATGCAATGAACTATAAATATGGGGATAACAGCATGGTTTGGCTATCCTGGAAGACATTCGTGGTGTTGTATAGTATATAATTATATACATACATGTGAATATAACTAATGTATGTGATCAGTAACAGAACTCTGTTATGTTAGAACTGTGATCCAGCATGTGGACTAAGATGTGTGGTGATGATTTGATTCACTGGGTGGAGCTGTTGTGGAGATATTGGCTATTTTAGATGCTGGTGTACAGTCCAGAGTCCAGTCCACAGTTGTTAAGGCTTTGGTAATGGACCCTTTCTCTTATTGTGCATCAGCCATTTGCAATACTGTCACTGTTACACAAATGGTGAGGTGCGTTACTCTTGTGATCTAGATTTGAACTTGTAGAGGTATCATAACTGCAAAACAGATGTTTCCTCTCAAATAAAATCATTTCAGACCGGACTGTTTATGATGATGTCTGTTAATGTGAGAAAACACTGGGCTCTCAGTAACACCCTGTAGGAACTCCTAATGTAATAACTGCAGATAATGTAATGAGTGAGCATAATAACACATCACTGCGGACATACCTGGACACAACCTGCTCCAACTTTTCCTCTCGAGTAGGTGCTACAGGACACAGTGCACCAAAACAACCAGACACAGTTTATTTCAACAGGACATAACTATGATGGAACATTTAGTCAGTCATATAATTTAAAAAACCCTGTAAAACAGAAGTATCCACTTAGCTACAGTCTAAATAATTTACACTCAAAACTACAAACTGTGCTATAACAAATACAGATCTTCAATTTCTAAATTCTGAATGCTGTACATACTGTATATACATACTGTATATAGACAAGTATATATGCATATACAGTATATAACCTCTCACTTTATATATACAAAGTAATCCACTACCCATTCAGAATTTGCTCCAGCACTATTTGCACTATTTGTTCATTCACAATCAACATAAACACTTGTATACAGATGTAAGCTGTTGGTCATTATTGCTTTCCATTTATATATATGCACCATTTTTTCACCTGTTTGATGCAAATTATAGTTCTATATTTAGTTTTTACTTAATGCTTGTTTATTTTCATTGACCTTGTGAATTTCAGTTTGTATCATCCCATTCTTGGAACTGCATAATTACATCGATGTAACACTATAAGGTCCTTTCTGTATTGCATCATTTCCATCCTAACAGCCACTATCATGATCTGAATGATCCGCATTCTAATTGTGTCCAATGTGTTTACATATATAGGGCCATTCAAATGCAAACCACATATAATGATTACAGATTGCTCTTTTTGGTGCTTTAGCCAAAAACTAGATGGTGATCTGTATTGTTAGCCTATAGATGTATAGAGTGAGGGAATATTTGGGAATATATTTGACTGGCAGCAGGTCAGTGCCTTGGCACAGTAGTTTGCACTGTTTTCTATTCAATATGTTCTGTCCAATAGTAGAGGGCACTGTTTCCTGCCAATGAGTTTTTTTAAGATAAAAAGATAAAACAAAAGAGCCTGTAAAAAGACTGGACAAGGCAAGAGACGGCAAACGGCAAAGACCAGTTCTGGCAGTACAGGCCAAACATGAGACAACAGGGGCAAAGAATGTGATCAACTTATATACTGAACACTAAGCAGAATATATTGTCCTTTGTCCCATATTGTACAGACAACAAGCATTTCTTTTTTCAAATTTACAAAAGCTCGACAGCAACATGGAAGGTGCAGTATGTTAACATCTTCAGTCACCCGTGTACAGGGAGTACTGGACCAACTCTCCGTCTAAAGAGTCTGATTCTTAGTCCTATAGAGTTTTACCCCTAAGAGGTTATAACTCAATTTAAGATGGTAGGGAGGAGACATGTCTAGCTTCTAACTACCTTCATCGGAGTGCCTACCCTCTGATACTGCACCTGACTGAATAGCCCTTGAGTCAGGAACAAGATATCAGCTGCGCACGTCACTGGCAGCTCTCCTCTAAATGATCTGGATGCTTGGCATGGTGGTAGGATCGTTTTTTTGCAATGTGTGTGTGTGTGTGTGTGTGTGTGTATATATACATACATATACATATGAAAAAGCACAATTTGGACTCAATAGCAGACACATAGACAGGGAGCAAGGGTAAAATGGTAAAATAGGAATTTATTGAGTGGATAATGAATGCAGACTCCAGGTATGTAATAAATTCGTAGATCAGTTCAGGAGAACTCACTGAGCATAAAGAAAAAAACACAAGAGATCAAGCACTGGTAATTGACACAAGAGAAACAAAAACTCAGTATAAACTTCTGTTCGCAGGTAGCACTAGTAAAGCGGCCAATCAGAGGATGCAGGGTAGGCATCTGGATGGAGTCAATTAGAAGCTAGGCATGTATATAACCTATTACGGTAAAACTGGAGGAATAAGAATTAGATCCTTTCGATCGAGAGCTGGTCCAGTACTTCCTGTACAGTAGAGAGCCGATACGTGACCAGCCATGAGAAAACCAGCAACAAGTCTCCTGGGGGGCATTTTGAGTTATTTACAGATTCTTAAAGTGTAGTTTCTAAGCTTTCCAACGATGTCTAACTCATGGAAATCTGAAAATATTTGAAGGAGATGTGGCCATTTGAATGTAGGCACTCCTCAAACTAGTTTAGTGAGAAATCCAGCCTGAAAGATTCTCAAGATTCTCACTTACTAGGGGAGTCAGGAAACACAGTGCTGTTCATTGCATCTTATTTACATAAGTCCAACCCCCTACTGGTCTAGGTATCGGTGACATCTGGTATCTGTTAGCCGGCAGGACAGAAATTATTGTAGTAGTTTGAACAATGGTTATCAAATGGAAATGGAAATTCTTTTGTCACAAAAAGCCCCTGAATAAAGATGAAAAACAAGAAAAGCAATATACTTAAGAGTTAGAAGGAGCAAATGTAGATACTAACTTCTAATATTAAATAAAATAAAATGAATTCTGTCACTCTGTAGTGCAGTAGGATGGATCAGTCTGTTGCTGAATGAGCTGAATGAGTCAAGTCAAGTCAACTCAACTTTATTGTCAATGCTGCTATATGTACAGGACAATAACAGAGGCCGGCACTTGATGATCATAAACTCCACGAGGGGTGAACAGTGTCTACAAATCACTACAGTGTCTTGACACCAAGCATCCCTGATGTAAACACAGACCCCGCCGCTGCGGGTCTTACCTCCTTCAATGAGGGCTCTGTCTGCTCGGTAGCATGTTAGCCGGTTCAGCTGGATGGCCGAGTCCGATATGCTGTTATTGAGCCATGTTTCCATAAAAAATGAAAACACAGCACTCTCTCACGGTCTGCCGGGTCGATCTCAGAAGGTGTATATAGTCCAGTTTGTTGTCCAAGGAGCGTACATTGGTGAGTACAATAGATGGTATAGCCGGCTTGTGTGGATTCGCTGCTAGCCTGACCCGGATACCCCTGTGCTTTCCTCGTTTCCACCTCCTCTCACACCGCCTGCGGCGCTTCCTCTGCGGGTGCGCTGCAGTAGTGGGGGTTGGTGTCGAAACAGGCCACCAGAGTAGGCTGAGGTCGAGTAACTCCTTAGTGTGTGCCGGGTTTAATTTGCAGATTGCTGTGTTGCCAATGTCAAAAAGAGTCCCACGGCTGTATGTGCGCATTGGGACAGGCGAAACGAAAACATAAAATCACTCGAACACACCAACAAAGACAAACATGTAGACACCACATTATCGGGACAGAGAGGAGCCGTTGTGTCCGCACGCGCCGCCATCACTACTACTGCTCTTCGTCATATTCTTCATCATCTTCATCATCAGCTAAGGTCAACTGTAGATTAGGGATGTTCTCCAGAGTAATGTGTAGTATATTTTTTTCTAATAGATATGTGATGATGATATGTGTTAATTGAAGAAATGGAGTATAATGTTATAATCAATGGTAGCTGAAGATCGTTGATTTATTGAGTCTGATATTGTAGTAGAAATGATTTGTTAGGCTGTGATACTGTGATGATAGATAGTTTGCTCAGAGTGACACCTGGTAAAAGCTGATGTGCTGTGACAGAGGTAGAATGATCATGAAATCCCTGTCAGGCCTTTCTGGGAGTTTCCACGGCCTTGCAGGTGTCTTTGCAGCTGTCCTGGCAGCTACTTCTCTGTGTGACCTTATATAACCTTACTGTCTGAACAAAGCCTTAAGCATATATTCCTTTATAATCCATAATTGTGTGTTTTATTATGATTACTGATGAATTGAATGTTCCTATAATCACTCTATGATTTAACATATGTGAACCAAATGTTCTTATACTCACTCTATGATTCAATATATGATTCAATACAAGTTCAAAGTACACCTAATGACAATGTTATGTCTTTATACTCTATAATATGCATTTATGGCAATCAATCAATATTCCTTTATTAGTCCCGCAAGGGGAAATTCCAATAAACTGTAATTTGTTAATATTTTAAAAAAAAATAGAGCCGTGACGGCCAAAAGTTAATGGTGTAATTTGGGAAGAATAGAAAGAAAATAAAAAGAGTGTAGGGGAATTAACTTTAATGTATCAATACAGACCTGGGAAAGATAGGGAAATTCAAGGCAGAACAGCTGCCAAAAGATAATGTAATGGTGTAAAATTAGAGTAACCTTACAAAAAAAGAGAAGATGCCCCCAGGGGCGTGGTAAACCCTCAGCTGAATTGTATAAAAGACAGAGCACAGACCATTGTGATTTGGAGTTCATCAGGATTGCATGTTTGCATTTCTGAGAGCGTTCCCCTTTGTTGCTGGCAATAAAGTATTTTGCTCCTCGGACTTCTGACTCCTGCGGATCTTTATTGGACATTCTTAAGAAGAATTTTTTTGAAACAATTGGACAGCTGAATTTGAGTGACATCTGAGTGTTTTGGGCCTGTTGTTGTATGTACATTCGGCCCTCACATTCCATGACAAATGCAGTCGCTCTCGTCGATTTCTTCAGTGTCATCTTCTAGTTCGGGTTCAGAATCAGAAGTTAGATCACCGTCAGGATAACCAGAAGCTGCATAAGTAGCCATGTGGTTCCCTTTTAACGTGCAGCTGATTGGCCGAAAAAAAAAGAACAGAAGCACATGAATAGCCGTGAATAGCAAAAAGAAAGCCAGTATGTTAATTACTGTTGAATTGCCACACCCCCAACTAGGACCAAGAATTTCCTCTAAAACAATCCAGTTTCAAATACAAAGTTTATGGTTTTAAGGCCCCCAATACTGTTATTTGAAACATGGAGTGGCTTCTTCATGATTTCAACTTACATATTCTGCAAAAAAATGAAAATCACTAATTTAAAAAAAAAATCAATTTTTCTTTGTTTACACAACTTGCGCCAGGCCGACTTGCTGCTGGTTTTCTTGTGGCGGGTCACATATTTGCAGATGAACTCATAAAACTGTGTTATCCTCCATTATCATTCACATTTGAATGTTTCTAAATGATTTGTTTTATTCTCCTGCCAGCACTTAATAAGAAGAAAGAAGAAGAAACTGTACTTTATTTATCACACATTACATGCACACACTACATGCACACGCCATGCTTCTTGTGAAATTAGTTCTCCAACCCATCTTGGTCCGTCGTTTCTCCGCGGCAGACCAGGAGCGGCTGCCAGCTGACAGTGGCGCCTGGGGACCCATCCTTTTCATCACCATTGGTGATCTTCTTGCATGTTTTTAGTGGGGGTTATTTAAGGAGGAAACCCCGGGTGAACACGGGGAGAACATGTAAACTCCACACAGAAAGGCCCCTTTCCTCGAGCAGCAGGCACCGAAGGCATGGTGGAGGACACGCCACCAGCGCCCACAGCGGGATTCGAACCGGGACCTTCTAGCTGTGAGGTGACAGTGTTACCACTGTGCCACCCAATAATAAGAGCTTTTACTTAAACCAGGGGTCTCAAACTCCCTGCCTGCGGGCCAGACATGACTTGCCAGGCCATTTCATACGGCCCGCCACTTGATATCACTGCGTTCAAGGCCGGGTCCACTGTTGGGACTGGGGAAAGTGACATTTATGAACAGTTAAGTGACAAAGGCAAAAGTTTCAGTGCATACTCTGTGGCTCTGGATGAGAGCACTGATATTAATGACATGGCCCAGCTTGCCATTTATGTCTGTGGTATTAATGACCAGTTTGAAATAACAGAGTTACTAAGTGTGAACCTGATGCAAGGCCATACCACAGCCAAGGATGTATTTCAGCTGCTGTGTGACGCAATTGAGCAGGCTTGCCTCTCCTGGAAGTCGCTGGCAGGAAATATGACAGAATATACACCATCAATGATAGGGAACAGAGACACACTGGTAGCGCTTGTTCAAAAGAAAATTGGAGGAGGAAGGTGCAGATTCTGCAACTGCTCTGCACTGCATTATCCATCAGCAGGCACTGTGCAGCAGGTGCTTGAAGTTTGACAATGTGATGTCTGTCATCGTGAAATGCATCAGTGTCATCAGATCCAGGATTTTTCAAAGAAATTGATGCATCATATCGGGGATATGCTGTACTTCATGGAGGTACGGTGGCTCAGCAAGGGAAATATCCTGAAGAGGTTTTTTGAGCTGAGAACAGGAGTGACGTTCATGGAAGTGGGCAGGCTGGACCTTCCTGAGCTTGATGGGGGTAAGGGTCTAAAAATATCATTAGGACATCATTGAAAAAGAAAAAGAAAATCAAATTGACTTTGGGACACACCCTGAGGTTTGATCAACCTCGGGAGGACCTTCCTCTGGTGAGGGTGTCTAGTAATAGTGGCTGTGGGGGAATTAACTTAACTTGGTATTGCATTCATTAATAAAATATCGGGGCACCACCTTCCTCAGCTAAGAAGGACTGTATGGACTAACTCCTGTAATGCTGATGTCATGGTAATGAATGACCAATAGGGAACCGGTCTGATAATCTGAAGGGTAAACTCTGGATATTGGGATCGTTTATATTCAGCTCAAAAGGACACCGTCTGACTTTGACTTGAATAAAACTTATTTATTAAACACAATTATGAATAATGAGTAATGTATCATGAATAGCACGACAGAGAATATAGGTGATCTGAAATAACACAAGCAATTGCAGAAAGAAACTTATGGCAAACAATGGCAGAATGAGTTTGGCGATAATGAGAAGTAGTTAAAGGGAAAACTGGGGACGCGAAGGTGAAGTTAGTTTACTAAACGAATGGTTGAAAGAATTTAGGCAGATTTACAGTGTCATAACCTCACGGACCAACTCTTATTCAAACCCGCTTATCATGCCTACTTGGTCAGCAGCGTTCCTATCGAGGCCTGCTCCGAACTGGCCCAAAGATGCTTCGAGTGGTCGTCCGTGGTGGAACAACCAGGCACACCAAGGTTGAGAGCTGATGTTGGACGGTGATGTTTCAGGGACTGGACCTCTCCGGTGTCGGTGGCAGGCGAGGAATGGCTTCAGATGGTTGCTTCCCCTGATTCAAGGGGTACACAGCTGGCTGCAGGTTTTCAATTTAGTTGTGTCCGTGAAGCACGATTTAGACTGATAATAATAAAATTGATAGTCTTTTCGATGGCCGGTCAAAAAGTGTCTCCAAAATTATTATTACTTGATTAGAATTTTACTAAAAAAAAAAAGGAAAACAAATCATGTGGCTTAAAGTGGCTATGAACTACACAAAAGACTGAGAAAACAAATGGAACGAAACAGCTGAACGAAACTAAAGATGAAAAAAAGGCTGGATGAAACTCAGTGGAAAACAACTGGCAAAGAAGAAAACGACTGACCCACTGCTGCGCTTTACAGACAGTTAAATCTCGCTCCAGGGCGTGTCTAATCAATAGGCCGTCTCTCACGACATGCGTTAGATAACTTTGCGAGTAGATGACAACATTTAATGATGATCAAAATGACAATTTCTAATGCTTATCCTAATATATATGATGACTCAAGATATAATTACCATTAACATAGCGAGAAACAAGGAAAGAGGCACGTTACATTTGCCTGAAATGATTACACTATTATGACTACTCATTAATACATGTCTCATTAAGCATATTCAACCTAACCGCTATAACCCCTAGATGGCAGTATGGTTCCATGGTAGAACTTTGGGCAAACTTGGTAAGAAAGTTGAAGTCACAGCTTTGTCATTCTACAAGCTACAAACACCCAAAAAGCATTGATATCACACAGATTACGGGCTTGATACTGTAAGAAAATCCAAAGTGAGATCAAACATAGAGATTTGGTTATCCTGGTGTACTGGGGAACAAGACACACAGATCTACAAAACAGTTTGTTTCAGGAATCTCTAATTTACAACCCATCAGCATTATCTGGTTTGTGGATTCCTCTGAGGCCTGGCATGTGTTCACCCATACAGCTTTATTGTCCGTATCTCCCATGGGGCTATCAAGAAAGAATTAGCACCTCCATGATAAACGTCCTGAGAAAGGTAATCTTTGATGTGAAGGTGTTGGTGTTCCCACTTTTCTGAAAGAGCATGGAGGAGATATCTCTGAGCCAGACATCCTGTCTCTCTCTGAAATCCCATTCCCTGTGAACATTCCAAATAGTCAATAACTCTTAAAAGTTAGGCTGTTTAACACCTCCACCTCTCCTGAGAAAGGCAGAAGGGGGAAGAGAAGATCAGTTAGGGGCCAGTTCTGCTACATGGCTGAAATGATGATATGTCCTAAAATGTCAGAAGCAATGCCAATTTGGATATGTACCTGTACAAGTGTAGGACTACAAGCTTTGGATCAAGTTGAAATCCAGATATGGAAAGTTTGGCTTTCATCTGGCAACCTAAAGCCTAAGCTATGGCTTATCCTACACCTAACCACCTGGTTTCAATGCCTAACCCCAAACATCTTCATATTCAATTTCAGCCAAAACACTGGAGGCCAGAGAACCTTGAAGTCAGAAGCCCTTTTTGGGGGACCTTTAATCAGAATCAGAATCAAAAATCAGGTTTATTATTGCCAAGTTTCCACAAGAAAATCAAGGAATTTGACTTAGTAAAATGGTGGCTCATCTTCTTGGGAACCTATAATAAATATTCATTCATCTTCTATACCCCTGATTATCCCTTTCGGGGTTGGGGGGGGGGGGGGCTGGAGCCTATCCCAGCTGTCAACAGGCTGTGGGAGGAAGCCGGAGTGCCCGGAGAGAACCCACGCATGCACGGGAAGAACATGCAAACTTCACACAGAAAGGCCCCCGCTTGATCCGGGGATCGAACCGGCAACCTTCTTGCTGTGAGGCACACACACTACCTGCTGCGCCACCATGCCGCCCTATAATAAATATAATGAATAAATAACATCAAAGACAATAAAAAACAGTAAAAAATAGTAGTAGTATGAGTTGTGTCCTGTTCAGGAAACTGACTGCGGTGTGTGGTCCAGATCCTGATGGATCATAGCCTTCTGCTGGAGGGGAGTGTCTAGAAAAGACTGTGCACAGGGTGGGAGGGGTCAGCTGCAATTTTTCTTGCCCTCCTCAGGGTCCTGGAGGAGTGTAGGCTATGCAGAGAGGGCAGACAGCAGCCAATCACCCTCTCAGCAGTGCAGATGATGTGCTGCAGTCTTCCCTTGTCCCTAGCTGTGGCAGCTGGGTACCAGACTGAGATGGAGGAGGTGAGGATGGACTCAATGTGGAACTGGTGCTGGAGTGTCTCGATGCTACCTAGATGCTACACTGAGAGAAGAATTTGCACCAGGTCTGTATTATAGAACGACAATCTAATAGATGGCTGTAATGCAGAAGGAGGAGGCGGCGGAAGAAGATGAAGAAGAGGTGAGGAGATGGAAGGAGGTGGACCATTTGTGAGAGATGAGGATGAGTATGCTTTTGTGTTTCAGTGTCTGCCTGCTGCATCAGTGCGTGCCTTGCCTCAAACCAGCTTCGTCGGAACTCCCTTTGTAACTCTCCCACTCCTGTTGAGTGCACCTTATGTTATTTGTTATCCACTCCTTATGAGTGCGTTCAATGGCTCCAAGGAGGTCATTTCTGGATTTCCCTTTAGTGTTAGTTTGAAGGAGCTGATAGAAAACCTGAAGGCAAGGAATAACACAATGAGGAGTGTGAAAAGAATGACAAGGAGAGTGAAAAAAAGGAGACTGACATCATCCTGGTTTTGTTTGAGGGAAAGGTTGTACCAAAGGAAATATATTTTGGATTCCTAAGATATATTGAAAATCAATTAGTGAGTAGATCAATTAGTACAAAAATCAACAATTAGAACATATAACTCTAATGAAGGGCGGCACGGTGGCGCAGCAGGTAGTGCGCGTGCCTCACAGCAAGAAGGTCACCGGTTCGATCCCCGGGTGAAGTTTGCATGTTCTTCCCGTGCATGCGTGGGTTCTCTCTGGGCACTCCGGCTTCCTCCCACAGACCAAAAATATGCTCATTAGGTTAATTGGTGACTCTAAATTGTCCCTAGGTGTGAATGTGTGTATGTGTGTTACCCTGTAGTCGGCTGGCAACCGGCTCAGGGTGTACCCTGCCTCTCGCCCGTTGACAGCTGGGATAGGCTCCAGCCCCCCCCCCCCAACCCCGAAAGGGATAATCGGGGTATAGAAGATGAATGAATGAACTCTAATGAAAAGCTGTAGCTAAATCTTTGATCATCTAATTGAGAGAGGGAGAGAGATTGATTATCTGGCCAGTACAACCTGTCTCTTCCTGCAGAAGTGTGGAAACTAGAAGAGAGCCATGACTCCATCCAAAGTCCTAAGTTCTTTCCTTATAGTAGCAGCATGAGTAAAGAAGAGCATAATTTCGAATTTATAATCCACAGTCAGTTTGAAAATGGTTATTCCTATTGTGCTCTGTTCTCTTGACTGTAGATTTTTCCTCCTTTGCGATGTCAGGCTGCTCACATACCTTCTCTTGAGTTGGATTGAGGTTGTGGCATGGAAGGAGAGGAAGGAGAGCCCCGCTCTCTCCCTTTTAGCCTATTTTATACCCTTCTCTCTTAATCACCCCTCTCTGCTGCACGTCATTTTTTGGTAATTTTAAACCCTTCTCTCTTAATCCCTCCTCCCTACTGCACATAATTTTTTGGTAATTTTCCACTCAGCTTTTGGCCCCTGTCATGGTTTTGTACAGCCCACTAGTCTAAGTCTGCATGACTTTGTCATTTAGTTGCGTACATGACTTCCTCTTTTTTGAGTGTTGCTTAGTGGAAAATTA
>JBBMOE010000005.1:17410343-17428830 GCA_037975065.1 Chaetodon trifasciatus
TCCTCTCTGCCTATCCTTGCACCATGTCAGCTTGACCTTTTATGGGCCTTCATTTCTCTACTGCTCGAGCAAACAGGCTATCAATTTCTACTACTATATCATGCTCAACAGAGCTGCTACTATTTTCTACCATTAGCTACTGTGTTTTACTTAATTCTTCACGTCTGTTGGAAAAAATTATACTACAAGAGGACGGAGATATAAACCATGTTTACCTGCTGTTATCATGGGAAACGTCCGCTCTCTCTCCAACAAGATGGACAAACTATCGGTGCTCATAAGGCTGCAGCGGGAATACAGGGAGAGCAGTCTTATGTGTTTTTCGGAGACATGGCTGAACCAGGACACACCAGACTCTGCTGTCTCCTTAGACGGATTTCCCCTAGACCGGAAAGTGGCAGAGAGTGGTAAGAAGAAAGGCAGTGGACTGTGTGTGTTTCTTAACAACAGATGGTGTAACCCTGGCCACATCACTGTTAAAGAGCTGCTCTGTAGCAGGGACATTGAGCTTCTTGCAGTCAGTGTTCAGCCGTATTACATTCCTCGGGAGTTCTCACATGTTATTGTACTGGCTGTGTACATCCCCCCATCAGCTGATGATGCTGCTGCCTGTGAGTGCATAAACAGCACATTGTCCACGCTGCAGACGAGACACCCACAGACACTCTTTCTCATCTCTGGGGACTTCAATCATGCCTCTCTCTCTCTGCCACTCTTCCCAACTTCACACAGTATGTAAACTGCCACACAAGGGACAATAAAACTCTGGACCTTCTGTATGCTTATGTCAGGGACGCATACACTTCCACCCTCTCCCCCCTCTCGGTCGCTCTGATCACAACCTCATCCATCTGCAGCCAGAATATACATCGGTGCTGAAAAGATGGTTGTGAAGGTTGTGAAGATCTGGACTGAGGAGGCATGTGAGCAACTGAGGGACTGCTTAAACACTACAGACTGGAACATACTGTGCAGCTCTCATGGGGAGGACATTGACAGTCTGACTCACTGCATCACGGACTATATCAACTTCTGTGTGGAAAACACTGTGCCATCCAAGAGAGTACGGTATTTTCCCAACAACAAGCCCTGGGTGACCCCTGAACTGAAAGCTCTGCTAAATGAGAAGAAGACCTTTATCTCAGGGGACAAGGAGGAGATGCGGAGAGCACAGTGGGACTTGAAGTGTAATATCAGGAGGTGTAAGAAAAACTGCATGGAGAAACTGGAGCAGTGCCTGGAGAAGAACAATGTCCGAGATGTGTGAAGAGGTCTGAAACATATCTCGGACCATGGCAAAAGTGGGGATGGACAAGCCACCACTGGAGATCAGGCCTGGGCAAATGAGTTAAACTTGTTTTTTAACAGATTTGACTCTGCCCCAACCCCAGCCCCCTCTCATTGGGGCCCCACTTCTTCACACCTCTCCAGGCCAGTCGTCTCCCCTTCTTCACACCTCTCCAGGCCAGTCATCTCCCCTCAGCTGCAGTCCTTTACACCTCAGCTCCCCTCATACACCTCTGCTCCAACCCCCATTGTCATCAAGGCTGCGCACCACCACCACCTACAGCTCTGGACTACCCCCCACAGTCACCCACCTCCCCCTTCTCCATCACTATGGACCAGGTGAGGAGGGAGCTCAGGCCAGGAAAGCCACAGGCCCAGATGCCATCAGCTCCAGGGTGCTTAGGGAGTGTGCAGACCAGGTCAGTCAGGTGGTTCTGTACATATTCAACCTGAGTCTCAGTCTGGAGAGAGTCCCGGCCCTGTGGAAGACCTCCTGCGTTGTGCTGATTCCAAAAACAGCCCAAGCCACTACAGACCTGTCGCCCTGACCTCCCACCTCATGAAGAGGTGGAGACGGTTATTGATTTCCGAAGGAAACCTTCCCCTCACACACCGGTGAACATCCAGGGCTCGGACATTGACATGGTGGACTCTTTTAAGTACCTGGGTGTTCACCTCAACAATAAACTTGACTGGACAGACAATACTAACGCCCTGTATAGGAAGGGCCAGAGTCGCCTACATCTGTTGAGGAGACTGAGGTCCTTTGGTGTGTGCAGGGCTCTACTACGGACTTTCTATGACACTGTGTGTGGTGTCTGCTGTGTTTTATGCCATAGTGTGCTGGGGAGGGGGCAGCATGGACAGAGACAGGAAGAGAATGAAGAAACTGGTTAAGAGAGCCAGCTCTGTCCTGGGCTGCCCACTGGACTCCATCAAGGAGGTGGCAGACAAAAGGATGTTAGCCAAGCTGACATCCATCATGGACAACTCCTCCAACCCCCTGCACCACACTGTGAGGACCCTGAGCAGCTCCTTCAGCACAAGACTTTTACATCCCCAGTGCAGGAAGGAGTGCTACCGCAGGTCATTCCTGCCCACAGCCATCAGACTGTATAACAGTGCACAATAAACATCCACTTAAATGCAAGTTGTATGGATAACTTCTGTTTTCATATGCAATCGCCATTTTTAAATTAGTGTGTACGTATTGTATTACCATAAGGTATATAACATTTGTGCAATATTTTTTATTCTTGTTATTTTTTTTATTTTTTGTCTTCTTGTCCTCAGACTTCTTGCAGTCTGTCTTGTTGCTGCTGTAACATGTGAATTTCCCCCATTGTGGGATAAATAAAGTCTATCTATCTTATTTTATCTTAGATATCTTGAAATGAACTTTGATTAGAGATATCTTAAATTGGAGATATCTGTAACTTTCATTCTGCCTAGTCAAAATGTAATTACAGATATCTTGAATTAGAGTTTTGACTAGGCGAAATGACGTTGCAGATATCTGTAGTTAAGGACAAATTAGGCCCGCCTCCCACTTTATGCGGGAGTGGAGCGTGTTGTTGTTCAAATCATCAAATCACACTGCACCTGTGTTAGCCGTTAACTGTTAATTAGCACCATGTTGGAACAGCCGGAGGGAGAAGGAATTTTTAATCATCTTTTTAATGCTGCAGCCCGTGCAGCCCGTGCAGCGAGAAATGATGATTCAATGTTACTTTCCACAGCAAGACAGCTATTTCACTGGCAAGTTCAGCATTTTTGGGGTAAGTTTTCTTTTTAAACATCAGAAGGAGAAGAAGTCAACTTTATTTACCACAGCACACAGAGTTACAAGGTGGGAACGGTACACGCCATGGGGGCTGTCCTCTTGCTGAGTCAGCATTAAGATTAAGATTAAGATTAAGAAAAAGAAGTCCATAAGTCAATGGAGACCGGATGCACAAAATAAAAGATTGGGTTAAACTGGACTTTATCTAAATTCATCAACTTTGTTTGGCAAAGCTATCCTCGCATCAGCTTAAATTTGATTTGGCTTTGAATTGGCAAGGACAGGCAAAGGACGCAAGATCCAGAAATTACAAGTTAGTTCTGTGTGAGATCTAAAAGCAGTTATATAAATGTGTTCTCTATAATGTCTATGCCTAAAACTTACCCTCAGGTGACATCATCACCCTCTGCCATGTCCCAGAATTCATTCCCACCACTCTGTGCAGCCCCAGCAGTAGATGAGACCTCACAAGTGGCTAATGAAAATGTGGTTTCAGATCAGGTCCATATTAAAATGATTGCACATCTAAGTATTTTTGTCCACTATGCACTTTGTAGTGATGATTGGCAAGTACAAATATAAACATTGTTTTTATTGTCTTTTTCTAGTATGTATTAAGATGTATTTATTTATACTGTGTGCTGTCTGAGCAGTTGCATACCCTAGGATAACAGTTTTTGTACTTATGTATTTTTTCTATCTATGGATAATGATAATGATTTATTTTGTTTCCACTACCACACCAATGTGTGTGTGTGTGTGTGTGTGTGTGTGTGTGTTTTTTTCTCTTGCTGAAGGAGAAATCATTTGGATTTTCTGTGCACTACCAGGTGACATCCACATCCTCTGCCATATCCATGAATTCATCCTCACCACTCTCAATTGCCCCAGTACAAGATGAGACTGCCCCTGTGGCTGAGAGTACCCAAGCTCAAAGTGTGGTTGCAAATCAGATAACCGATTGTGACACTGTGTAGAATCTATTTTTTAAGTATTTATTCATTTTATGTGTGTATACTATTTGATGGTGATTTGTGAGAAATGCCATTTTTGATGTTTTATCTTAGGCTTTTCAAGAATGCCGAGCAATGCGTGCCCAGCAAGACCAGGAGTATAATAAAAGTTTGTTTGTGGATTGGGAGAAGGTAATATTTCCAAGTTCTTATTATGTATGTTTTACATGCTCTTACAGAATGCATACATACTTTTAATGTGGTCTTCTTTTAATAGGAGAGGAAGAAACTAGCCTATCAGGCCTGTGAGGAAATATGTCAAAAGGTTTGTGTTTGTATTAGTT
Source organism: Chaetodon trifasciatus (assembly GCA_037975065.1). NCBI lineage: Eukaryota > Metazoa > Chordata > Actinopteri > Chaetodontiformes > Chaetodontidae > Chaetodon > Chaetodon trifasciatus. The sequence goes on from JBBMOE010000005.1 coordinate 17,414,711, forward strand.
TGAACTAATTAGGTTTATCTAGCTGAAGATTTTTTTTTCTTTTTTTAATGAGAGAAATCACACTATGTTTCACTTCTTTTTAGATCTTGTTTGACTTTGTGGGACAAGATGATATTGCCAGTGAAATCTTTGTGGTGCAAGAAGACACATCATCAGGATCAATTCCTCCAGGTCAATAATGGATCATGGCATAAAAGCATCCTCAACTCTATATGTACTGTAGTTTTCAAATCAGGATGTACAGGTCTCAAATGAAAACAAAATGTGTTTTGGTTTGTGCAAGCTCATGTATTGTGCATGTTTGTCTTCAGGAAATTCAGGAAAAAGGTCAACAAAATGATTTAGCTTATGCCGTACACCATACATCTCATGGTCAGTCATTACTGTCTGAGCCCTCCACCCAGCCAAGTCTCTCTGTGCCCTCTCTCCGGCCACCGCTGTCTGAGACCTCCACCCAGTCAAGTCTCTCTGTGCCCTCTCTCCAGCCACTGCTATCTGAGAACTCTATCCAGCCATTGCTCACTCTGCTCTACACCCAGCCAATGCTCTTTGAGCCCTCATCTCAGCCACTGGTCACTCTGTTCCCACAACCACAAGAAATCCTGATTCTGCATATGAGCCATCACTCCCTCCTTCATCTGTCCAGAAACCAATCATTATTCTTGATGAACAAGGTGAGACAGTTTCACAAAATCGGTCTCCTGTCTCAGCACATCACCTCGGAGGACCTGTGGATGAGTATGTTTCTCTCATTAACTTGACTTTTTTGTCTATGTAGATTTTCATTTTCTATACCATATACACTATACCAAAGTCAGTCTGATGCCTATATCCTGTTACATTTAATCAGGTGGTTAAAACTGTTATAAAATATGGTACATATTTGGCATATGAATAAAATGCATGAACTTCTTTGGTTGCAGGATTGATCTACAGACCATATTGAAAAAACTGGTCAGCAAAGTTGATGGAAGCTTCTGTCCAACAAGCAACCAAATAAATGTGTGCAGGGATAATGTTTTACTGTGTAGCCTGCCTACATAGGAACTTCACCCCTGAAGCAAAATTGGATGTTGTGTTTGTGGATGAAGATGATAATGGTGAAGGGGTAGTTGACGAAGGCAGCCCAACAAGAGGGTACCTAAAAGGCTATTGATGAGGGCTGTCCACCAGTCAAACATCTTTGAGGGACATGAGAAAGACCGGCATTTGTTTCTTGATACTCAAGGTAAAGAAGCCAAAATTCTTAGGACTGTCCTCATTCAACTGGCAGAATTCTAGAAATTCTAGAATTCTAGCACTCCCTTATTTTTCCTGTCTGATTTATTGTGTTTATTCTGCTTGTTTTTTATGTGTTAGGGTTAGGGTTATCTGTTATCTGTGGGTTACCTGTGTGTTAATTATTTTGCCTTGATTTGTTAATTCTTGGTTAGGATCTTTCCATGATTCTTCATTGCTTCACTTTTTTATGTTCTGAAACACCCTTTTACATGTTTTGAAAGGTGCAATAAAAAGTTATTATTCGTGGTAGCACTAATATTAATTACAGCATTTCAAGGTATTACATGTTTAAGAAGCATTACAGCAAAACAACAGTTTACTGTTGTGTCCGTTAGGTGGCATGATGGCACAGGGGTAACACTTTCGCCTCACAGCTAGAAGGTCCTGGCTGTGGGCGCTGGGGGCATGTCTTCCGCCATGCCTTCGTTGCCTGCTGCTGACCATACCTTCAGTGAACAATTAAAGTAAGCAGGAGAAAGGTGTTACACATTGAATGTGCAGTCTACTGTGACACAGCCCTCCAGTTGCTTTCTATTATTTATGAAACACTTCCTTTCACAGTGTACAACTATTGACATCTAATTTATATAGGGAAGGTATCCTTATAAGCCAATTTTGGATTCTAGACTCCTGCACGTTTTAATTATCCTTGTCTTTTTATGTGCCACTCACTCACTCACTCACTCACTCACTCACTCACTCACTCACTCACTCACTCACTCACTCACTCACTCACTATCTCTTTCTTTCATTCTTTTTCTTTCTTCCTGTCTTTCTTTTTGTCTTTCATTGTCTTTTTCTGCCTGTCTATTTTTCTTTTTTTCTTTCTTTTATTCTTTCTTCTTGTGTGCTATTGTGTGCTATTCACTGTTGTGAACACTGGTGTCACTGTAATTCTATGTGCTCAGGTATTTAGGTAGGAGGATTTTTTGTTGATGTCAGGTGTTTGACGCCGGAAGGGCAAATGATTTTTGACCACTGTGGCGCTGAAAAAACTACTGGGAAGCTGTGTTTGGGCTAAAGAAGAAATGGTTATTGTTCATATTGAGCACAGTAAAGCAATAACGAGATTGTTATACGGCAACAAATTGCCGTACATTCTCGTTGGAGGAAGCAACACAGTTATGGTAATAGAAAAAGAAAGCGAAGCACGTCAACTAGGTCACACTGGGGTGAGACATCTCAGTGGCTAGTAGTAAACTAGCTCCTTTACTTTCTTTTTAGATACAGGAAGCAACAACAGTCGGAGAGGCAGACAGTGCAGTTGCAGAGGCAGTCTCAGTCTCAGCATTATCGGTGCATTGAGACATGTGTCCAGCCTTGAGGAGAAGGACTCCCTTATCCTCTCAGCTGCAGACTTCTTTGTCAATGGAAGATTGGCAACTGCCCTGGACCAGTAAGTAATTGCCTCACCTGTCTTATCTGTCCGAAAATTAAAACTGTCATTTGCCCAGGACAATTCACACATTATGTCACATGATTTTATAGGTTTGCTGAGGGGTTAAAAACCCTTGGTTTACTGGACGAGCTGAGGAAGAATCCGGCAGTGTTCTACAACGTGTTTATCAGTGAGGAGATTCCACTACAGGCAAAGAACCTATGCACTTTATTTGATGTGGACTTCTCTGTGCAGGGCAGCAACAGGAGAGACAGAAAAAACATGACAATATGCTTTTAGCGTGACTGGTTAATTGATATTGAAGGTACACTATTTATTGTACAAGTTATAATAACATGGACTTTCCTAAGTACAATTATTAGTGGTCACTCTCTGTTCTGATTGGTGGATTAATGTTAGGGTATTTTTGGCAGTTAAATGTCTCTCCTTGTTAACTATTAATCTAAAATCCCCATTCAAGCCATTAAACATTCCATATTTTTTCATACATTACCAGTTTATTCATCTTTTTTTTATTTATCTTTCAATCCCATTCAAAATAGTTGGATCCTTCTCCACTTTTCCAAGTATTTATACTGATTTTATTTCTTTTTCATGCATTTTCAAATCTTGTCTATTGAGTCATATTCCAATTAAACCTTAAGATGTTTCACATTTTTCATACATTAAGAGTTTCATTCAACATTTAAATCTCATTCATACTAATTAGATGCTTTTCCACTTTTTCCACGAATCATAACACACAATGGGAGTAGAAAGGAACAATAAAAATATTGTCAGCCAAAAATACTACAAAAAAAAAAAAAGAAATAAGACATGATGTTGTTGCTGAGTGAGGATGACTTGAAGTGGCTCCACACTTACAGCTGGGAACTCTTCCTCATCAAGTGTAGGTAGTGTCAATGTTGACAGCTGTGCTGTCTGTTGCAATGTTTTTGAGCATCCCCTCTGTCCAGAGTTGAGTTGGTGTGCGATTACTTTCTGTTTGCAACGGATGGAGGCTCCAGGCCTGTCTAAACTGCTCCAGTCTTTTTTGAATCTCAGGAAGATAAACAATATGCAGTGAAAGTCTGTGGACATCATTATCTGGGTTTAGAACCTCTGAATCCTCTAAGGAGTAGAACATAAGGTAAAAGTGCTGCAACATATGCAAAAATACATCATGCCAAAGGCGTTCAATTCTCTGATTGTGAAGTGATTCTCAGATTATGGAATCTCTGTGTTCAAGTCCTTGAACTAGATGCATGAATAAAGCCACAAGGATGTTTTCACCACCATGATCACCATCATATCTGACTCCTGACGGTAGGGTGTAGAGGCATGTTGCTTTCAAAAACTGAGAAAGCAGTGTTGTGGCACGATTGTCTGTGCTGCAGTTGACTTAAGTAATTAGACGGGAGTATCCATCAGTTGCACCATCAATCACAACGCCCCATCTAGAAAGGTTGAAAAACAAATAAAATTATTACTTGAACATGATAATACTATTGACAGTAGTCTGGAAACAATATAGCTGTAAAGTCCAGTTTTTTACTTGCTGAAGTTCTTCTCGAAATATAAAAAACTATGACAAGTCTGGTAATAACCTTATGAGACGCATGTTCCCATCAATGTGCCACAAACTGTTGGGGTAATACGTGATAAACACGTCTTGCAACTGTCTGGCTCCGTCTCCTTGCAACAGCAGTAGGATTCACCCGTGTCAGCATCTTACACACTCTGGACCGTGTAACAAGCACACCCAGTGTGTGCAACAGGGCTCTCATCATCTGAAACAGATTTTTGAAAAGATCTAAATTGCCATGATATTCACAAAACAATGGCACATAAATGTGAATTAAATACAGCCTAAAGTAAAGACCACCAATTACCTCATTTCCAGAATCAGGATATTAGCTCTGAAGTTACCTCACATGTTGTTCTAGTTCACCATCATCTATTGCGGAGAGCATACTCCTATACCCATTGACTTTGACTTCTTGTACAAAAATGATGAGGAGCATCCCAGTATTTCAGCAGTCTTTGCAAATGAATGGCCTTGCTTCAGCAGAATTTCAGTGTGTTCTCTGGTAACATCAATGGCTGGCTGGCCTCTTCTCCCTACAAAAAGAAAAAGTCAACTAAGTTTAAGTGTTTAAACAGTATTGGACTATTTATTATTTGTAATTTCTAGTATATATCAGCATACCAATTCTCATACATGCATTGAAATTGCATATTGTTAATGAATAGGCCAGTAGGCTACACTGGAAATGGAGAGACTTGAGGAACTGCAAAAATACAGTACATATTGCTGTGACCAGTGGACATAACAGTGGTGTAAGACCAATACATTTAATGATTGCTTAAATAAGCACATGGATACATACAGTAAATTAATAAATATAAACAATTATTGCTAAACATAATTCATTTGTGTGAGGAAATAAATTTTGTTTTAACATGATGTACGTACCTCCCCCCTCTTTGTTTTTTCTTCCCCCAACAACAACCAAATTTAGACAGAGCCACTACACCACCATCAACTGTGACCTGCACCCCACACAAATTAATCTTTTAGAATGTCCACAATCAGTGTTAAAACAGCAGTTCGCTCCAAGAATGTGCTCTGGCACCCAGTGACCAAACTCACCCGCTTTTCAATGGTGGGCCCAGCTGAGCACGAGCGCAGATTCCTGGAGAGGACCGCCAAATACCAACAGCTGGAGCATGAGTCTATCCTGTTCGTGACGCCAAATCTGAAGTTTATTTCAGGTCCAGGAAACAAGTAATGGTGTGATGATGGTGTAGAAAGAACTCTGCTGATACAAGCTTATGTTAAAGAGAACTTTTATTAGCAAGCTTAGTATCAAATCAGACGCCGGTAGTCTGATGGAGAGCCTGGGTTGAATTGGTCGGATCTCCGTCCTTCTCTCCTTTATCCCTAGATATATAGAGGACATCTGATACACACTTCGACCAATCACAGACGTAATTGCCCATATACGGTGTTGTCTTAGCTGGCTTTACTTATACAAGTTAATGGATTTGATAGGTCTACCCAGGGGCCCTCATATAAGGGGCCCCTACATATACATCACCATATATGGTTTTACTCAAGCTGGTCCTACTCTTATATGGCCTTTACCCTCCAATGCTCAGAGTAGACTGAGTTCAAAACATGTTTTGCAAGTAATCACACTTTATGTCTCCATTCTAACATCCTAATGTATTAAATCAGACACCTCACTTGTAACTGTTAAAAGGGCTTGCCATAGCCACGAATTGTTTTGGAGGAAGAGCAGCTAATGGTTTCTGCAGGTGCTGAGAGGGTAGGCAACACAGCGTGGTGCGGGTGTGGCAACTGCAGGGAAATGCCCACCCCGACAGAGTGCATTTGTTGTCGGGAGGCCAACGTGGGCCATCTTCTGGGGGATCTTGCCTGCATCACTTTATCCTGCACCTACCAGATGCTCTGCTGCAAGAGGGAAGTGTTGGCAGTGGCCATGCTTTCATTGAAAGTAATGTATGTAAAACTATCTTTATATGGTCAGCGTGGTAAGATTAATATTAATGCGCCAATGTTTGATACACATCATGTCTGCAGAGGTGCTGCAAGTAAACTTATTTTCAAGTGGTCAGTGTAATTTGATTAATACTAAATGTGCTAATATTTGACTGATACACAGCATAGCTACTTTTTCTCAGTTTGTTCAGGCTGACTGCCTATAGGCAGTTTACTCTTTGGGCCAGAGGTCATCTTGGACAGAGGAACAGGATTCCCATCCCAGCCTGTGTGGTGACCTCCATCCGAAGTGCTTTTCCCTCCCCAGAGTATCATGGATTTGAGTACTTCTATGAAGAATAAAGGCTGTTTTATGCTTGTAAGATATGTCTGCAGGCATCTTAAAGGTGTCAAATGACACAGATACATTTATGCTTAAATGAAGTGCCGAACGCCGTATATCACCTTCAATCAGAAAACCAGCTGGATCACTGTTTCCATCTCCATGACAATGAAAGAACTCTCAGTCCATCCAGCCACTGAAAATGTAAGTAAACCAACAACAGTGTCTGCGACCTTATTGGACAGGTACAAGACACTGTCACTTTTCAGAAGTAACAGTTGTTGCTTTTTGTACAGCAATCAATAGTCTTTGTTTTTAATGTTAGATCATTTTGTGCAGTCTCACATGCAGGACACAAACATCATCCTATCTGTTAGCTGACAAAAAATCATGGGAGACATGAATATGGTAGGTACAGTTTCTCCCTCCCAACTCCACTTCCGCACCTGCACCCATTTCATGTTTGTCCCTGTCAGTATTTAAAATATATTTTTAATTTATTTTTAACTTTTGAGACACACTAATTCCTCAATTAAGCACTGTCAGTCAACAAACTGATGCTACTCTGTATTTGAAATTTTATCGAGAGAACTTCTAGGAAATTACTTATTAAAACTTCAAACTTCAAATTCAAACTTTTGCTTATTAACATAAAACATTACTTACATTTGAGTAACTCATTAACTTTTACATGGGAACTATCTTTGTATAGCAGTGATTTCATTGATTGTGATTTTTGTTTCATTGTTTTCTATTTGTTTTCGCCCATCCTCTGTCTTTTTCAGTGACCTTCCTGATGCACCTGTGAAGAGGGGAATCTGCTCAGATGTCTGGCGACTGAGTGAGATTTGACAGGTTTCTTCACACCTTTGTGTTGAGCTAGGGTGACTGGTGTTTTTGGTTTGAGCTCTTGCAGTGTTGCACGGATGGAGCCAGATGTGCACCTTTGGATCACACCAGACACCAGGTCCTTTCTAAATCAGTAGTCCTTTTCCACCATTCTAGGCATGACCATAAACTGCTGAGCAGCTTTTCAGTACTGATGTTTGTGCTGGTGTTTCCCCTCCTTTGTCTTTGCAGTTTCTTTGTTGGCATTCCAGTTGTGGTTCAGTGCGGCTACACGTAGGCGAGCCTCAAAACTCTCCTTCAGGAACTTCTTCCTTTTGGTAGCGTACTTTGTGTATAGAGAGTGTAGGCTTTCAAGTTGCCCTGTATGGATGCCTTTTGTGGTTTTATTTAGTTTTCGGAGGAGCTCCTTCTCAAGCACTATTTTTTGCAGGTGCTCAAAGGCAGCAGAGTTTTGTTGGTGCCAGGGCCGCATGCTTTCTTCTTCTGGGGTATAGGGAGAAAGCTCACAACAGGTCATTGTCTCACCACATGCCCAGTGGTGCACATTGGTGATGTGGTGTACGATGGAGGTCCACTTCTCCTTCAGCCTGACCACATTTCCCCCACAGACACAATACCAAATCATCACATATGGCTGCCTGCACAGACTTGTTGTGTTTTTCCCAGGCCTCATTTACCTCAGGAATTATGTAAGCCCTCTGAATGTTGAACCACTCTCTCTTTGACAGTGTTTCCAGACCAATGGTGTCAAAGATCTCCATTAATGGACTACATTCATTTCCAGTGACAAAACTGGCTGCAGGGACTGTGACATTACATTCCATCACCCCTGGGACCAAAGGCTGGGAATTCCAGGTATAATCATGCCTATCAATGCACTCTCTACTAGGCACTCTGTACTAGGCACTTCCCACAACCCTCCCAGTGGCACAGAGAGAAGAGCTTTAACAACTCCTGGTTGCACACTATGCTGTTCCCAGAATGTATCTCTTCCTCCACCACATCACTGACACTTTCATCATCCTCATCACTAACCTGCTCAGAATCACTGAGTCTGAAGTCATCATTATCATCCTCTAGGCTCATCTCCATTGAGCTATTTCCTTCAGACCCTTCACATTCCTCAAAACTGAAGATTGCTGTGATGAGATTCTGGTAGGTAGGTTCTGGTTAATTTTTTCCTCGGCTGTTACATAAGAATGGTCATGAGCAACGAATTGTTTATCATCTGTCATAGTGCCAATGCTGATGCATTGCTTGGTCCTCTCTCTCATCTGTTGACATACATCTGTCTGTATACTGACACTGACCCTTGCTATAGTCTCTTGCAATTCCTCAACAGCCATGTTGTGGTGTATTTGATCGAGCGCTCAGTGCTTGACTAGTTTAGCCAGCGGCACTCCAGGTGTGGCGTTCAATTGCTTCGGTCTGTTGTATGAAGTTGAGCTGCCACTAAAGAGCACGAGAAGTTGTACTTCGCCTCTGTGTGTGTTATTTATTAGTATAAAGAGACCCACAGTTCAGATTAAGACAAACACGAGACAACATAAGAAACCACAACATGGTGTCAGAAAACGGAATTACGGAGTGAGCCGAGGGACTACGTGTAAGCTAGAAGAGGATTAGCATTCTGCTAACAAAAGACGGCTACAGCGCGAGGATAGAGCAGTTTAAGCCACTGTCGCAGCTGATACTCACTGGTAATGTCGCTGAGAACTGGCGCAGATGGGAACAATGCTTTCGTCTGTACATGACTGCTTCATGTGCATCAGGAAAAGAAGAGGAGGTTAAAATAGGCATCCTGCTTCATACCATAGGCGACGAGGCATTAGAAATGTATAACACACTCAGCAGTGTTCCAACCGAAGATGATGACATATCGATGGAGGACGTTCTTACGGCATTCAAAGAGTACTGTAGTCCACAGAAGAATATCGTATTTGAACGGCATCAGTTCTGGTCCCATGCGATGTCATCAGGAATTACAGTGGACAAATTCATCACAGAACTGCGTCAGAAAAGTAAAGAGTGTGAGTTCGGCCGGAGTGAAGATGATATGCTAAGGGATAAGCTAGTGTTTAGCATTAATGACCCTCACATGAAAGAAAGACTACTTCGTGAAAATGGACTTACACTTCAAAGAGCAGAACTTGCCAAGACACAAATACAGGCGAGGCAGACGACCCCGGTCACATATGATGCTCCAATTGATGCTGTGGAGAAAATAAAAGGACACAAAAGCAGACTCATCAAAGGATGGACTAGGAGCATGTCTGCATCCATAATGATGTCGTCATGGTTGGAGACAAGATCATCATACCACAGAGCTTCAGAAAAGTGAAGTAAAGTCTTAGAGAAGCTTCACATAGCTCGCCAGGGTGTCCAGCACACAAAGGCCAAAGCAAGAAAAGTCCTCTATTGGCCTGGCATGTCACATGACATAGAGATGACAGTGGAGAAATGTGTGCAGTGTCAGCAGTTTCAGCCACAACAGCAGAAAGAGCCACTTATAACTCATGAAGTTCCTGAGCTCCCATGGATGAAAGTTGGAGCTGACATCTTCCAACTGAAAGGTCAGTCTGTTATCAGTTGATTATTTGACAAAATATCCTGAAGTGCTGAACTTGCCTGATTTAACTACTCACACAGTGATCCAGAAAATGAAGTCTGTTTTTGCCAGGCACGGGATTCCCAGAGAGCTAGTGAGTGAACATAGTCCTTTTGCCAGTTATGAGATGAAGTTGTTTGGAGCCTCATGGGAATTCAAGCTCACACACTCCAGCCCTGGATATCCACAGTCCAACGGACTTGCGAAGGGACTATTAAGACGGTGAAACATGCATTGAAAAAGGCAATGCAGTCTGGCACAGACCCACATCTTGTTCTGCTGTCACTGAGAAACACACCAGTGACAGGACTCAACATGACACCTGCACAGATGTTGATGGGAAGAGCTCTGCGCAGCACACTTCCTACGACGTGCTGACTCCGGCAGGAAAGGCTTTGAGGAGGAACCGGAGACATCTGAGGAGGATACATCCGAGTCTGTTCAGAAACACTGATTTAGATGAAGACTCTGAAATAACACACTCTCGGACACATGGGTCTACTGACCTGCCACCCAAGTTCCACCACCACAGCAGGTTTCACTGCCTTTGAGTGTGAATGGTACAGCAGAATACCGCACCAGAAGTGGTGGTGAGCAAATGAGCAGATGAGAAGCAGGTGTGTGGTGGCAGAACAGGCTGGACACAGATTGGCTGACAGTCAATGCAGGGGGAGTGCAGTAGGGTGTGGGCAAGGCACTGGCGGGAAAGGCTGGCAGGGCTAAGTGGAGGAATGAGCAGAGGGGTGTGAGCAGGAGGGTGGGGCTAAGAAGCTCCACCAGAGTCCATGACACTATAACTATAAATTAGAATCTATATAAGTTAAGATATAAGCTGAAGCTGTTGCCCCAGCGACCCGACCCTGGATAAGCGGTTGAAGATGAGAGATGAGATAAGATGAAAATAGTTTTTAACTGATTTTTTTTATGTGTATGGGAAAAGTAAAGTTATCTAGAATCTTGAATGAGTGTTTTATTAATTATATGAACTGATTGTTTGAACCAGTACCACTTCACTGTCAAGCACTTGGAATGACCAAAAGCATAGCAATTAGTGCACATCCGTGCACGCAGCCTGTCGCAGTCGCTCCATTTTCTTTTCTTTAGTTTTCAAATTCTTTTGCTTTATTCTTTACTATTAATACCTGCAATTTTATGACAGTCATTTTGAAGCTGTGCCCTCTCCAAACATGTTGGCCAAGAGAGTTCTGGTTTGTTTTCTCACTTTGGAATTGCTACTCTCACTGGGACACAGCACCGATGTGCAGTGCATTGTTTACTCCAGAGATCAGCTGATCGCGCTGAGGCCGGCCGGCTTGTCGGCCAGAACATCAGAGATCCCCACTGAAATCTGGAGGAAAACACACAGAGGATGCAGGGGAGGACAGAAACAGCGGAGGAAAAGAGTTGGGTCGAGACAACAGAGGCTTATTGAGAAGAGGAGATATAAGCCGTGTCTCCCCTCTCTCATCATGGGCAACGTGAGGTTGCTGGCGAATAAGGCGGACGAGCTCACAGCACTCGCCACGAGTCAGAGGGAGTACCAGGAGTGCAGTCTGATTTGTTTTGCGGGGGGAGCAGACTGAGCAGGGACGCCCAAACTTCCCTCTCCCTGGACATTCCCCCAGCTCTTCCGGGAAGATCCCGAGGCATTCCCAGGCCAGCCGAGCGACATAGTCGCGCCAGCGTGTCCTGGGTCTTCCCCGGGGCCTCCTCCCGGTGGGACATGCCTGGAACACCTCCCTTGGGAGGCGTCCAGGGGGGCATCCGATAGAGATGCCCGAGCCACCTCAGCTGACTCCTCTCGATGTGGAGGAGCAGCGACTCTACTCTGAGCTCCTCCCGGGTGACAGAGCTCCTCACCCTATCTCTAAGGGAGCGCCCTGCCACCCTGCGGAGGAAACTCATTACAGCCGCTTGTATCCGGGACCTCGTTCATTTCGGTCATGACCCAAAGTTCATGACCATAGGTGAGGGTAGGAACGTAGATTGACCGGTAAATCGAGAGCTTCGCCTTTTGGCTCAGCTCCTTCTTCACCACGACCGGTACAGCGACCGCATTACTGCTGCTGCTGTACCGATCCGCCTGTCAATCTCACGCTCCATCCTTCCCTCACTCGTGAACAGGATCCCAAAATACTTAAACTACTCCACTTGAGGCAGGAACTCTCCCCCAACCTGGAGGGAGCAAGCCACCTTTTTCCGGTCGAGAACCATGGCCTCGGACTTGGAGGTGCTGACTCTCATCCCAGCTGCTTCACACTCGGCTGTGAACCGCCCCAGTGCATGCTGAAGGTCCTGGCTCGAAGGAGCCAACAAGACAACATCATCAAAAGCAGAGACAAAATCTGCCGGCTCCCGAACGGAACCCCCTCCGGCCCCTGGCTGCGCCTAGAAATTCTGTCCATAAAAATAATGAACAGAACCGGTGACAAAGGGCAGCCCTGCCGGAGTCCAACGTGCACCGGGAACAGGTCCGACTTACTGCCGGCAATGCGGACCAAGCTCCTGCTCCGGTTGTACAAGGACTGTACAGCCCTCAACAGAGAGCCTCCAACCCCATACTCCCGGAACACCTCCCACATAATGACGCTAGGGACACGGTCGAAAGCCTTCTCCAAGTCCACAAAACACATGTGGACTGGTTGGGCAAACTCCCATGAACCCTCAAGCACCCTGTGGAGGGTATAGAGCTGGTCCAATGTTCCACGGGCGGGACAAAAACCGCATTGTTCCTCCTGAATCCGAGGTTCGACTATTGGCCGGATTCTCCTCTCCAGTACCCTGGAATAGACTTTCCCAGGGAGGCTGAGGAGTGTGATCCCCCGATAGTTGGAACACACCCTCCGGTCCCCCTTTTTAAAAAGAGGGACCACCACCCCAGTCTGCCAGTCCAGAGGCACCGTCCCCGACTGCCACGCGATGTTGCAGAGGCGTGTCAACCAAGACAGTCCTACAACATCCAGAGACTTGAGGTACTCAGGGCGGATCTCATCCACCCCCGGTGCTCTGCCACCGAGGAGCTTGCAAACTGCCTCAGTGACTTCAGTCCCGGTGATGGATGAACCGACCCCTGGGTCCCCAGTCTCTGCTTCCTCTACGGAGATCCTCGAAGTATTCCTTCCACCGCCCAACAATATCCCCAGCCGAGGTCAACAGCTCCCCACCCTCGCTGTAAACAGTGTTGACAGAAAGCTGCTTCCCCTTACTGAGGCGCCGAACGGTTTGCCAGAATTTCTTCGAGGCCGACCGGTAGTCCTCCTCCATGGCCTCCCTGAACTCCTCCCAGACCCGAGTTTTTGCTTCTACGACCGCCCGGGCTGCCGCACGCTTGGCCTGGTGGTACCCGTAAGCTGCCTCAGGAGTCCCATGGGCCAACAAGGCCCGATAGGACTCCTTCTTCAGCTTGACAGCATCCCTTACTTCCGGTGTCCACTACCGGGTTCGGGGGTTGCCGCCACGACAGGCACCGGCGACTTTACGGCCGCAGCTACGGGCGGCTGCGTCAACAATGGAGGTGGAGAATATGGTCCATTCGGACTCGATGTCTCCAACCTCCCTCGGAATCTGGTCGAAGCTCCCCCGGAGGCGGGAGTTGAAGACCTCCCTGACAGCGGGTTCGGCCAGACGTTCCCAGCAGACCCTCACAGTACGTTTGGGTCTGCCAAGCCTGTCCCGCTTCCTCCCCTGCCAGCGGATCCAACTCACTACCAGGTGGTGATTAGTTGACAGCTCAGCCCCTCTCTTTACCCGAGTGTCCAAGACATACCGCCAAAGGTCAGATGATACGACTACAAAATCGATCATTGACCTCCGGCCTAGGGTGTCCTGGTGCCACGTGCACTGATGGACACCCTTATGCTTGAACATGGTGTTCGTTATGGACAAAGTGTGGCTAGCACAGAAGTCCAATAACAGAACACCACTCGGGTTCAGATCGGGGAGGCCGTTCCTCCCAATCACACCCCTCCAGGTATCACTGTTGCTACCCACGTGAGCGTTGAAGTCCCCCAGCAGAACAATGGAGTCCCCAGTTGGAGCACTTTCCAGTACCCCTCCCAGGGAATCCAAGAAGGCCGGGTACTCTACACTGCTGTTCGGCCCGTAAGCCAAAACAACAGTGAGAGACCTATCCCCGACCCGAAGGCGCAGGGAAGCG
>JBBMOE010000006.1:0-50000 GCA_037975065.1 Chaetodon trifasciatus
AGGAAATCTTGAATGGCTGAAAATCCATTTCTGGTATTATCAGATCCATCCAAAAGAAAGACTATATCCTTTCCTTTTTCATCATTTAGCTCTGTTAATGAAAATAGATATGATATTTATTATGTTAATCAAATTCATTAGAAATATATTGACAGCCAATGTTGATTTGTTTAAATTATTATTTAAATAATCCAAATTCTTACCTGCTTTAGTTTCTTCCTCAACTCCCATTTGAGTAAGATGACTCATCAAACTTTGCTGAATACGAGGGAGATTTACAAAGTCAGGGACTGAGTAGGCATAGTTTGGGTCAGATGAAATGACTTGCATCTCAGCTGGATTTGACATTCTTGATCCAATTGCAAATGTGACAACTCCTGCAGCCTTGAGCATGCTTGCTGGGCCTCGTGGAGAATCTCTAGATCTTCCACCAGCCAACATGACAAGTATCTGCTTGGCACCCTCAAGATGACGACCTCCAGCATTTGAAACAAACACATTGTCCCTCACAAACTGCAGTGCCGCTCCAATGTACTGAGGCCTTCCACCTTTTGGTTTTAGGCTGGCAACATGCTTGAGAACATCATCTCTTGAGTTGTAAGCATTCAGATTGAAATTAAGTTCAGCATTGTTGCTATACTGTACAACAGCAACTTGGTCTTTTCCTTGGTCCAGGTCAAAGGTGTCAACCATTTTTGCCACAAATTCACGTATAACAGAGAATCTACTTCTGACATCATCAGATCCATCAATGAGAAAGACAATATCTCTTTTCCTACTGGGGCTTGAACCTAGAAAAGTCCACAACCATGTAAATTGTGTTAGTTCACAATTTGAAAAAGAAATCTGATTACGGCTGATGTAACTGGAATACATGCAGTTTACAGGGTTTGAATGTATATAGATATTATTGGCTGCATCTATTAATTAGTCTCATTTAAAGTATAATTAATTAATACTTGGTTTCACTCACCTACACCAGGGCTGACAATGCCTTTTTGAGATGCAATGGCCGAGAGTAACTGTTCTCTCACAAGAGCAAAGTCAGAGATTTCCTTGATAAAATACTTTGCTCTAGGATTGTGTGCTAATTGTTCCATCTCCAACATATCTGCATCATTCACTCCAACACTGTAAAGAACAATTCCAGCATTTCTGAGTCCATCCACTGCACCCAAGACATCATCCTCTGACTTTCTCCCACTTAAGAGAATCAGTATCTGTGGAACTCCCTGCTGGGCTCTGCTCCCAGATGAAGGAGTGAACACATTGTTCTTCGCATAATCAAGGGCTACACCAGTGTTTAAAGTGAACCCGCCTCTCAGTTGTACATTGCTCAAATGACTCAAGACATCGTCTTTCGATGAGTATGTATTCAGGAGAAAATCAGTGGTGGGCTCTCTGCTGTACTGAGTCAAAGCAACTTGTACTTTGCTTGGCCCAATTTCTATTTGCTTGACAAACTCTCTGATAAAATCCAAAATTTGTCTTTCACTTGGCTTCATATTATCAGATCCATCAAGGACAAAAACAATATCGGCACTCTGGAGTTTTGATTCTGTGGAAATGTCTGAAATGGACACAAACAAATATTTTACAAAACTATTTTTGCTGTAAAGAGAGACATTTTTAATATACCCATGATATATAATCATACAACTATATGTCCATGTGAAGATGTCTCTGCAATATTAAAATGCAAATTTCGCATCTACTTCTTACCGACAACAGTTGGAATTTCTGTTGCTTCCTTAGCACCCTTTAATGTGGCTTCCACAGATGGTTGTATGCTTTGCATATTGTCAAAGCTTGTGACATGAAAATAATGTGCTGGCGTGAATGAGATGGTTTGCATTTCCAGCGTATCAGCATTCTTTGTTCCAACACTAAAAGTCTTTATTCCATTGTCTTTGAGTGACTGTGCTGGTCCTCTGACATCATCCCCTGATCTCCCACCACTAAATACATACAGATATTGGGGGACTGATTCTGCACGTCTGCCTCCAACTGAAGCAGCAAAGACATTGTCTCTGACAAACTCAAGTGCTTTGCCAACGTTGAGGGGTCTTCCCAACTTATGCCTCATTGTTCCAATGGCATTGAGCACATCAGTCTTGGATGAATAGGAATTCAGATAGAAATTGGCTGTGGCATCACGGCTGTATTGAACAACAGCCACTTGGTCTCTGTTTTCATCCAGACTTAAACTTTCAACAAATTTTTTAATAAAGCCTCGTATTCCTTCAAAGCCATTTCGTGAGTCGTATGATCCATCAATAAGAAATACTACATCTTGTTTCTTAGAATCTGCAACAAAGACAAAAGATGTAAAAACAAAGGCAATGTGATTTTTCTGCATGTAACAGGTAAACAGCTCTAGTGACAGCCCCCCTATACTTAAATAAACATTTTTGGGGGGGTAAAAGGTAAAAACATTATATCTTACCAAGACCATCAGTGGGAGTGGTTTGCTCTACATGGTGGGGAGCCTGTCTTAAAAGTGAAAACACATCCTTCTTAGCAGTAGGAAGCTCCTCATAATCAGTAACTGAGAGCGCATAACTGGGTTCGTGAGATATTGTCTGCAGCTCTAGGGTGTCAGCCTCAGTTGTTCCAATGGCAATGGAAATGACACCAATCTCCTTCAGCATTCTGACCGGGGTTCTTATATCATCTCCAGATCTCCCACCACTCAGCAGTATGAGTATCTGTGGAACTCCCTCAAGGAGTCTACTTCCTGATTCGGAAGTAAATACATTGTCCCTCACATACTGAAGAGCCGCTCCAATGTTGTGAGGATAACCTCCCTTGTGTCTTAGGCCTCTTACTGCATCAAGAATTTCATCCTTTGTTGAGTAACGTCTCAAGTTAAAATTAATCTCTGCCGTGTTGCTGTACTGGACCACAGCCACATGATCTTTGTTTGGATCAATGTTTAGGTCCGCCACTATTCTCTGCACAAAGTCCGTAATATCTGGGAATTTTTGCTGAGAATCATCAGATCCATCAAGCAAAAAAACAACATCTCTTCTGTTGGAATCTGTAATCACACAGGCATTCAAACAAATAAACAAGTGTTATATTCCTGCAAATGTTCAGTAACTCCATGAGAACAACTTGCTTTGCTATTTAATGGACCACTGTGTTTACACAAACAGCGCAGTAGAGTGCAGTGCTTGGCGGAGTTGAATGTAACTGCCGAAACAACACAGATGGAAGTCTAGTCTAACAGTTATCAAAATGCAAAGCTTGCTTGAAATGGTCCAACAATGGTGAATGAAGAAAATGATTACATCACTAGTATCAGTCTTAATTAACATTTTGCTGAGGACAAAATTAAAAATTGTTTTCTTTCTTCTGAATAAACCAAAAAAATTGTCCACAGTGGAACTCCTGTTGTCCATTTCTGATGTGTGGTTGTACAGACTGTCTGGTTTCAACACAGTTTGGTAAAATCAAACATATGCCAGATCCAATTGCCAGTAGATCTGACAGCCACAAAAGGGCACTAGTCTGTGACCATCATTCACCCACAGTTGAAATGAATGGCATGTGATCTACAGTAATCTGACAATGCCTGAAGTTGTGCATGTGGTGTACAACATGAAGTCTTTACAGTCATTAGTCTTACCATGTAATACTGGTTTGATAGCAGGGGTTTCACCCATCACGATGGCAGAAAGTATTTGTTGTTCAATGTCTGACAGATCACTGGGGTCTGCTGCAAAGAAAGCATGACTGGCTTCCTGTGACATAGACTGAATCTCAAGGGTATCTGCATTCTTTGTTCCAACCACAAATACCATCACACCAATTCCTTTCAAGTTTTCGACAGCATTTCTGACATCATCACTGGACCGTCCGCCAGTTAAGAGAACCAAAATCTGAGGGACACCCTGTTGCAGCCTACTTCCAGAAGAGGCTGTAAAAACATTATCCTTGACGTACTGGAGGGCTGCACCAGTATTACGGCGTGAGCCTCCTTTATGCCTCAGAGCTCCCACACTGTCAGCAACATTCTGCTGTGTTTTATGTGTGTTCAGAAAAAACTCAACAGAGGGTTCTCTGCTGTACTGCAACACTGAAACATGATCTTTGTTCTCATCCACAGTGAGTTTCTCCACCATTCGCCCAACAAAGCCACGTATTGCATTAAAGTCATTTCGCATTTCATCTGAAGAATCCAGTAAAAATACAACATCGCGCTGAATGGATTCAGTTAGATCTGCAGAAACTTTGACAGACACAAAGATGATGCTTTGTTAGAGTTACACATGAAGGTATATAGAGATTATATATAGAAATATTATAACAATCATGACAGACAGACAGACAGACAGACAGATAGATAGATAGATAGTCTTACCTAGACCACTCTGTGGTTTAAGTCTTGGCTGCTGTCGAGGCACCCTTTTCACAAATGACACAAGTTGTTGTTCGATGCTCCCAATATCATCAAACCGAAGCACGGAGAAAGCATACGAAGGGTTATATGCAATCATTTGGTGCTCGAGTATGTCTGCATTTCTTGTACCGACACAGAATGCAACAACTTTGTCCTGTTTTAGAGCTGCAGCGGCACCAGCAACGTCATCTTGAGATCTTCCCCCACTCAACAGAATCAGTATCTGAGGGACACCTTCTTGATGTCGACTCCCAGAGGAATCGGCGAAAGCGTTATTCCTCACATAGTTGAGAGCTGCCGCAGTGTTGAGTGGTTTGCCCCCTTTATGGTTCAACTGCTTGACAGCAGCAAGAACATCTTGTTTTTCTGTGTAGGTGTTCAAACTGAAATGTGTCTGTGGATCTCTGCTATACTGGACCACAGAAACACGGTCTTTGTTCTCACCAACACTGAGTGTATCGACCACTCTTTGGACAAAACTTTTCATTGCTGGGAAGCCACTCCGTGTGTCATCTGACCCATCCAATAGAAACACTATGTCTCTCTGACGGGAATCTAGTTCAACTAGAAAAGAACAGGAAAACCTTGTTTAAGAAATAGACACACATTACACAAGCTAAAATATATCGTGATGCAATTAGTACAAATCAGATAGTTGGTAAAGCCATAAGAGCTGGCAATTGAAATTCAAAGTAATTACTGCAACAAACAGGGTGTTAGATGCCAGAACATTTTGAAAAACTGGTAGATGAAGAAATTATTGAGAAACTTGGAAATAAATACACAAAAAGAAACATATTCCTCTTTCACAAATGAAAGATGGAGAAAGCTGGAAAAAAGATTTCACTACTCTTCAAATATTTGGTCAATGATGTGATTATCATTGGCTCAAGGAAGAGCTTAAGAGTAGAAAGAAGTGACATTTCCTGATGTGGAGCTGTCAAGGAAAGACTCTCCAGGGTACAAGATGAAAAAGGATGAGAGCCGAACAAGAGACGGCATAACCATGAAGATGCCTCGAGCCAGTGTAGACAGTTTGAGAAACATGAAACTGATCAACTGATATTCTTCAGAAGATGATGCAGTTTCAATGCAATTCAAATTATGAAGGAAAAAATGTACTAATTTATAAGCAGGGAATCAGTTTGATTCTCACCCACTTATCAGTGGCACTTCTTACCTACAACAGTGGGAGGTTCAGTCTGTATTTCCGCCCGGACAAATGCAGCTATCTCCGGTTGAATGGACAAAAGTTCACCAAAGACAGGAAGGTTGAAAAGAAATCTGGAGGAGAAGGCAATTTTCTGAAGCTCCTGCTGTTCAGTGTTTTTCATTCCAATGGCGAAAGACAGAATGCCGATTTGTTTGAGGTTTATCGCAGGTCCTGAAACATCATCATCTGATTTGCCACCAGTCAGTAAAAACAGAATCTGAGGGACTCCTTCTAGACGCCTACTCCCGGATGAAGCCGTGAAAACATGGTCTCGCACAAACTGTAGAGCAGCTCCAGTGTTCCGAGGTCTTCCTCCTTTATGGCGAAGACTTCTTACAGCATAGATGATAGCCTTTTTGGATCTGTGAGTTTTCAGGTTGAAGTAAACCCTGGTGTCATCACTATACTGTACGACAGCCACTCGGACCTTATCTTCATCAATGTCCAGCTCTTCTACCATTCTTCGGATGAACTCTCGAATAGCTGGTAGTCCATTTCTGGAGTCATCTGACCCATCAAGGAGAAACACTATGTCCCTCTTGTTGCTCCCTGTGTCAACATGGTGATAAATGGATAGATAGAAAGAGAATTCACGAACTGCGCCTTCAAGTCTTTTCTACTCTCATGCATATTTATCAGCATGAGCAAGTTCAGAGGAATAAGGTGAGCACGGAAAGAAAGATGAGCCGTTGCTCTGAAAGTGTTATTTCAAGCAGAACTACTAAAGAACCATCTTTTTATCAAAAAGATGTATGAAAGAATTTGTCGACTCCTCTTCAGCACTGAAGTAGACAATTGGGAAAAAAGGGCTACATTCTTGAAAGCTGAAGAAATAGAGAACAGTTCGTCCTTCAACAGAAGAGATTTTCTAGCAAGGGTAGTCATGAATGTCATGCAACAGGAATGCACCAAAACATTTCATAATTGTTTATCACGTCATCATCAATCATTAGATTATATGGATTTATGTTAAACATTTTTGAGAGTTTTCAAGAAATTAAAACTCTCAAATAAAGTAACACGATACTCCAATTATAGGGATATATTCAACTGTGGAATTCTTACCTACTAAATCAGAGATTCCAGTCATGGTTTCCTCTGTGTCTTTGTTTATGTTCAGTGTAGCAACAAGTTGGGATTGGATTGAGGGCAACTTGGAAAAATCAGCAACTTTGTATGCAAAACCAGGTTTGAAGGCAATCATTTCCAACTCTGAAAGTTTGGCATCTCCCACTCCAACCCCCACTGACACAATATCATGCTCTTTAAGAGCAAAAGCTGGGCTTCTCACATTATCAGTGGATGGTTTTGAGCTTAGAAGAATTAAAATCTGGGGCACTCCTTCTAGTCTTCTGCTGCCCGTTGAGGAAGTGAAGACACTGTGCCTTACAAATTGGAGGGCTCCACCGATATCAAGGCGTCTCCCACCCTTGTGCCTTAAATTATCTATGGCATTTAAAGTGTCATTCTTTGCCTTGTAAGAATTCAGATCAAAGTTGACCTCAGGGTTATCAGCAAACTGAACCACAGACACTCTGTCTTGGTTCTCATCGACAGAGAGGTGTTCCACTATGCTCTTAATAAAGAGTTTTATCTCTGGGAATCCATTTCTTGTGTTATCAGAGCCATCCAGTAGGAACACAATATCTCTTTTTACAGCATTGCTTTGTACTGAGACACAACAAATGAAATTCAATTAATTTGATAAAACACCAAAAACATCAGCAGAAACGTTTCTCTGTCAGCAAGTTTGACACACCAGTAGCAAATAAGATTTGTCCTACCTTGCTGTAGAACTACGGTCAGCTCTTCATTTGGAAGACTCAAATAGTTATTGAGCCTTTGTGGTATGGTGCTGAGCTCGCTGAATTCCTTCACAGTGAAGGCAAAGGAAGGGTTGTGTGAAATGGCCTCAATCTGCCTTGGGTCTGCATCCTTGACACCAACACCGAATGGTACGACTCCCTCCGTCTTCAGTGCACCGGCAGGTTCCTTCACGTTATCCCTGGATCTGCCCCCAGTCAAAATGATCAGAAACTGAGGGACGTTTTGTGCAGCCCGGCTACCATGTCTTTCAGACAAGATGGTGTCCTTCATGAATTTTAGAGCTGATCCCGTGTTCAAACTACGTCCACCAGCCAGTGACATTCCATTGACAGCTCTTATCACCTCATCTTTGGTTTGATAAGTGTTAAGGTAGAAACTTGGAGTTGGCCTTTCACTGTGTTGAACCACTGAAATTCGTACCTTGTCAATCCCAATGTCAAGTGGTTCAATTACTTTAATGATAAAATCCCGGATGTAGGCAAAATCTGCTCGTACATTGTCTGAGCCATCAATGAGGAAGGCGACATCCCTTTCACCTCCAGAAACAACAACTGAGAAAGAGAAGATAAAAGAAAACATAATTAATTGTCACCAGTCACACTTTTATGTACATCACATTATTTCATTCATAGAAACAGAGAAATATTAAGCTCACCAGTTTCCTCTGGGAATGATGTCACATCTGTATCGCCAACCACTGTTATCAACTTTGGCATGATTACTTCAGCCACAGCTGGTAAATCAGAAAATCTTGCTTCATGGTAAGCCAAATCTGGAACAAAGGCAACTGTTTTCAGTAGGGCATCATCTGCTTGCCCAGAACTGACGGTGAAGGTCAAAACACCAGCCAGAGCCAATCTATCAGCAATGCTTTTAACCTCATCTTGGGCTGGGCCACCTGTGATCAGAACCAGCACTTGCTGGACTCCTTGTCTCCTGCGTGACCCAGTTGATGGCTGGAACATGTTGGCAAGGGCATAATTCATGGCAGCTCCTGTATTCAGGACTGAGCCTCCAGTTAACCTGAGTTGAGAGACTCTATCCACAACCTCCTGCCTGCTACGGTGGCTGTTCAGATAAAATTCAATTTTTGGACGGTCAGCAAACTGCAGGAGACCAATCTGAACCCTGTCAGGACGGATTTCCAGCTGGTTGACCACGTTGATGATGAAGTCTCTGACATAGGGAAAGTTACTGCTGCCAATGTAGTTTGAGCCATCCACAAGGAAGACAATGTCTCGGATCACTCTTTGAGTCTGCACTGTGGTTATCTCCACCACTAAGAGAAAGCACAAGAACAGAAAAATTAGCCTCTGCGTAACAACATGTACATAGACTGTATTTTCAGTTTACAGGCTCTAAAAAATGTACCACTGTTACTGACAAAATATTAAAGTGATTCCCTCTGAAACTGAGAGCCAAATTAAAGAAACAACATGAGATATCTTAGTAAAGTGTTGGTCCAGCACAAGCCAGGAGAAGCAGCTTAAATGGAGTTTTTAGGGCGTGAGTGTGTGGGGTGGGAAGGGGTACTAGCTCTGAGTCAAATTATGAACAACTGACCCCACAGCACAATGGACATGTGCTGGCTCATGCAAACTGCAGTAAGAGCTTGTTACCTGAAGTTCTTCTTCCTCGCAGCTCCCTATGCTAACTGTTCCAGCCTGGAATATATAAAACTGATCCACTGACCAAACTGTACTTACTATGTCCTTATCATCTAAAGTAAGTCAATTTTTAGGCACCAAAATTACTTTGTTAAAGGTTTTTAACTAACTTGTCACTCCTCTGTCTCAGTCTCATCAAAGATTAGACAATTACTTCACTGAATTACTCATGATATTGAATGTGGTTACCAGACAAATCATTACCTGGCTCGGTAGGTACTTCGGTCACCACCACCCCAGCTAGTGTTGTGAGTGCATCGAGAATTGCTCTTGGGCTGCGAGTCAGTGCACGGAAGTCCCTCAGCATGAACACAACAGAGTCAGCGAAGGCAATCTGCTTCAGCTCTTCTTCATCAGCAGCTTTGGAGCCTGAAGCGAGAGTCAACACCCCCATTCGCTGCAGGGCCTGAGCAGGACCTTCAACACTGTCGCTGGACCTTTTACTGGTCATCAACAGTAAAAGTTGGGGCACCCCCTGTTGAATACGACTGCCCTTCTCAGCTCTCAGCATATTTGTCCGCACAAAGTCCAAGGCTGCTCCAATATTGATTGTCTGTCCAGGTCTTGGTTTGATACCGCCCAAAGCACCAACTACTGCCTCCTTGGTTGAGTGAGAGTTGAGATCCATTTCAAGTCGAGGGACATTGCTGAACTGGGCCACACCCACTTGAACGTTATCTGGACCAATCGGCATGCTGTCGACAAACCGCCTGATGAATTCGCGCACAGAGTTGATGCCCTGTGAGCCCATGGTATTGTCGATTAGGAAAATGATGTCTCGTTTTCCAACTGCCAAGACTGAAAAGAAGAGAAAAGAAAAAAACATTAGTATGAGAAAAAAGCTGATTTAAAGATGTGTTATAGTAATAAATATGTAAGTACTAAAGGCTGACAAAGCCAAACAAGGATATTCTATGATTCAATTTCTGTTTCATATTTTAGAATGGATTATTTAGTATATGCCATATGGAGTAGTGATGCAGTAGAGATGTTCCCTTGTGATGATGTATTTTAACACTATTTTCCATTGTTTGCACTAGCTGACGTGATGTCCCACTACTGCTTAAAATATGCTGTATAAAAAACTGGGCTCTAAAAGGCATGGTAAAGTAGCAAAGCCTCTTTTAATGTCCCTTTTCAGTAGAATGTCTGTAATGTAAATCTGTTAATAGAACTTTTTGGATGTATAAATTTGCTGAAACTTGATCAACTGAATCGAATTACAGGTGCAGAGCAACGATAGTAATACTTTTACTGTGTTACTACCACTTACTAATGTAATTTCAAGTTTAGCACAAGCATATCTTACCTGGCACACTATGTTACATTCATTATGAGATTTTTAGGGCCCTTCCTCAACCACAATGCCCCGCATTTACATTTACAAAGAAGTTACATACCTTCTGTGAACTCATTCTGAACTATAATGGTGCGTTGGATCACCCCGTTAACGTATGGGAACAGCTGGTCACCCATGTTTGTCACTGTTCTGAAATCAGGGGCCGACAGGACAAAACTTTTATCTGTAGCAACTGCTTCCAGATCTGCAGTGTCACCAATCCCCACGCCAATCGTGATAACGCCAGCCCTCTTAAGGGCCCGGTCACCGGCACCAGTATCATCAGTGGATGGACCAGCACTGATAACCACCAACATCTGGGGCACACCATCGTCTGCCCTGCCCCCAGCTGTTTGGCTCAAAAGGCTATTGGCCACTTCCTCCAAGGCAGCGCCCAGGTTAGATTCGTCGCCCCCTGAGTAGGCCAGGCCCTTCACAGCTTCCAGGACTGATGATTTGCTGTCATAGCTATTTAGATAGAACTTTATCTCTGGGCTGCCGGTGTATAGGACCAAGGCCACCCGAACGGTGTCCCTGCCCACATCAAGGCGCTCAATGATTCTCAAAACCAAATCACGCACAAAGGGGAAGTTTGCTGCTCCAACGTTCTGTGATCCATCAATTAAGAGTATTAGGTCAGCTGAATCTTGCGCTTTAAGGAGAGAGAGAGAAAACAAAACAAAATGGAACTTGTGAAAGCGTAAACATAGTGAGACAGAGACAAGAACTCGTGCTGGCATATCACGCCATGTGTCAAGTGACATTCAACAAGTGAACAAATCAATAACACAACATTGCCAAACACATCATACTGCATGTAGGCTGAACCAAGGAGACTTCCTAAAGTGATGTAATTTGTTGATTTTTTCCCCTAAATGCAGCTAATCACTCTTTAGTCAAGATTGTTGTAAGCTATAGTGTGAATTTTCCCTTTCACAGGATAGTTATTTGTATTGGATTTGGGTGACAGTAACATAAGAGTGGATGTTGAAGTACAATACAGTATGAGTACTAACCACCAATACAAGTATAATTTAGTTAATTCTCCATGTCATGTATCAACAAATACAGATTAATGAGACCATAAATATACTGAATTTCTATAAAAACAAATCTTTTACACATCAGGGGCTGATTAGAACTCCAACTGAAGGCAAATTGAATTTGACGTCATTTTTTTTGTTACAGAAACTGATTTTGTTTAGTGTGGCGGAAAGTCTTGAAGTTACTTCAACTGAAAAGCTGACATTATTTACAAAATATTTGAGCCTTTCAAAATGTGTAACAAAATATAACTGTTGATTGTTGTTTATACAGTGATTATATATAACTATAATTATTAGCTCACACTTAATTATTGTTATTATGAGACTATACTGTGATGATGAGTCAAAAGAAGAATAATGCATGAAAGAACAAATCATTGAGCTATTGTGTCATTAAACAAATGTTGAATTTCTTATTAAATTTGTGTGATATGTCCCTTGAATGAGCTCCACTGAGTTCAGCCATCCCATGCAGACTCTTGTTACAGACCTCAGATAACGTGACCAGTCATGATCCTGTGGCCTATCCTTGGTGCCTGCAGGTTTACAGTACTTGAGAATATATTCCATCTGATTCAATGTAAAATTAGTACAAATTTGTATATTAATGTTTCTATTTCATTTCAATTTGAATCATGTGTCCAAAGGTAATGTCTTCTTTGGACCCGTGATTTTGTTTGTAAGTACGAAGGTTCACGTCGACATATAAAAACATTCTCAAAGTACTTCTTCTGCAGGTCAAGGATGAGTTCAGGCAGGTTCATCACCGTTTCAAATACAGAATACTGCACATATTTTCACACAGATAGACATTGTGACTGATAAAGACAAACATATAAATGCAAGACACGTAAGCAGTTGTGCATGGTTAGCCTTTGTTAAAAGATCATTGATTGATTTTAAGATGTGATGATTAAAAGGATCAGGCATTCCCGAGGCCATCGTCTTTTCCTGAGTTTTTAAGATGGGATGCTGTCTGAAGGGTCACTATATGGACTTTATTCTGTTGCTGTCTGTATATGTGTCCTCTCACCTACAGCTGTGTCTAAATGGTATCTTAAATTGTGACTGAGGTTGCTGCTGTATGCCAACACAGAGCTGAAATTACTTCCGAATTCAAAATCATTTTCACATCATTTTGATAGCTTCCTGTCAATCCGCACTCGTTGTATTTGTTCTGGCTTTACACATCTTATATTTGTGCCATTACATAACACCCTAATCTAAGATGCAGTACGGGTGTCAATCACATGCAGATCTCATAGTGATTTTCAAAGCATTGAGGGTATATAAAGACAAAACAAGTGATGTTAATTTTGCAGGTGGATAGTGAAAGGTTATTGCGGTTAAAAATACTTGAAAAATACTTGACCACATATGCAACAGCTTCTTCCTGCACATGTGGACACATTAGTATGGTAGTGACACTGGTCCCATTTCATTACCTGTCCCTCTTCCAGCCACGGGGGCCTCTTGTGCCACAGGAGCACCCCCTGACCGGGTCACTGCGCCGCAAAGCCCCACTACTAAATCTTGGATTATATCCCGCAAGGTCAGGAAAGAGTCTACACTGAAAACATGAGTGTCACTGGGCTGGCTAGCCATCTCCCTGAGCTCAGAGTCCACTGCATCCTGAACTCCAACTGCAAAGACCTCCACGCCTGCCAGCCGCAGCACCTGAGCTGGCATTGCCACGTCATCCTGGGAGCGCCCGTCTGTTAGCACCACCACCACTTGGGTCACCCCGTCAACAGCGCGGCTGCCCGAAGCAGTGGTCATGTGTGTGCGAATCAGAAAATCCAGGCCTAGGCCAGTCCGGGTGCCCCCACCACGGTAAGACATAGCCTTGATGTGTGCCAGGACTCCCTGTGTGGTTGGGTAGCTGTTGAGCTGGAACTCAGTCTCAGGCTTGTTATTGTACTGCACAAGCGCAAATTTAAACCCGTCCCCGCCGACCTGGTGCAGCGCTTGTATCAAGCTGTACAGAAACTGTCTGACATGCTCAAAGTTCTCCTCTCCAATACTCCAGGACGAATCCACTAGAAAGTATATATCAGCTGCCAGCCCTTGTGCACAATCTTCAGAAGAGAGTGTTTGAAGGACAGAAGTAAAGACCAGAGAAAAGATGCTTTGTGTTTGGTTCCACAATAACGTTTAAACACCAAACATTAATACTGTTGCACAATACATCTGAAATGCGTAATTAATTGTAGGGTTGAAAGCATCATTCCTGCTTTGCTTATCATCAAAAGCATCTGACTGGACTTGATACTCCTCTAAAACTCCTGAGACCTCTAGTTTATTTTTCGTTCACTGTTGAGATGCACAGTTTCAACCCAGATTTTAAAAAATAATTAGAATTGAAAATGGAAAAATAGCCAGTTTTTACCAACAATGCTCATTAAAGTGAAAAGTAAGGTATCTACAGGAATATATTTTGTTTATATTATACATCATAGCACTTTTATAGATCCCACTGTTCTTCAGATGTGGATTGCATATTTTTAGGAGAGCAAAAACCTGAAAAAACATCCCACTGAGCATTGCTGAAAACTGGAACAAGTATTACAAGCAGATGGATCATCTGCACAATGAGCACACCGTGCTGACCGCAGCTGAGACTTAGTTCAACTTACCTTCCTGAGCATCGAGGTTTGGGAGGAGTCCTGCGAACAGG
Organism: Chaetodon trifasciatus; assembly: GCA_037975065.1. NCBI lineage: Eukaryota > Metazoa > Chordata > Actinopteri > Chaetodontiformes > Chaetodontidae > Chaetodon > Chaetodon trifasciatus. The sequence goes on from JBBMOE010000006.1 coordinate 14,175, forward strand.
ACGGCCAGGAGGGCACACAGCGGTAACAGCCGATGCCTCCTCATCTTCTTTCACCAAAGCAGCAAAGGGGACACCTGCAAAACCAGATATGAGACACGGACATGAACCAGAGAGCGCTTACAGGATCCCTATCTCACACCACAAGGGCTGTCCAACACTTCAAATGAGTCTGCTGAAGAAGTTAAACGAGCAAATGTCAGTTGAGGAAAGATGCTATTAACGTATCTCGTGTGACGTATGAGTGGTTTAGTGGACAAGTTTGACTTGTTTGACTGTTTTTTTTTTTTTTTTGGACACTCTTTTTTAACTGCAGTGCCTCTCTAATTATACCACACAACACTGCATAAGCTGTGCCTCCTGTCAGTGTGTTCACAAATATGAGATATCCTACTGTTACCACTGCTGAGAGGTCACCGTGTCCCAGTTGCTTAACACTGGGATGAACACTTTTCATTTTTCACATCAACGTCAGGCGTCCTGCCAAAGGTTCAGGACAGGCACAGCTTCTGGCATTAAAGGCTGCTGTGTGTGAGTAAAAAATGAAAACTGAAGCACCAGTAACTCTCTAACTTTCTGGTTTTGGTTTGTAAGTGAGGGAGCTGCAGCTTATGTTGGTACATCAGTAGCCGACCTGAGTGGTAATGATCAAAACCACCTGTTAAAACTGCCAGCCAATGTGCTTTAGTAATTAACTCTGCTTGGCAAGGACTGTATTTTCCAACTCACAGAATAATGTGTTCTTAAGAGGGGTGCTGGACTGGAAAATCTGGTTTCACAGCAGGGGTGCGTGTTTTCTATTCGGTCAGATTTTCCCCTATTGTGATGTTAAATATTGTCACAGGGAAAGAGAGGAAGGTCACACATGGCTCAAGACTGACCTCAGAAATTCACCTCATAGAGAAAGTATGCACACATGTACAGTAGGTGTGTGAGGTTGAAAGATTTCCGTCTTTACCCGAACTCAAATATAATCTAATACTGTGTGTAACCTCTGTTGTCTCAGCCAATTCTAATTTTCTTCAAGTAGGTTATGAACACAATTGTCCATTATCAATAAGTAACGCCCGAGCCACAAACAGTCCTTTCCCCAACCTGTGTCCCTGAAGTTAGCCATCACAGCTCTATACCAGATACCTCACTCTAACCTTAACCTAAAACCAACTCTTAACCCTCAAGCAGCCCTTGTGAGGATTGTTTTCCTCTCTAGGTCTTGAACTTGCTCGGTCTTCACGATGGTAGACGGCCAAGACAACACACATGTATAAGCTACTCGATTTTAGACCACCCAGAGGCGATAAAATAGATCCAAAAAGATGCAAGCTTTGTTTTGTATTTTGACTGATCTTGCTCTTTCATAAAAGAAACACGTATCTCAGTTCCACAATGCTCTATGTCCATTTTGGTGTTGATGCAGTCAAATCCAATGAGTTCTATATTCACTACTATTTGTCAAAAAATATATAAAATGGCAAAAAATTGGCAATTTTATGATCCAAGAGACTTTTATCTAGAGCACATTTTGAGCTGGACTTGTGTGTCCAATTTCAAGGCAATCGGACCTACAGTGTGGGGGGCGTGGCCTTACCAAAATTAAAAATTTGTGCTTTAATTGCAGCGCCACCATCTGGCCGATTGGGCTCATATTTCTTGGGACGCGAATGCACACCTTTTCCAGTTAATTGGCTGAGTTTCATGTTTCTAGCTCATTAACTTAAGACAGCAAAAGTCCCAAATTAACTGCATCTTCCAGCTGTGATTCTGCAGTTAGAAAGGACTTCCACATTAACATGTAAAGACTTATTTATAATTTCAAAGAGAAGTCCTGAAAAATACAACGGCCTGCGATGGCACACATGGCCAACGACCAATGAAGGCTTTACCATTAGAGTAATATTGGGGGAGTTAATGTCGACAACATGAGCCCCAGAGGAGTCCGTTTAACAGCCTCTATGCCTGCTGGCACACACACAGTAAAAGCTCAGCATTAAGGACAGCTCTAATGGGCTCTGTAAGAAAAGTGGTACATGGGTAATTAGAGATTTACTGTATGTCTGCTTGATAGAGAATAAAAGAGGAAAAGTGTCTCCAATGTGCCACGAGTTTGCATTTTCCAGTGCCAGAATACATTCAAAGCTGCATTTTCTTTATTCATTGTGCTTTTATTGTGACAGAGGGGGACATCATGGACCCTGGGGCACAACTGTGACAACACTGAAAATGACTGATGCCCTCTAGTGGAGAATGTAGGTATAACACAGTGTGATAGATGCTTATTTTCTGGAGGTAAGTACCACATAAAGTTGTTAATTATGTACTGTTCAGCTGCCTTTTATCGTAAGCTTATATGATGGGATGTGAACAAGGTACAAGGCTTTTATAACAGAGAAGATGCCAATGTGTTTGTCTGTGAGAAAATTTGACTGCAAAATGATATCAACGCAAAACCTACAGTACAATTACAGTACCTATTGTCGAAATGCTAACTCCTGGGCTGACCTACAGCTCTACTGGAGTGGAGGGAGGAAAATCTGACAAGAAATACAAAGAAAACAGATGCAGAATTAACTCAAAGTGCAGGTTGTGCATGTCTCTGACCCGAAGGGATTTTTGCTTACTTTGCCTTGTGCCTGATACTCATCCTTGGCCAACAGCCCATACCAATATTATTAAGTCTCAGTTGTGGAAAATGTCCCTGTTTACAGTGGATTCTGGACCAAGTCACCCTTTGATCTTGACCAAATATGCACTTCAGTCATATTTAAATTAAATGATTTTTTCTGCGGAGTCGAAGAGGACAGAAAGCCTGGGTCAGCTCGGCTTGGATCAAAGCCATCCACAAAACCCGCCAATAATTGATTATAAACACGCTGCTGTCGTGTTTAATGCAAGGCTGCAGTGAGCTTCATTTGTCACAGTCACCATGTTTACGCTTTGCTGTGTCTACTGTTCATGCAGTCTACACTCTGCAGATGAGAAAGACAAATAGTTGGGAGAGCTTTTAAACAAGCCCATTAGTGTGTAAAATCAAAACACAATGACCAAACAAAACTTAACAAACAACCGCAGGAGCATCGGCCATTCAGAGGAAGTCTGTGGAGAGTTACTGTTAACTACTGAAGCTGTCTCATAAAATATCAACAGCAGTTATTCTTAAAGTGTACAGTCAATACATTTGCCCACTGAGAGCTGGGTGGGGCCTTTCTCTTTGTGATGATTGGTTGATGTGATAATCTTTTCCTCATAAAACAAACATGAAAAGTACCTGGAGAATATCCTTCAACCAAGCAAATAATCTCAAACAGCATGCTTTGAGCACAATTCCCACTTGCGGTGAGAAATTTGTATCCCTGCAGTCCCCCAATGCTGTCACTCTCCAGATATAGGGCCTAAATCACTAAGTTCCTTTATTTCAAGGAAATCCAAGCTCTCTTGGACACTGCAACAGATGTTTGTGTTCTCCACTCGTGCTCATGTGATTTCAGGTCACTCAAAAGCCACTTCTCTGCAGAGTCTGCCAGGCTTGGCCGGAGTGTCAACACTATGGCTTCCCCTCAGCGCCGCAGAGGAAAACATAGCACAGTGGAGTCCTGTTTTCGCTGATACGAGCAGCCAAAACAAAGGCGGCATGAGGAATTACATTAGGCAGAAAATGAAGAAAGAAAGTGAGAAATATGCTGTCACCAAATTATCTTAAAGCTGCGTGAATATGTTCTGTCTGCCACTAGGGGGCAGAACTCCAGTTGAACATCACACACGTTTGACAGATTACCGCTGAAAGTAAAGCTAATACGGCAAGCTTGTTAGCAAACAGTTGCCTCGTTGCACATTCAGTACTTTTCTAGACACGGTGCGACATTAGCATTCATTTGAACAGTGTTAATGTCGACCTTTTGGTCCTCACCAGGTCCTGAGGAAACGTCTGTCTCTTTAGCTGCTAAAGCTAACCACTAACTCTCTGTCTGCTGTTTGATGCTGGCCAGGTCGTGTCCTGTGAGTCTGAAATCAGCTACAAGACTAATGAGAGCACTGAGACTGAACCGAAACGCTCAATGTGCAAGAAATAAACCCAAAAGAACGAGCTGAACGCTGCAGCAAGGAGAGGTTTGTCACTACGAGCAACCGCTTTCACACCACGCATGTCGATTAATCCTTTTGTGATTCATAAATGCAGCTTTAACATAAAAAAGTAATTGATTATGCAGCTTAAAGATCTATTATGTCCAAAGAAATAAGGACAATACAAAAGGTAGCTTGCTCTTAATTTCCTCACAGATGAAGTTCATTGTTACAGATGCTCTCTGGTGTAACTCTGACTCCCTGTCAGCATCTTTAAATTATTATTTGGTTTCACTCCAAAACTTCTGCACCAGCACATGCAGTCTGGCATTCCTGTGGAACTCAATAACTCCATTGTGTCAAAAATACTCTCACTCACTTATTTCCTCTCTGCATGTGCCACATACTTCAGCCACAGATAGGACACAGGTCAAAGCTGCCGTCCGTCCAAACGTAAAACCCCTTTGAAGTTTTTATTGGGAGAAGAATGAATGTTATGCAACAGGAGCCGCCAAAGCCAGAAATGCTTAAATCTCACACAAAGGAGCTTTAAGAAGCTGGAGATACACACAGGCCATCCAGTAACGTCTATCATTGCATGCCTAAGCCTGTTAGCATAGCACAGACAGCCATATATGTGTAACATCATGATGATGAAGAGGTGTAGGACATGAGGAGTTGGCCAGTTTGCTGAGGTATGCTTGTGTTTTTGAATACGCTGAGTCACCACTTAACCTTTTTGTGCAATTCAGTCTTCACTATGAAGTGACAGGCTTCAAGAGCGGCAGCAGTTTATGTTACTGAGCGAGCCGAGCGCGCTGCTCTGCGCTCTGCACAGCACTATCTGCTGCTCGGTGCTACTATTTGTAGTTAGTGTCACTTGTACAGAGTGTACAGAGCAAGATGGATGCAGCGATGTGCCCACGAGCACTCTGAAGCACGTTTGCAGCTGGACCTCACACACTCATTTATAGCAAAGACCACACACACACACACACACACACACACACACACACACACACACACACACTACCGGGCACATACATAAACACACTCAAACAAGCTCACAGTGCAAAACTCCATCAGCCTCAGTGAGAGACTGGGTGTTAATTGCATGGCACTGATGCCAAGTGGACCCCCAAGACAAAACACTTCGCTCTGGTTTCCGAACATTCGGACGTCACTGAGCTGAAGCTATAAGATGGAGATGCTCGACTTCACATTCTTACAGTAACAGTGGACCACGTGACCATTTGTATGTGAAAGGATTCACTCACAGAGAATTATCTGCTCTTCACGGGGCATTTCAGCATCTTTCAGCTAATTGTTTTAGTCTGCAGCTTCACTGTTAAGGCTCATTCTCACCTCTGTCATGAGCAGGCAGCTGTTTCCAGCCAAAAAGCTCTAAAAAACCCACTGTATGAAATGTTCCCCTGCACCAGAGAGCAGACGGTAAAGCTAGCAGATAACTGGTTAAGTTAGTTTAGACCAAATCAAAGCTAAAAAGAGGATGAATGCTGGTCTTTCACTCAGAAACATGACTCTAAATGAATGTTAATGCAGCTCTGAATGTGTAAAAAATGCAGTGTTAGCTAACAAGTTCATCATATCAGCCAAAAAGTTGATATGTCAGGATGTTTCCACCGCCCCCAAGTGGCCAAAACTCTCTCCGTAGATATAATGAGAATTCCACATTAGTGAATTATGTTCAAAGGGAGAGCTCAGTGTTGATCCCAGAGGTGATGTTTAAGCAGCATGTGAGCAGAGCACTGTTATATCGTTAAAGACGTCAAATATGATCCCTCCCACTTATAGATGCTGTTTATTACAACTCCTCTTTCAATTGTGTCATTAGTTATAAACGGTGCTGCACAGCAGGCTTAAACACACATACCACACATGTACAGAGGAATCTGCACGGTTTATATTAAGTAACTGGAATTTGTCCAACACGCAAGCCGTACTTTATGTTCTGGCCTTAATGGGCCATATTGTCAGAATGTCTCAACATCAGCAGTTCCCTTAACACGTTATTACAGACTGAAACCTCGCACATATCCATTATACTGTCAGCAACACTTATTGGAGGCAACATGCACGAATCAAAGCCGAGACCAGTAAAATAAGTGAAGTCACGAGAGATGTGAGTCACTTCTGCTTCTGAGGGCGAGACAACTCCACACTGCCACTCACTGGCGTCGTGCGAGGAAATATCACCGCACATCCAGTACGTGTGACCGCACCAGTCAGCCTCCACATGCACGAATCAAGGCCGACCCACCCCTCAGCTGGAAGGACTGTGACATGACATGTGTGGCACAGATGAGAGGATGATCAATGATAAAGTTAAAAGAGGGAGGGGGAGGCAGGTTGGGGAGGCATTTCCACACAGCTGGTGTGTATAAGTGTGTCTGACACCGAGCAGATGTGTGTTCAAGCACACATGGCCGATAAGCCTGCAGGGTAAGGGCTGGGTTCAAGGGTTAAACTCAGTTAGTGACATCAGTTAGTCAGGTGAGTTCATTTCTAGACCTGATATATCTTTTAGCCAATTGGGGAGGTCATGTGATCACAATCAATCAACACCTCACAATGACAGCTAAAAAGTCGAGTGTGATAAAAACTTGATGCCACCATCATCCTCAAACCTGCTGCTCTCACCAGTCAATGCATAACAGCGTGAATTCTTACTCCTGGTTTACCTTCCCTGCAATTATAGGTTGCCTTTTTCCCCAAAAAGAGGAGATAAGAGCAGGAGTTCACTGAGACCAGACCTTTATGAAATATGTTCCAACCTTCCAGACATCTGTGCTGCATCATGGAAAAAAGACTAAAAGCTGGAGAGCGCGGAGCAGCAATAAAACAAACTAATGCTGATTTATACTTTGCATCTAAAAATCCTTTGTTATTAAAAATCCTCCTGATGCAGCTCTGCCAGTAAGAATTTAGATACTAGCTTCCAAGGGGAGCTGCAGCGTGGTCGTAATGCAGGTAGTAAATTATGCGAAAATACTTCAAACACACAAAACCAAATCTGGAGCGCACACCAAGTTTCCTCTTGCTTTTGAACCATGACCAAGCTCTTCCTCTCTGAATCACAGCAACGGGCTGGATGCAAACATGAAACTACGTGGAAACGGTGGCTGATGAGATATATTTAATACAAATGTCCAAATAATGTTGTTACGCTGTGACTTGACAGAATAAAATAAGTTAATTTGCTCATCTAATCCCACATGCTGTCAGTGAAACATTGCAATGAAGACACAGCTGAATCCGTCTGTCTGGACTCGGACGGTCCAGGAGGAGAGGAAGATTAATGGCTCACACCTGGTCCACTAAACCCTGCAGCCCACTGCCACCACCACCCACCCACTCCACCTCTTTTGTCCAGTGGACCAAACCCCTTCTGGTTCTCCTAGTTCATCTGGCCAGTGGTGTGGAAAACACTTTCTTCACACTTTTCCACTCCTGTGCTTGTTTCAGAGAGGGTGTGGTTTTGGGCTACTGCTGCAATGGAAACATCTACCCATCCAACTGCTCTTCTTTGGAGCTCACATGTGGGTGTGGAGATTTTAAACATTTGGATGTGACTGCACCATTACCAACAGATTCCCTGTTTAGATTTAATTGAATGAGCAGAATGCTTATGAAGCGCACAAAGACGAGCTGTTGAACGACATCAGTGACATTTCTCAACAGAAGCATGTTTCGCAGGTTTTGAGAGGAGACTTAACTAATCTTGTGCATTAAGTGAAAAACTCTTCTATCATTGAAAGTGTATTACAAACATTTGATAAACTGGCTTTAATCAGTGCAAAGCAGCTCCGTACAGGCTCACAGCTCTAACACTGAGCTGCAATCACAGCTTGACACTTTCGAGCATCTTAAGGATTTTACTTCTCCTCTCACCACAAATGATACCTGTGCAGTAAATTAAACTTTGCACAAACTAAGAGAGCCAAACAGAAGAGGAGCATTTCAATACTTTTGAAGAGAAAAGGGGAGCACACACGCCTCCCTACACTCACATGCAGCATGCATAACATTGCTGAGGTCTCCTTCTTCGCCCTAACTGCGGCTCACCTCTTGCCCTTGCAGTGCTCTCACCACTAAAGTATAGGCTTCAGCCATGCTGCTAAACGCATGTTGTCTGATATTTATGAGCTATAAGCCAAAAACTCTGTGCAACCCTGTGATTATGACACCCATCATGAGCGTACATGTTTTGACTAGAAACTATGCAATGGTCAGTGCACTATTTATAATCAACGTGCAGTGCGCTCAAGGTCAGTCTTTAAAGGAGTGAAAGCTGAGAAATGAAGCGAGCATGCATTTGTAAAATCCAAACTGGAGCCTCTTTCTGCAAGATGAACCACACTGAGGAGACAGCGGATTTAAACTTACCCTAAGCTGAAGGAGCTGTACTCCACTGTATTTGTTTTTGAAGAAAAAAAAAATATCAGTTCTATAAAATGCAAGCTGGACTCTTGGTCATTATCCTCCTGGTAAATTCCCCTTGCTGGCTTTTCCAGCACCTCCCAAAGGAAGGCTGCCGAGCAAGGCGGTGATAAGGTCACTGATGAGAGATGTGCAGAAAGAGGGGTCCTGAGTGAAGGGAGGAAACGGCTGAGACAGAAAGGGACAGACACCCGCCCGGTCTCAAACCAGAGGAGCTGTGGTGCTGAGTTGAAGGCTGGGATGGGACAAACTTCCAAACTCCTGGAGTTCTGCCACCTCTCTCTTCCTCCTCCCACTTTCTCTAAAGAAAGGAAAAAAGAAAAAGAGGAGGGAGAGGAGAGGGTGAGCGGGGGGGGGGGGGAGAAAAGAAGTAAATGAAAACCAGACACATAGCCCTGTTTGGTCTGGATGTGAGCAGTGGGGAGGATGATGTCACAAAACTGGAGCGGGATTTTCTCCTTACCTTTTCTGCCGTTCCTCCATCCACCTCTGTAGGTCCCTTCTTCATACATTTCACCTGTTTGGAGATTAAAAGTGAAAAACCTCAAAGACTAGCAGGCACACTTCTGCCGCTACACTGAAATGACACAGAAACATATTGTGGTTTGAGCAATTAGCATTCATTGATAAAGGGATTTAGGCCACACAAGCTCATCTTGACTGACTGTGTCACTGTGTCAATTTACATCCTTCTGTCTCAACAGCTGTTAATGACAGATATGACATATTGTCTGTAGTCCACTTTGGCAAGAAGTGTCCCCAAGTTAAACACTCACAAATCTCCCACAAAGGAATGTGCAAGACAGCATTCTGGCACAGGATGAAAACGTGAATGCTGCAAAGGGAAAGCAATAACAAAGAGTCATGAGTGTAACCGTCCCACAACAACAAATCACAACCCCGATTCCAAAAAAGCTGAGACGCTGCGTGAAACATGAATAAAAACAGAACCAGGTTTCTGAAGTGTTCCTGAGTCCATGTATGAATCTCCTTCATCCAGTCATGTGTTCACAAAGTGGTGAACCTCGCTCCATCCTCGCTCGTGAACGACTGAGCCTTTCCAGGATGCCCCTTTCATACCCCATCGTGGTCCTCTCACCTGTTACCAATGAGCCTGTTTACCTGTGGAATGATCCAAACAGGTGTTTTTGGAGCCACAACTTTCCCGGTCTGTGAAACGTGTCGCTGCATCAGATTCAGGATAAGCAGATATTTACAGAAATCAGTGAAACTGATGAGGAACAACATTAAATTTATAGTCTTTGTGCTGTTTTCAGTTGAGTATATATCGACTTTATAAGGTGATAATATGTAAATGAAAAAACTTTATGAGTTCAGCACATTTTGGCTTGGTTTGAGTTCCAAAGTCGTGATTTGAGTGTTCACTAATGCATAAGGATGTATGAACAGTATGGTATGCAGTATAACATAAAGCTGACGGCACGATTCACTAAATATCACCAGGAAATAACCCTCAGCAGCACTTCGCTTTCGAGCTCTTAAAAATGCCGAAGTCCGGGCCAAATACTGCAGCATTTTCCTGTCAGTGAGCTAAAACAGACTTTTTTCCCAGAGGACATTACGCTGTGAAACGAACTCCCTAAAATCTGTGAATTAAAGCTGAAAGCTTTGAGGCAAGGCGACCTCTGTTACCCCACTGAGCAATTATACTGTATCTCTGAACTCATCAACAGCAAAAAACACACTCCAAAGTGCACCATATGGAAGTATTTATAACACGGGCCCATCGCATCCATGTTCTGTTGTCTGCAGGTCATTACTCACACCACCGATATTTCCTGCAAAGCATTGCACTGTTTTGGTGCTGCTAGGCAACCACTGTTGTAATATTCATTCAGCTACCAGCCGTTACAAGAGAACAAGAGCAGCAAAAGTGTCCCAAAATGATGAACAATGAAACTGCTTCCTTGACAAATGAGCACTACATTTTAGTATTAAAAACATGCAATCAGATCTTATTTAATGCATTCGTGTTGTGAGTTAAGGTCAAAGGAAGACAGCTAACAATTATACTGTTGGTGGGTGTTATTGTCACGCTCACAGCTTTTAACAGTTGCCTTAGAGGTGAAGCCAGAGCAGGGCTGACGTCTGTGGTGATGGGATTCTTTGATGCATCCCACCAAGGTGACTTCATGTGGGTGGATGAAAGTACCGAATGTTTCCTGTGATGCTCTAAAAGCTGCCCTGACTCTCGTTTCTCTCGTGAAACGACTGCCAGCTTTCGTAACACAGACAGGTATGCGACATGACAGAATCACTCAACCTTTTATCACTTTAACACATAAAACCTGGAACCAACAGGCATCTTCTTCAGCATCTACATGATGCTTTGGGTGTGGCTGTAAAGTCACAAGGTTCCTACAGTATGTGGAAATTATGAAAAGCATAGGAAATGTGTCTGTAAGCTCTATAAAGCCGTGAACACACGCTCAGTGTTTATTCTACTCTCAAATAAAAGCATGAGACTCCCCTCCACATAACTGGAGTATTCAATCTGGTCTCTGGTAGCTGCTTTTCTTGCCTGTGAAGACGTTACCGTTAGGAACAAACTGTTCACTGGCCAGTTTGGGGAAAATGCATGTGTTGATTCCGCCCACACGCTTATTTCCATTGGAGCATAAGCAAATACATGGGTGGAGATGGATTGGCCTTACCTCAGCCCCACCGTGCCTGATGAGGAAAGTATTAATACTCACAGTAACGGTAAATGCTCAACAGAAGGAGGTGCAAACAGGGGAGAATAACACCAAGCAGCCACTATTTTTGTACCTCTCGTCAGCCAACACAACATATGTGTGCCCCAGTAGAAACACAGTCCATGTAAAGATGAGCATTACACTGGAAACAGCTTCCAGGTTTTAGGAGTGGTTAATTCGACTTGTACATTTAAATTAAATTAGGAAATACCTGTTAATATGGCTTTAATAAGACTTTAAGCATTTTGGACCTGGAATAAGAGACACACTGACACCTTTTAGCTCCGGTTTACGTTCCCCCTGACGTTTTTACAAACACCCCATTAAGTATTTGTATATTCGTAGTTTACCTTTTACATTCATGCCACAATAACACATGTACTCTCATAAAATCCTGTGGTTTGTCTGTTTTCCTTTCAAACCCCAAACAAACTTGTAACTCTGACCCTCCTTTTCATGTGGTCTCGGCCCAGCGGTTTAGTCCCATCAGAGTTCAAATGACAGCTTTCGTCCCGTCCAAAAGAACCAAACTAAACAGGTGGACGCACCGAGCGTCCGAGTGGACCAAACCAAGCAGGGTGTGAAACACAAATGAATACCGGGCAAATAAACTCTGTTAAATATTAATAAAAATCATAATCCAGCAAAGCAGAATATCTGATTCAAGTAGACAAACGTGTGGAAAGTAGCGCGATGATGATGCAACGATGCACGCAGCTAAACCTGAAGGTTCGACACACTGTATGTTAAAGGCTTTACATTTCATTCACTTCATAAAGGGGGGACAATAATCTGGCACAAATGTGTACATACTGAGCTCCAGCAGAGTTGAGTTAACTGAGTTCAGGACAAGTCAGACGCCAAACATTCAGTGTTAGACAGGGCCACGTTCAAAAGGACGCCAGAAGTCTGCACAGCGTTTAAAGTAAAGCCAGTGAGGTGATCTGCTTTTTCTTTTGAGCTGCATCATACAAGCATCAGTCCCTTATGGGGCGACGGTGCAGGCGTGTGGGGCAGCAGCCACCGCAAGGCCTCAGGTCGTCTGCAGTCCCACAAAGTAGTCTGTAATAGCCATCCGAGGGATCATCCTCATCTGCTGTGTTTGACACAAGACCAGAAATATGGATGGCTGACACACAAAGTCATAATCATCTTAGTCAGATCTTTTCTGTGGTTTTCATACTCCCGCATGGTAAAATACTGACTGGCACATGTGCTGTACTTTCCACTTTCTGAATGACTTCCACTCAGTAACACCCAGTGACTCATAAAATATGAGAATCCCATGAAAAAAGCACTTCTTTTGTTATTGTACTCGAGCATCCACGCTCTATTCAAGCCACCAAGGAGCTCAATGAACTGCGGAGGTGGTGGATTAGTACATATGATCAGAATAGGAGTAATGAATAAAGACAAAGAAAGCGCTGTAAGCAAGCAGAGCTGCTGGGACTTGGAGTTTCTTTCAAGTGCTTCCAGCAGGTGGCCAGATCCACAAACCAAGCCACTGTTCATTTCCTGAAGTGGGATATAGCAATCACATCTGGACATACAAGCCGAGGCATCAGTCTAAATATGGAACTTATCTAAAGACAATTCTATTGAGCTCTGACTTGAATGAGTGGCCTCATTCGTCCGGAGCAAAATGCTGAGTAATCTCTCCCAGTTTGCTTGACAGGGTGACGGAGGCCAAGCTAACATAGGGAACTATTTGTTGTTTGAGGGGCGATTTGAACGTGGTGTTAGAGTAGTAATTTCCCCTCACAGAGTTCACGTATGCTGTTTCTACAAATATCAACGTGTTATTCCAGACTTAGAAACTGAGAAGCCTTTCACAAGGGTGGAATTGCATAACCTGACGTGCCAGATGGTTTGTTACACACAATTATCTGGAAAGTCGTCCTTGGAGTCGACTGGAAAAGGGTAGGCACATTCAAAAAGTACTTGGATGAAGATCAAAGAGCCATATAACCACGTAGCAATGACGAAATACTCTCCAGTTCTGACATAACTGATGCTCCAGCAGCATCTATGCTGTCCTAAAGAGGTTAGCATAGATGCTCTGGCAGCATCTGAGGGCTAACTTCTTTTGGAGCTGTCATCATTGCTTTTGAAGGAACAGCTGTGCTGCCATAGCACCTAAATCACATCCACCTGTTGCTGCCAGTAGCTCTTCATAATATGCTGAATGGTCAAACTAGTGCAGTTTGGCCACAAGCATAACCTGAAGCCTGGCAAGACGGATTTTCACGTTACATGATCTCGCACATCTAGCTGCTTCGTAACGTAAGAAATTGAGAGTATGAGTACAAACTGCCCTGCACATATGTTACGAATCATACAGTAATATATTTGCTTTTTGCTCAGATTTAAGGTGCAGTATTGCATTGTACCATGCGAATGCGTGCCCTGTCCTATCTGGGGTCTTAACTGTGGAAACATGAGCATGATGTTGGACTGAGATACTTTTTCATCACAGAAGCAACAAAAAAATGAATTCCTCAGGCAATCAGCCTCACAGGCCACACGGCTAAGCTGCCACAAATAAAGCCGCGTGATGAGAATTTATGGATCTTTGTGAAAGTTCAACCAGGAACTCCTCTGTGATGCCTCTTGGCTCACACTGATTCATTTAGTTTGCCTTTTCCATCCATTAGTTAAAATAAGTGCCAGGGCATCCCCCTCCTGTTAACACTTTTATCATGTTCATGAAGTTTTGCCTGCTTCAGCCACACAGGCGCCAGTTGCATGTTTACGTCTTTATTTGCACTTGTCTCACCTCCCATCACGTTACCACCACCTCCTGCTGCTAACACCACCTTCCTCTGCTGTCAGCTCTCTCTCACTCTTTCCTGTGACGTCCTCAGCTCTCTTTTCCTATACAGCTCTCTCTCAAACACAGGCTGCTAGCTCGCTAATGCTATTTCAGTACTTGGCCAGTAGTTTACAATTTCCATTACAATATAGTTTCTAATCCCAGTAATACACTGACAGCCCAAAATGCTGGAGGTCAGCTTGTTTGCTGTCTTACCAGGAGATGAATGCTGTCAGTTTCACCTCTGTGTGTTCAGTGGACATGCCGGTCCAGGGCGTGTTAGCTTGACGTGGCTAGCTTTGCCAAAAGAGGAGGACTACACCTTCTCATAACTCCACAGTTGTCTTATTTAGCATACATGTTGTGCTAGTTAAACCAGCTAGCTAGTCACAGTAATTCAGTCATGTAATTTTATTGAAAGGTTTATGAAATAGGCATCACAACATCACAAACCTTTTTATTTATGCTTAACATTTGTTAATATACATTACATCCCTGCAAATATCTTGCATCAATATTACATATGTTCTTACTGTGCTTATATATTCTACTGTGCATTAGTAAACACTGTATTTTATTATCCATATCCTACCAGTTCAAATATCCAAGGCAATGTTATTTTTTATACTCTTTTTATATAGTATATAAAAAATTTATTTTGTATCCCTTTTTATTGTCCCTTTGTTCTTTTTCTACATCTCCTTTTTATTCCTGCTGTTGCTGCTGTCTGTAACATCTTAATTTCCCCGGCGTGGGATCAATAAAGTTATATCTTATATCTACAATTACAGCCATCAGAATACCTCTAAATATACTTCAGACGAAACGACACACACCAGCTTGTGTTGGAGGAAGACTGACTGAGAAGACAGAACAAAATGATGGATTTGCAGCAGCCTCTGTAATTATCACAAGTTAAGATCAGTGAGTAACTCGCTCATTCCTGCGTGGGGGCAGCTCGTCAGGCCCAGCAATGCTGAAACCTGAGCAGGCTGTCATTCGCAAACACCTTTTTAATTAAACCAATTTTCAGTTTTTCGGTGCAGAGACAGCGTCGTGGTGGCTGTTTGTGATTGAATGGGTGGGAGTAAAAAAGAAGGTAAAGATAATGTGTCCCATCAGAGAGAAGGCTTTAATCCAGCATAAAATACGTGTATATGATGCTGGATTATACATGGAACGCAATAAAAGAACACATTTTGTCTACAATTTACTGTTTTATTCTTTTGAATTAATTCATAATGTTTGATATTTTAATTTACTACTACTTCTTTTACTTTTATTTGAAATAATTGGCTGTTTTTGTATCTATGTAGGGTTTTTTTCCCCATTTGGCACATATGCATTCATTTATTTGCCGCCTTTATTTTCTTATTTAATAGTTTCCTTGGTGTTCTGTATTTGATTTCTTTAACAATGAGGAGGTTTGACTAAAATGTGATGTGGGTTTGCCCATAAACTGTAAAATGTCAGCAGAATTCTGTATGAATCAGCAGTGATATTTATGTTTCCTCTTCTAAAAGACCAAATAAGGGACAAATAATTGAGTGAAAGTGACTGATTAGCAGCATATTTATCAAGACTTTCTGCAGAGTTGCACTCATACCAGTCAGTAAAGGAAACCCCTGCAGTTATCTAACAAGATCACACTGTAATCATCTGATTAGTCAGAGAAGCACAGACTTCCTGACATGCGATGCACCCAAATAACCAAAATACGCCTCAGACATTTTGTTGGCCCTTAATCCACTTAGTGTTACTTACAGAAGATACTGCATTACTGTAATCTCAAATAGTAGAATCAGGAAGGAGGAAAATAGATCAAGAGTTGCAAATGTGAAAATATATTTGTGGAGCAGATGTAAATAAAACTTGAAAATGATAGATAAATATGGAATAATGTATATGAACATTTGATTTTCAGTTTATCTCATTTTAGATACACATTATGGACGCGGCAGAAATGTTTGTAACAAGGTTCAAACTGCGGCTGAAATCTCCATCAGGCAGGAGATACAGAACTGGACGTAGCTGACAACTCTGACAGATGCAGCAGATGTGCCCCAGTGTGTGTGTGTGTGTGTGTGTGTGTGTGTGTGTTCAGGTGTTAAACTGCTTACAGATGACATTGGTGGGGAGAGCAGAGTGGGGATTGAGAGCAGGAGGCAGCAGACGGGGAGCGCCCTGGTCCTCCCTGAGCGAGGAAACAGAAACTTATCTCTCCTGCTGGCATTTCTCGAACACTCCTCACAGCCTGCAGTCTCCTTCTGTCTTTAAATGTGGTTTGTGCTTGTGAGTGTGTTTGCGAATGGGTTGCGCTTATGTTTTGCTATCTTTGTGTAAACCAATTTGAGATTGAGATCGTTAAAATAACAACATTTTTGTCAAGTGAGGTCATTCTGGCCAGACACTGGTTTGGCTTGGCCTTGGATTGAAAGTGGAATTATGATAAGACTTTCATCGAGAGTCAGCAGTAGCACTGTCTGACTTTGAACTGATGACATTGGATTTGAATTATTACCTAAAATGTTCCCTATTTTAATACATTTTACCTCAAATGTTTAAAAGTGGTCTGAATTTCACATCCCAATTGGAATGTGGACGATGCACAGTTAACTATGGGAAAAGTGAGGCAATGGGTTGCTGCACAACGCTGATGGATTGAGTCTTGGAGAGGAATTTCATCCGTAAACTATTTGTTGGTCCGGCACACTGCACTTCCTGGAGTCTCAGCCTGTTGCCTGGCAAGCTCATGGTGACAAGAAGAAATATCTCTGCACGTTACGCCACAGAACAATAAAACATGCAGCCTTACACAAATGAGATATCATATTAATTAGTGAGCTTGAGACGTGCTGGAAGGTGGATTTTGCCACCTTTGGGTGGATCCAGGCTAGCTGTTTGCCCCTGTTTCTAGGCTTTAAGCTAAGCTAAGCTAACAAGCTCCTGGCGGTAGCTTCATATTTACTGTACAGACGTGAGAATTTTAACAATAAATATCAGCAAGAAAGCAAAGTGTAAGTCCAATTATTCCAGCATATACAGTACAGTATATAAAAATGTGTGTGTGTGAGACTGCTAGTGCATGTTTGCTAATGCATTTTATGTCTGTGTTTGTCAGTGTGTGTGTGTGAAGCGTTGCTAAAGGACAAGCCCAGAAAAGAGGCCAAAAACTATTTATACAGACTATTTCCTCAGCAGGGATGAACCCGGCCCCTTAAATCTGCCAAAGTCTTGACATTCTGTTGTAGACGTACTCATCACATTGTGCATCTGTTTAATCTCGTATCCCAAAAGCTACATTTTATCTCCATTATTTGTGTTTCCTCAGATCAGCAGGGACGATCGGGGAGACGCAGGGAGGCTTGGAGCTTGTCATTTTTCCGCTTTGTCATCTCGAACTTTAAAGCCCAACATTTCAACATCCGAGGAAGTTAGAGTCAAACACTGAAACGTGTAATCGTTACCAAGGTAGGAGGAAGCCATACAACAGTCTTTTATTTAGCTATTTCTGCTCAGTGGGAGGCTCCCACCTACCTCTGCTTTTAGGCTTTAAAGTCTTTCATTTAGGCATGTTGTTTTGTTTGTGGAACAAACAATGGCAACCATAATTAGAAAAACATGGATGTTTTTGGTTACATGTGAGTAATCCATCATCTGCACTGAGCTGTTATAACTGACTAAATCACAGATTCAGTTTCATGAAGAGAGTAAAATAATAAAAAATCAAATTCAGAACACCTCATGTGATCTGGAGAAACTAAACCAAAGCTGCCATTTGAGTCCAGCCTGTGATGAATACAGACCAGTCATTTTTCTGTTATCACTGAATCCGTCAACAGAGTCAATAAGAAATGGAGGAATTTTGAAAGACAAAAGCTAAATAGGAAGCAGACAGGCCTAACAGCTGGCCAAGAGGGGAAAAAAGCAAAAATGTTTTAGGCCCACAAGGAGTTATAAAATGGAAATGTGTTGCACACATGAGGAGCACAGCTGCGTACCATCCCTCAGTAAGCCCATTTCCTTTGATTTCCCTCACTCTTATCAGGATTAAACACTGATATTCTGGAATAACACCAAGCAGTACAGATGATCCACGCTGGTGGACATCACACTGACGTGGCCTTTCAGTTTCATACCTGGATCTTCATCCGGCCTGTGCTGACACCGCAGAACAGACTTAAAAAACAGTGAAGTGTACCATTTAGGTTGTGCTTAGCACTTCAGTGACCTGCTCAACCGTTTCTCATTCAAATGCATCATTGATAAGATTTCAATGATACAAATCAGAAAGTTAAGATTCAGTTTAAAGAACCTGAGCTCTGGCAATAAATCTATAATGATGTGATGAATCTTGAGGCACCTTTATTGGCCAAGTATGTGTGCACATACAAGGGATTTGGTTTAAACATTGCACTCAATGTGGCTGTGAAGGAAAAAAAAGACTGCATAATAAGTGCAAAAATATTAAATAAACAATATTTAGAAAGAATGGTGAGGCAATTTTGGCGACAGCTGGTCAGTCCAGCTAAATGCTAACTCCAGCATGCTAACATGCTCACTCATGTTTAGTAGGTATGTTCACCATGTTCACCACCTTACATTAGTGTGTTAGCATGTTAGCATTTTCCAGTTTAGCAGTACACAAAAAGCACATGTACTGATGGGAATTCATTAGTTTTTCAAGTATTTGACCATAAAGGTGGTCGCAGCAACCTCAATCTCACAGTTCTTGAAGCTCATACCATTTTAGACTTTTCCCCATTTACAAGCCTTCACTTCAACAGCGACTGTAACTGTGTATTTATACCAAACAGAACAGCATCAGCACTGAAAGTGAAGCTGTTAACTAAAATCAGAGACTTAACTTTATGTGTCTCTTGTCTGGGCTTTTATTTGGATGACAGGATTACTAATGCCGTAGAAAATGCAAGTCATCTCCGTCCAAGTGTCATTACTCAATTATTTCTCTTTGAAATGCATTCACATGGCTCCACACTATTTTTTTTAACAAACCGCTTTGAGCAGAAAGAGCTCACTAACATGGCCGGTCACGTGAGGCACACATATTTCCATAGCCATTTTGGGTTTGGAAAGCCTTTCTGGAATATTCCTCTCTTCGTTTTCCCATGGCCAACCCGAGCCCCTGTTACACCTCCTCTTACATGACAACGATGACCACACCTTCTTCCCACAACACCCACTCAGTCTCACTGGGAGGTAAGCTCAAAAATAGGCGCAGATACTGTAAAATCAAGCCTTGTGTTCTGCTGGTGTCATCAATAGTTTTCCACTTAGATATTGAAGCAAGATATACTGATGTTTCTTAGAATTCAGGGACATACCAAGTATTTTATACAAGCTGTCTGCAAATGTCTATTCTGAAAAAAAGTAGCTGCAGTTTCTTTGGCTCCCACTCATCCCCACAAAAGAGGCAGGGACTGAATGTCTTTCCAACACTTAACTGTTGCTCTAACTTGCTTCTGGTGTATCACATCTCCCTTTTGCTCTGCCAAGTGCAGCCGCATAGCCCCCCTCCTCCTCCTCCAGCACTTCTCTGACTCACCAATCCCACCGAACAATGCCCACCATTGAACTCTCAATGGGTGTCTTTAATTGACAGATGGAATCTATTAATGCTGTAGCCAGTAGCCATGGCTACTCCACAATAAATTACATATGTACATATTCATGAATGAAAATACATTTTCACCAGGATTCAAGATGGAAACGTGGTCGCCCTCTGTCTCATCCTGAAAAGGCCCTTCACAGTTGCAGATGTTGAGAGGCTGACTCACTATACCGTCGCCTTTTCCACCCCTGGTCCATGAATGGTATTTACCTTGAGAAGTTATAATTTCCGTGATTTGGATAAATGAGCTGGATTGCTTGACATCTGGGAATAATTTCTCTCATCAGGCTTACAGTTTTGTTCTCCCATCTCTCTTAATGTCAAGTCCAGTGCTGTGCTGTTCACACTATGGAGGCAGCGATAAAGGGGCGTTAGATAACAAGGCTCGAGTGCTGACATGCTTAAATTCGATAGTTATCCAAATTTAAAACATCATACACCTCCAACAAAATATGCCGCATGGTTTCAACTCTTGCAGGAAAGCAACATGGATGCTGAACCAGCTGTGTGCAACTGGACAAAGTTTGCAGCCAAACATGACTCATTTTAAAAGAACATCAGACTCACTGCCATACCAAAGGTATCTTCCAATCTGTACTGTGCAATCATGCTTAACTACAGTATATAGCAGGGTGTACAGTGTGGTAGAGAGGATGTAGCCAAGTGTCTGACAGAGTGGAATATGTTTAAGACTTTGGATGTTCTGCCTTACAGGTCTGTTATGTAACAGCACAGGCATGAGAACCGCTTCAGCATGGGAGTAAAGCAAACACTACTGTGAAAGGATGGATTGCTCTGTTCCAGAGCTGCATTTGTCTTTACACTCAGTGGTATATTTCATTTAAACTGCCACTGCAGGTCAGAAGGTCACTGTCCACTTTGAATAACTGGAGTTCAGTGATTGATCCTTGGCTACTCTGCATTTTAATAACTGCTTAAATGTGTCACTGCACATCTATTTGACACAAGGCTTGGAGTGCACTCAGCTCGTCTTCTCTGCATCATGCTTCCTCTGCTCTCTTATTCCAGATGTGTTCTGTTACAATGAAAATTATTCTTTATCTTCTCTTTTTATCATCTCGTTTCTTGTGTGAGCTGAAAACTGACTTCGGTGCTGACATTTTTTGCAGGTGGCCCAATAGGAAATGAATTAAGCAGCTTCCAAAGTCTCTCGAGGAAACTCTGCATTTTCTAATGAAATATCCATTAACACTTGGACCACATAAAACCCACTTCACTCATACTTTAAAGCTGTACTAATCAAGTAAAATACAGTACTTTTGGTTGTGCACTAGGCTTGATAATACTGACAATCCAACAAGAATCAACACCCCACTTTTGCTGTGTTTCATGATGCTTTACAACCTATTGGTGCTAGCATGTGATGCTAATGTGGCTACACACATTTAACTTGATAGTAATGCTCTCACGTGTCCAGATCTCAGTAATTAAAATAAGACTGACGTTGCATCGAAGTCTGAGACCCATAATGATGTTGTGGTACTTTGACCTAGCATGTTTTTGTTTTTTCAGCTAAGATCGGGAGTTCCTTCGCTCACAGATACGGAGACATTTATTTGTGCTCCTCCAACCTCAATTAGTGTAACTCCCTCCATTCATGAGTCAGCAAGAGAAATATATCTTTCGTCTGCAGCCAGAGCAGAATGCTGCCGGCCTGTTGAGGCTCCAGTCCTCGCTACCCTTCACCGGTTGCGTGCCCATTTCAGAATTGATGTTAACAGCACACACAGCCTAATCACTGCAAGAGACCCTCAGGCTCGGCCCTATTGCCAGACATCTTGGAAGCAGCGCGATGGTGCACACAGCTGTTGCCCCCAGTAACCCAATGCTTTTGGAAAAAGCATCGATGGGAACAGTGGACCCTGAGGACGGCCAGTGGCAGAGTGTAGAGGGAGATTTTAATTTTCTTCATATTTTTCCCATTAAACTTCATTTCCAGGATGTCCCGTTCCTACACTCCATCATTCTCAACACAAAGTTGATATAATACTGTCTTATATCTTTTGGGTGGTTCTTTGCAGCACGAGGTTCAAGGCGAAGGTAAATCTTTCCACATCAGTCTTTTCTCTGCATTAGTGCTGCATTTCAGATTTGAGGCTGCAGATGTCACTGATATCTGCTCTGCTGCCTGCAGATGGCTAAAGGGATTTCATCAGCTCATGAGGGGTTTCTTAAGGAATGGCACAGTAGAGACAGACTGTCTCACTGTCATTCTCGCGCTAATATCATTAAATGTGTCCATCTAAATATGCCTGTGCTGAAGGCAATGGTTCAACATTTTGGGGACATATAGTACATTTCTTTACTTGAGTTAGATGAAAAGATGGATACCGCTGTCGATCTGTCAGGGAAATATAAGTACAGAGCTAGCAGCCAGTTTGATTTAGCATAAATACTGGAAATGGTTGAAACAGCAGAAAGCTCCTACTGACACTTCTAAAGCTAATTGAGATGTTATATTTAGTTTTATTAATCAAAACAGCAGGCAACTTGCCTAATATGGATTAATGGATGGATGGGCTAACATGGCTAGCTAGCCCGCCCACGGGCTGTAGGATAATGTTTTCGCCCTGTTACAACTTCCGGAAACGCACACAGAGAGTCGCCATTTTGTCCCCAGTTACTCTGCGGAGGCTCAGGTTTCAACTGACACCTCGCTTGACCAATCACAATCTGCCATATGAAGCCTAGCAACCAGAGAAGCCAATAATAGTCTAAGTTGAGACAGTTAGAGAGGGGCCTCACTGTCTTCTTCCGTGTGAGGATCGAGCCTGTTACAACTGACTTTGTAGATAACTGACACTTTGAATAGCCAATGAAATTCTGAACACACGACAAGTCCCTTCAGTGGGTTATTTACAGCTCTGCTCACCTCAAATCAGGGATTTCAGTCCTAATAGGGATATTATGCACAATTTGGCATCATAAATATTGTAAATGGCCTCAATATGAAGATATATAGCTAAAATATACATATACTTTAGGTATGAAGAAGAAGAAACATACTTTATTATCACATCACACTACATGCACACGCCATGCTTCCCCTGAAATTATTTTCTCCGTGTTTAACCGATCCTTGGTCCGTCCTTCCTCTGCGGCAGACCAGGAGCGGTGGGCTGCCAGCCAACAGCGGCGCCCGGGGACCCAGTTCTCTTCGTCACCACTGGTCAGGTGGTGACCTTGCATGTTTTTAGTAGGGTATATTTTATGGAGGATACCCCAGGTGAACACAGGGAGAACATGCAATCTCCACACAGATAGGCCCCTTTTTTCCTCGAGCAGCAGGCACTGAAGGCATGGTGGAGGACACGCCCCGGGCGCCCACAGCAAGAATCGAACCCGGGGCCCTCTAGCTGTGAGGCGAAAGTGTTACCACCGTTCCACCGTGCCACCCAATTAATATAGATGGCCCAAATTTGGCCTTCATTAATATAAATATAGATATTGATAATGATGTACATAAGTTCAGGCATTCTGTTATGGCTTGAAAAACAGTGCATATATCAACCATAAATGGGAGGGAAGCAGGGGAGCACGCTCCCAGACCCCTGCCCCCCAGTTTTGAGCAAAGCGCCGAATGTTTACAACGTCTGGCTCCATCCCCGGGATTATGCAACAAGACATACAAACTAAACAATAAAATATGTCTGTGGTAAATACAGTCCAGGTGCCCCTATTGGCAAAGGGACATGATTTTACAGTCATTTGTCAGCAAATATAAAATTGTTTTCTGACCTGACACCACTATGGTTAAAGTTTGGTTACATTTAGGCACAAAAACAACTTGGTTAGGGTTAGGAAACAATTGTGGTCGTGGTAAAAAGAAACCAGCGCTGACTGTTGGTAGAAACGGGAATCAAACAGCGGTCTTCCATGTTAAAGTCTCACGTTTGTGCTCCAGACGGATGCACAGATTCAGAGTTCCTGCAGCCACTTTGTGATTTGAACATAAACATTATGTTGTTGTTGGCTAATTTGCTGGAATGAACAATGTTGTTGTGCTTCCTGGGAAGACAGTCTTGGCTTATGTGGGCTAATGAATGGAATATATGAAAAATGTCAGAGCAGTTAGACATGTGCTGAAGAAGATTCCCACTTCCTCTGTCAGCTTATGCATTTATATACTATTCTAAGTGTGAAAGTGTGTTAGCTGTTCTCATAAACAAAGAGTGACAGATGAAGCTTTTCCTCTATTGTATGGAACATATGACTGTAGAAGACCCATGTGTGCTGCAGCACTAAATCTGTCTCTATAATGAGTCTTTGTCATCTGGTCCAAACAGCTTTCACACAAGAAAAAAAAATGCATTGACTGCCAGCAGTGCCCAGCTGGATGTGTGAAAGGAAACTTTTCCAGCATACAGCCTTGGAAATGGGGGATTCCCATGCAACTGCTGGCTCTATAATCCCCATCCGAGAACACACAAAGAGCCATTGAATATAAATTTGATGTCTGTGTTCAAGTCCACAGACTGAAGTGTCTAAAAAGTCAGTGACCACAATGTTAATTAATGTTGAAGGCAGTCTCCACCTCCTCTGTAATGCTAAATCTTGGAAACAGTCAGATTTATGACAAAACCAAAAACTTTTCAGGCATTCAGTATAAAAAAAAAACTGCACAGATGTTTTTTCTGCTGTGCACAGAAAAGCTTTGCATGATGGTTTGGGTCTTTGGTTTTTAGACTGCAGGGAGAGTCTGACCATTTCCTGCTGGTATGGCTTCATCTGAGCATTGTATTGAAAACACTTCTTCCTGCTTTGCAATGATTAGTGGAGAGAAGGGCCAAAACCTCCAATGATAAACCAGGAAGAGCTAATCAGCAGGCCCATTTTAACGTGATTGCTTATACTAAAAGGGCCTAATCGTACAATAGGGGAAAAAATTAGACAAGAGAGGGAGACTCCAAAACCACATAATGATGACGGCTCAAGATAAGAATAATGACAATAAAATTTCTTCTTTTGAATTGATTGGTCCCATTTTGGGGTCAAAGATCTAGTTTGAAAGGTCATGACTGCTTCTGTCACATGAGATCTTTCTGTCTGCAATCTGATCAATAAAAACTTTTTATCACTAAAGGACCTGATTTTGTTGATTTGGTTATTTTTCAGTGATGTTTGTGCTTCTACCATGGGTTAACAGGCTGTGTAGTTGGATGGTGTCTCCTTTTTACTTGTTTTAATTGTGTTTATTGTTGATTTATTATGGAGGGTGTTTTATTTTGAAAGTCACCTGATGATCCATGCCATTCCTGCGTCTGACTTCCTGCCTGGCTCGATCTGCTCTGTGTAGCTTGACTCAAAAATAGACTTGGCTCGTATTCTCTGAGAGTATTCTCTCTCAGAGCAGAGGGACGCTTCTGAAACATGCTGTTTTCCTTCTGTTGGGATCACACATAGTGTTCCCAGTGGAATTTAGAGGTAACCAAACTGTAACCATTTCACGATGGTAACCACGTGCCAGAGAGGCTTTTCCTAAATCGACCTCTTCCTGAACCTCACCAAGAAGTTTTGGTGCTTAAACTTAACCAAACTGCAAACTATTGACGGCAACAATGTTAACCACGCATCAGAAAGGCTTCCTGGCACACAGATACTAAAGGGTACTCTGTGCATTTGTATGAGAAGGCGAGGAGTGTGACAAACCGGCGTCAGCATTGACGATCTGGGATGAGATGCTCTGTGTGTTTAGATCAATACAGTGTGTAAACCCAGATGGCTGAAAGTTATCTTTACATACGTCCCCATGCGGAGCATTGAGGATGAGCTGTTTTATGGTGTAATATTATGTACTGTATGCAGCTGCTGGTGGTGACCATAGCACGACTGGACACACCCTGAGCTGTGGTTGGCTCAGGAGCAAGTATCTATCATTGCAGATAACTAGCGGAGCCCATAAACCAAAAGCTCTCTGACCGTCTGGTGCCGAGGATGACTGAGTCAGGCTGTAGCTGTGATTACGAGCCGTGGGATGACAGAGCGTTGGCCCTCACTGTCTCTGATTGTGGCTGTAGCCATGGTTGCACTTTACTTGTTTTGACAATGGCTGTGACACATTAGTTTGTAATGGGTGTAACACTAACTACACACAGGGGATGTGTGTATGTGCATGGGCTGAGTGTTGTACTGAAGCTACTGTACTCCTGAACTCCTGCAAGTTCAAACCCTACATGGCTTAACAATGCTTCCTTAGCTGATGTTAGTGGCTAAAGTGTAGTCACAGCACAGGAGCAATGACCACTAAATGCATGTGAAGTGTCACTGTCTATTTCCTGGCACTGTTTTTGTTAACTCGTCATTGCTTAGTACCGCCCTTCGAAGAGATCACCTGTAAACTTCAGATTGCAACTGTTTATCAGAGGTGGCAGTGCTTTTCTTCATTTTTAGCTTGCTAGCGTCATGGCTGTATTGATGTCTGTTGGTCCAAAACAACTGCATGACATTTTGTACAGACATTCACAGTTTCCAGATATTATATCCTAAAGACTTTGGTGACATTTCCTCTCATCACAAGGTTGATCTGATTTCGAGCTTCTTCAGCATTATTTAACATTTACATGATCTCTAAACTTTTCACGTAGCGCCGTCATACAGTCAAAATTAATACTAATACTGCTTTGTTTACTAAGATTTTGGCTATGACTAAACACCTGAAATCTACTGACATGCCCATCAGCCTCAGCTGTATTTTATGCTTGGTGTTAATTAGCAAATGTTTAGCATTACCTGTTAAATATCAGCTAATTGGCATTGTCACTGTTAGCATGAGGCGTTAGCCTGGCTGGACAATTTAAAACACCTCAAAACAAATATTCACATTACATCTGCTCACAGACAGATACACTTCTGTCTATCAGTCACTTTAGTCATGCATTAACAATATGTGTGTGTCTGTGCATGTGTGTGTGACTGATACAACACTAACACTGTTTGCACACACACCACAGAGGCCGTATTTGTAATTCATAGGACGCTCACCCATTGAACTCTTTATTATAAGAGGATGGAGGAAACAGGATGTGATTCACTTCAATTCAGGCCAATTTTCAATCCAAAGTGAAACATCCATCATTGAGGTATTTTACTGCGAGTGTTACAAAACAGCTACCGCAAAATTTTAAAAATGTCTTGCGGTTGGTGTTGAATAGTAAAAAAATATTAAATCCTACGTCTCCTCCTGAACACATTTCTTTGGCCTCGTCAGGGAAACATCATGAGGTCAAGGAAAGATGAGAAGGAGACTTTAAAAGGACATATGAAAAGACAACTGTGGTGACTGCACTTACACTAGGCTACATATTCATGCGAGGCGGATGTTATTGGATGAACGTGGGTCTGATGTGGTCACTGTAAATGTTGCTGCTGCAGGGGATTGAGGGATGGTATTATCTCCTTTCCTTTTATAAAGCATGGTCCAGTGTATCCTAAGCTAAAGGAGATAAGGAAGGAAGCACTGAAGCACCTTGCCTTTGCTCTCTGACAAGCTCGTATCGTAGCTGCCACTCAGATCCTTCCAGCTCTGGTGGGTATTCTGCAGGCCAGCACAGGGAGAGAAAATCCAACATGCAAACCTGTTGATCATGTGCTGTCCAGGGTTTTTATACACACTAGCTTGTTTGTGCTGGGTGTTAGCCAAGATAAAATGGGAGGACGTCAATGCTAACACACACTGGAAGATAACTGCAGGAACTGACTGTGCTGAAGCCAAATCTGTAGTTTTTTTCTCATTCAGTTCAAAGACCGTTTGAGGTTCGTGATGTTTTTAGGGGAATTTCTACTCATCATTTATAGACATTTCCAAATATCAAAGCAAAGGTGTCCTCAAAAAAAATCTGTTGCACAACCTGTTTAACTTATTTTGACTTTTACTGACTTGAATGTGACCACAGCTGCATTTGCTCTTTCTAACCTCCTTAACCATGTTAGAATAATGGTTCATGAGATACATTTTAGTCATTTAAAACTTAATAATTCAATCAGATTAAAGGGTCTCATGAAGAAAAGAATGACAATTGTTCTTCTGAACTGTTCAGCATGTTTGGCTCATACATGTATATTATTAATGAGTTAAATATGCCCTCAAAACCAATAAACATTTGGACATATGTTTATGATTTATTGCAAACACATTCAGTGAATTCACATCTATGAACCTCCATAACACACTGAGCTGTGCGGTTTGTCTTGTAAACAACAAATTCAGCCACCAAAAACACATTTTTGAGGTCTTGGATATTTTTCCCTCCTCATAAAACATTTGTCCTTTGAATATTTTACATTAGTCACATTTAAATCCATGTTTTCTTGCAAACAGTCTTCTTTTCCACTTCCTTTGCAAGCTCATTGCCACTTGCTCTCGATGAGTGGATAGGTTGAAACAGTCGCTGTGTGCTCCCACTTGCATAAATGTTGCTCAATAGCACTACTAGTGGTCAAAAACTCTATTGCGTTCCTTTAAGTTAGATCAGCCGTGTGTGTGTACCTGCTGTATGAAAAGACAAAACCTCTGCCTGAACTGAGAAAACAGTTAAATTAAAAGTTGTAAAAATGGCAAAGCTTATTCAAAAAGCATGATCCTCCTCTGAACAAACACTGTGTTGCATTTATAGGTCAGCTCATCATAATGTAATTAACTCCCTTCCAAAGACTATGCTCATGTTTATTTACTCCACAGGAAGATGATAGGGCCCGGTGGTTGACCAAACAAGAAAATTGGATTGCTGGACGGGGCACATGGCTCAATTCTAATTCATGGAAAACATAAACGAGCGAGGGAGGAAATGAGAGCAAATCCTCATGTTTATAAGAACACAGTGAGAAAAACAAATGAGCAAAGAGGGATCGTCTCATTTCAGCAGCTTTGATTGTCAATCAATTGGATTCTTTCACATTTGCTGCAATCAGTTTGTGAGTGTAACTTCCTGTCACAGTCGATGGGGAGTTTCCCTTGTGATGATCGTGCTTACACGTTCCAGCTCTGCTATCACATGACCTCACGGTAATTGTGATGACCTTGATGCTTCAAAAACACTTTGTCTTCCAGTGTAGGAGTGTTTGGCTTCATCAGAGGAACCTGAATCCTCTCCGAGAAGGAAAACTGACCCACCCAGTGTGCAAATATCAGTCTTACAGCTTTATTCAACCTTAAACCAACATTGCATCAATTATTGACAGGGAAAACATTCAAAGACTTTGCATTCCTTTGCTTCTACTGTAACATTGCACATTAATTTAAATCACAAGATGAATTCAGCTATTCATTAATTAACAGATCTGACTCATCAGGTAAAAGCTTCTGCAGCATATGATCCATGACATGTGACTAAGGGACTTAACGTCCACAACCTCACATTCACTGCACGCTTGAATTCTGTCCAAGCAGTTAAAGGTGCAAAATTATTACTTCCAATCCAAATGATTTACCATTAATCAGGCATTTCCCAACATAAATGCAAACCTGTAGCGGTTACAGTGTTTTTAATACCACTGCCAATGAGGCCAGGGGGGCCAAAGCACACAGCCGGACCCTTTGAAGAAAAGTCAAGCAGAGGGCGGAGAGGAGGCTGTTGTCCCTGCCTGACTTCCTCCTGGTTAACTAGACATGTGATTAGCATTGCTGTCTGCTACTTAGTTTGCCCTGCAGTCAGCCTGGTCTGCCTTCAGAGGAAATACTGCCTGCGGGTTTCTCTGTCAACACCACGGTAAGCCATACACACATACATTGATCTCCTCATGGCGTCCAGAGACATGGATGATGTTAATGCCAACATGTGTTTGCATCTCTGTGATGTAGCTGTGATTTTAATCCCGTTGTTGCTTCGCAAACTGGCAGCGGCCGACTGATTTGGTTCCTTTGATTGGAGAAAACTTTCCCATTCATGTATTTAGAAGCTTTAGAGGCAAATACCCAGGACAGCTTTCTTAAATCTTCTGAAAGGTAGCCAAGGTTGCCTCATTCAAAACTTAATATAAGAGCACGTAATGTGGTTTGAATTGGAATAAAATGCTTTATCAATGGTGTTTTCACACGTTTGTGTGCTTTCACGCCTGCTGTCAAGACAAACCTTCCTTTCATAAACACAAGGACTCTTTTAAATGTGCACCTGTTGAGTCGTGTGCATCAACAGTGAATTTAATGCAGAAAATCCTTCATAGATTTCACATTATATGTCTTCACTGGTTCTGGAATAAAGGCTAAAATGCTTAAAGGAATATTTTAATTGAAATTTAAAGTGCATGTTTCAATAATCTTCCCTTAATCCAACAGACAAAGATACCAAGTTGCTTCACGCCCACTAAGCAAATACATATAGAGCTTTTGTACCACAAGGCTTTTCCGGTGTAAGAATTTAACTGTGGGAAAGTTATGACAAATATTTTACATTGCTTGTTAAACTCACATGCTTGTTTTTGCCATTAGTGCCCACAAACAGACAAAGAAATTAGATTAGGCTGCTCTTACATGGCCAGTGGAAAACACAATTATGTGATGTTCCTGAGTATTCCCTTTGCCCCTGATTGTATAAGACTGTTTGCATGTAAATTGGCGGTATTGGCTGTGTGTGTGGAGGTCTTTGGGAACATGTGTGCATCTCTGAGACCACTTAATTATGAATATGGAACATGTGAAATGTTTGAGGAGGCTCTATTTAACAGATACTTGATTGAAATCCCCCGGCAACGTGACGGCTGAACTGTACTGAACCTCGACAGATCACAGGACGGATGCATGTGACAGAGAGGTTTATAGCACCTACTGAAATTGTAGACCAATGCTCTGAACCACTGACCCTTGATCAGTTCTATTATTCTAGTCTAAAAGCTCTAAAACCTACTGTGCACTACCTGCTCAGCACCAAACAGCAGACGCAGTCAGAGACAAGCTAGTGAACTTAATGGAGCATTTAGCAGCTAAAGAGCCACATAGTCCCTTCAGGGATTGGTAGAGACCAAAAACAGAGCAAAAAGAGAGTCATTACTGAAAGTACATTCATGAGATGGACACAAACACGCTCTCTATATGATGGATGTGCGACTCAGTAACTGCTGATAAGCTTGCAATATAAACAGAAGGTAACAATACATCAAGGTTGCGTTCCTGCCTCCAAGTGGCCAAAAAACCGTTAAAGCATAACTAAACCTTTAGCTAACACAAGACACAATTGTTAACCACAGAGACATTTAGAAGTGAAACGTCAACAATGTGCAAGATGTGAAGACCCATTCCACACATCACTCCTCCTGAAAAGTGATCCACATGACTTTGCTGTGAACGAAGGGGCACAGAATCCACAGACACAGCCCGACCCAACACAAACACTCGTTCTGTGCAGAAATGCTTTCCAACGCCAAAGATAATAGGAGGCTTCAGCCGTCTGCTTTCGGCAATTAAGTGGGAATCTTCTGAATAATCTTTGTAGTATGAGATTCCCTTTCTGTTTTTCCATTGACGGTTTCTGCTGCTTTCTGAGCGTTGCATGAAGGGGACAATACCACCCATGTACATAACTCAGACTGCTGAAGACTGTCAGCTTGGGAACAAGGACGGTGGATTTTGTCCGTTTGCTTTCAATTGACGTGAGCAAAAATCTGGACTTGTCCTTTAGTTTATGCTGTTATTTTGCAACAAAATGAAGCAGACAGGAAAAAGTAATGCATGTAAACAGGGCCACGTTTCTACAGTGAACATTCAAGGTGCCGCTAGATTGTCTTTCCGCATTCATGAAGAGTTCAGAGGTCAGTAAAACATACCAGCTCAGAAAGTTGCGTTTCAGATTCATCCCTCAGGTCCCACTGCTGAGCTCACATTCAGGCTTCAAGCAGGAAATCCATCCTGTCAAATGCCACGTGAATCTGTACCGTGAACGTGGCAAAACTTTCCCCGACCAACTGATTAACACTCCTGTCAAGTTGTTGAGCACTTTAACATTGACACTGTGGCACAGATGGATTATTTGGAAAAAGAATGCAAGTTATATATGTGTTAATGCAGTTCATCTTAAATGTTATATTCATATAAAATCCTTCTCATGTTTCTCACCTCTATTAATGCTCTCACAGTTCAACTCTGCCTCATGTGCAAACGACTAATTGTATTTTTTTATTACCCTTCTGCAGCAGCACCAGGAAGCCTGCCAGCTCACAGGCATCAGCTTCACAATGATGCCTGGAACCACAACAGGCAAGAAGCTGGATCTCTCCAAGCTCACAGATGAGGAGGCCAAGCATGTCTGGGCAGTCGTCCAGCGAGATTTTGACCTGAGGAAGAAGGAGGAGGACAGACTTGGGTAAGTTAAAAAGTTGGTTAAGTTAAAAATAAAAGACATGTATTATTAAATCAATTCTTTAGGGTTAGGGTGGTATTTGTAGAATTCAAGCAGTAATGAATCATATATTGATTAAAATTTAAGCCAGATGCATGTTTTTGGCTATTTTTGTGTTCGATTAAAATAATCCAATACAGACAAATATGTGTACTGTATTGAATTCACTTTATATTATTCTGTTAAATAATATCTTTTACATCTGTATCTTCCAGCTTTGCCTTGTGTTTAATCAAGTATTTCCCTGTAATTTGAAAAAAATATTTAGTCTGCATGAGGGCTGTTGGTAGTTTAGATGGACTCTGCACTAAGTGTGCTTCTTTCTGTGAATTCAGGATTATAAATCTATGATTAGAATAAGATTACACCAAAAATGTACACAGTATTTTCTCCTTCAGGTTGGCATGCAGAATGCTAACATGGCCGCATGATAGCATGCTGGAGTTATCATTTAGCTCAAAGCTCTGCTGTGCCTTTAAGTATCGGCTCACATAGCTGCTTACTAGACTGTAGACTATTATCTGGAAGTCTTCTTTATCACTCTCCAGTGGTTTAACTTAGCTCACGTTGCTGCAGTGATGTGTAAATGCACTGCAGGACTCTGTGACATCACTAGTGGGTGTGGTTACAGGTGCAGCAAAGCACACAAAGCACACTTCTTTCCACCCTCATGTTAAATTGCTTTTTAAAATGAGATTATTGACCCTTTGCAGAACAACAACCAGCAGGGGATAATGGTACAGGCTAAACTTTACAGATGACGTCACGTCACTCTTCTGTTGTGGCGTGAACTGCAGATGGAGGGCAGGAAGTGACTTTCTGCACAGGAAGCACTATAACACACAGTCAAAATGCTTAGTTTTGTGTGGTTTACGGTGCTCAAATTGATCAAACCGAGCCACCACGAGGAGTATTCATTGAGTACCAATGATTGTTCAGGGTGAAAAAGGCTGCAAAAAATGTCTTGTGGCCAGGAGGAGACGACTTGGATAATGGTGGAAATAGTGTAACATTAGCCATTGTTTTAAGTCTATGGACAGGTGAGTGCAAATACGCATAGATACGCGTATCTGCTGACAAATTCTGGATTCGTATGCAGGTATGTCAGAGGTGGTTAGCGATTGCTATGTTAGCATTGGCTAAACTGCCAAATCAATTGCTAGCTAGTGGGCTTACCACCATGTCCCAATTGTTTGTACAGGTGCAATGTCTCATTACTTGTCTCAGCTACATTGTGGTTTACAGGAGACGTCACGTCCTCCATCTCATCCATTGCGGTTTTCACTTCCTGCCCTCCACCTGAATCTAACGTCACATCCCTGCAAACAACCCATACAACAACCCAACGAGGCTGCAGCAGAAGGCCCCTGAGTGTACTGAATTGAGCACAGATTAGTACATTGGACAGGACAGAAAAAATAATAGTTGAATAGAAACACTGTCCGCTCAGATATCACGGTCAGCCAGCAATCACGTAACCTGTCTTCAAAGGCTGTGATGCTGGATAATTGGTTATCTGCCGGTGTTCTTTATTGAGAGAAGATGGCTGATCTTGTTTCGTTTAAATTTAGTAAAGCTGAGCAGAAATAAAACACCGCGTTCCTGAGGGCTGGGCTGAGGTTGTTGAACATCACCGACAGATGATTCAGTCATTTGCTCCTAACTCACTGAGCTACGCCTCACATCTCCTTGGCAGCAGTGACTGATGGATGGTTTAGATATCAGGCTGTGGGAGGAAGAGGTTTAGGGGGAATTTCCTCCGATGCTTGGATGTGGGACGACCTGTGCACAGCAGCAGCAGCAGCAGCAGTTGTCCTCTTGGACAATGAGAATCACAAACTGAAGGAAACATGTATGAAAGTTAACTCAGCGCTTATACACAATATATTTTACTTACATTACTCACTGAAACTCACAACCAGGACGTGATTAACTACAAAGGAGGCCCTGAAGCAAAACTGAGGTGTACTGATTGCCACACACTCATCACTCATCGCCCACACCGGCAGCTTCAGTCTGTTTTGGAAAGCTTCTATAGTTTCCTGTATATAAGTTAGTTTAATTAAACTTATTCAGGAATAGGCACCATGTGCTATTAACATAAACTGAAATAATGAAGGTATTAAAGCCAGATTTAGACAGGACAGGTCAAGATTTGGTAATTGTTCAGGAATCGCCTTAAAGCTCTTTTCCTGTCAGTTTATGTGGTGCTTCAGAGCATTTTACCAAACACATTTGCAAGTGATCAAATCCAATGATCCTCTGGAGCCCCTGATGTGCCTGAGGAAGCAGTCGGTATTCTAACCTCACTCATTGTATTCCATGTTGTAACCTTTTAAACAACTACACACCCATAGTTCACCAACACAGGTGTTTCCACTAAAGGACTGTGTGTGTGTGTTTGTGCGTGTGTGTGTGTCTTCAGTACAACCCCAGATTCCAAAAAAGTTGGGACGCTGTGTGAAACGTCACTGAAACAGAAGGTGATAACCTGTTAACCCTTTTTGACGTAAACTCAGCTGAAAACAACATAAAGACAATATATTGAATGTTTTTCCTCATCAGCTTCATCGATTTCTGTAAATATCTCCTTATCCTGAATCTGATGCAGCAACACGTCTCAAAGACTGGAAAGATGTGGAACACTCCAAAAAACACCTGTTTGGATCGTTCCACAGGTAAACAGGCTCATTGGTAGCAGGTGAGAGGATCATGATTGGGTTTGAAAGGGGCGTCCTGGAAAGGCTCAGTCGTTCATAGAGGATGGAAGGAGGTTCACCACTTTGTGAACACATGAAGGATGAAGGAGATGAACACATGGACTCAGGAACACCTCATAAAACTGATGTCAGTGAACACAGTTTGTTTGGAAACGATTTATTCTGTTTTGTTTATGTTTTACACAGCGTCCAGACTTTTTTTAGATCAGGGTTGGACTGAGACTTTGGTGACATCACACAGCTTCCAAAGAGCTCCACCACCTGACCTGAGGTCCAATCAGCCAGAGTGATTGAAGACACCTGTGTGGGCCTGCAGGGCCTTGAATAAACAAGTAAAACAAAGGCCTATCTTGATATGATAAGTCCTTTATTGTGACTACACTGGAGTCTTTTTCTAAGATGGCTATCGCAGACAAATTGATTTCCTGCTTATTCATACAGCATCATGACCTCCAGGAGTACAAGAATTGAGGTTATTCTTCTCTTCTGTTGGTTCTGGCTTTCAGTCGAACCACTTTAAGATGAACAGACTTTAGACACTTTTTGAATGCATTTAGAAAATCCCTGTGAATCCTCATTTTTCTGCTCTAGATGTGGCTTCTGTGCATCTGCATGTGCTTGATAAAAGAATCTTTTTCTACTGGAACCTCCTCGTCTGCAGCCTGTATTTCCTAAGGAAAATAGTTGAAGGGAGTCTGACTTTGGTGATAAAGAGAGATTAGAGCATCTGTTTTTATGTGAAAGTGCATTTTCATACGTGCTGTTTATTCTTGAAGATCCGGCTCTCCAGAAGCAGGCAGAGCCGTTGACCTTTCCTACGTAAGGCCGTGCTGGTTTGTCTAAATACGTGAGCTTCCTTCACAACTCAGTTCAGCACCGTCCTCCTTCAGCCACTGCCAAAGTTCTTCTTCAGCTATTTGTTTTCCATTCAAATGAGCTGTTGTTTGCTGCTGAGGCAACTGCTGTTTTCATCCAAGGCCTCTGCGACCTATAAATAGGTGCAGATCTTCATGTGGTTTACATATAAAACTGTCAAGCCTAAATCTTGTAAAACCACATATGTTGGATTATAAAATGGAAT
>JBBMOE010000006.1:55000-145593 GCA_037975065.1 Chaetodon trifasciatus
CTGCTAGCAGCCCCTGCAGACGGCACCACTCTCACTCTTGGTAAGCCTTTGCACTGTCTTTGATATTTGACCTTTCCAGCCATGTATCAGTGCTTGGAAGGCCTGGAAGTTGCCTACAGCACAAATCTTATTTGAGTCATAGAAGGGCATCTTGTATACCAGATTAGTGGGATTTGATGTTTCAGAGGAGGGCAGATTTAATAGATATTACTTTAAAATCACGTCGCTAATGGCCAGCAGCTGTATCTGCAAAAGGTTATGGGATACTTACAAAGTATCCCGTTTATCCCAATGATCTGGGCCATGATTTAAAAAGCATGGCCCAGAAAGAAAAGCTTTAATAAACAAAAAGCAGCCTCTCATCCTCTGTGGGTGTTTTGCCAGACTCCACCCACGCTGTGTGACATTTGGGATTTGTTATCTGAATTTTTCCTTTCCGCTACTGTCAGCATCTCGCAGCGCCGAGTGAGGGTGTCGCTTCTCCAACGACCAGCTTCAGCTTCAGACTGTGCTGAAGAGGACGGTCCGACTCGAAGCAATGAAGTCATTCATGACACGCGTGTGAGCAGCTGCCAAGTGCAGAGATGTGTTTGTTTGAACAGGATTTGGCTTCACGTCTTGAAGTTTTTGAGTAGAATTTGACTGAAGTTATTGCAGCGCTTATTGCATTGTTCAGGTCTAATTGTGAGCTGAAGACAGAGTGTTTTCAAATGTTATCACTGTAAAACATTACTCACATTAATGTAGTGAAAACATTTCAGTGAAGTAACTTTTCAACAGTTTCTCCTCTGCTGACTCAAAGTCCGCCAACAAAAACAAAATAAATGCCTGTCTATTGGAGGAATAATTAAAGGTTTTAAAAAAAGTAAAATTTGAGTGTAAGGTGTGTTACTGAATAATTAATTATGATTAATAACAATTAATAGCAAACCATCGTTGGTGAGAAGCAACCAATCCTGCTCTGTTCTATACTCTGTGTAACAGAACCAGGACAATCTTTTATTTTTTTCATGCATGATTCATCAACAAAACCTTTATTTATTTCACTGAGTAATTACGCTGAGACACAGGGACAAACAAAGGCATGCAAGAGTTTTAGAAGTATATTTTTTGGGGGGGAAACTGCAATGTAATCACTCTGCTGGAAACATAATTAGAGGAAGAAGGCCTATAGGGAGATACATACACAGGCTGCATGAATGTACAGACAGATAAATACTGGAGGAACTGAGTGATTTATGAACTGGCACACCCACGCTGCTCAAACAGTCACTCAACTTTTTTCTGAAGGTTTTGCTTCAAGTATCATAAATGCTTCAGCAATTAAGGCCCTCGTCTATCTAAATTATTTCTTTTCTTATAACTAACTGTGGCACTAAATGTTTCCTGGAGAAGCTCTGCAGGTTTTTCTGCCTTTGCTGACTTTTCCGAGTAACGAGGCTGACATAATATTTACACAAAGTGTCCAAAATGAAGCCGTGTGTTGCCGTCCGTGTGCTGACAACCATCTCTTCACTCATGATTGTCAGCCAGCATTTTGACTCATAAAATCTTCATATAATGAAATGGCATAATTATAGTTTTTTTAGCTGTAAAAACAGTAAAAGAGTAATAAACTAGAAGTTCAGCTTCAAATGTATTCCATGACAGCTCAAGTTTTGGGGAAAATGAGCTTATTTGCTTTGTTTCTGAGATTGAGAAGAGTTGTGTGGGACACGGTTAGCTTAGCTTAGCATAAATACTGGATCCAGGGGGAAACAGCTAGCCTGGCTCTGTCCAAAGTTGAAAAGTGCGCCGACAAGCAGGCACAAAACTGACTTATTTTATGTGCATTAACAGAAATGTAAAAACGGCCATCTGTGATTTGTGCTGTAGTTTATCATCTGCTTAGCATTTCTGTTTAGCCTCTCGAGCTAAAGTGCTGATGAAGTGAGCGTTCAAAATGGTTATTTAGAGCTTATTTCTGCAGCAAATTGGAGCAGCGTTATTAGTGTTTCTTGGTTTATGAGTTGCAGCTGTTTCTACTGTGCAGCTCTGAACAACATGTTAGTCAGCAGGGCTTCAGTGTCACATGCAGACTTTGGTTAAAGGTCATTTGCAAATGTCAGTGTTTGTGTGACCTCCTTTGCATGTACAGTGAAGGCATTTAAGTTTAGCAACATTAGAAAGTCAATACAGAGCAATTTCTGGCGATGCTTAACATAAACTACATTTGAAGATGAAGCTGTCACTCGAGGATGCATTAAAGTCATTCACCTTGGAGAAACGTATTAATCTCTGTTTGCAGTGAACAGCTGGGTTTGTCTCATTTTTGCTGGCACATCTGTAATGTTTTCCCCTGCTTTTTAACATGTGGTCTGGCTCTTCACAAATGCATGAAAACAATGATTGATGGCTCTGCATTATGTAATGTCGTACAGTAGATTGAGTAACGCTCTCTGGAGAGAAAAAGGTGAATGACAGGGGTCATGTGTGGCCTTTGCTGTTCATATGACACCAAATGTGAAAAAGTTTTCATTTTGTCTTATTTGACGCTTGTTAAAAGCAGTTTGTCTGTGGATACAGGTGACAGCAATAATAAAAAACTCATGCATGTTTCCAACCTTGTTTCTTTTAGCGAGCTTAAGACCAAAATTGAAAGAGAAGACACCAAGAGGGAGTTATTGGGCAACCAGACCAGCCTGACCGAGTCCTACTGCATTCGGTGTCTCCAGCCCTTCAAGTTCCTGGTCAACAGCAAGCGCCAGTGTCTGGACTGCCAGCTCTACATCTGCAAGTCCTGCAGCCGCTACAACAAGAAGGAGCTCGGCTGGGTGTGTGATCCCTGTCACATGGCCAGGTAGGAAATGACAAATTAAAAGCATTAAACCTGTCGTAATTCAAGGTGCAGCAGGCTCAGGGGCTGAAAGCTGGTTTCTCTCAGGATGCAAAAAGTCGATATTTCTTCTCACTTTCTTCAGGCGGTGGTGTCGAGAGGTAAGAGAGAGGCCATTTCAGAGTCTAAATTGTCTAAATCAGCGAATTGCTTGACAGTACAGGGCACATTAGCGTCAGCATTAGCATTTTTCCCTTTAACTCTCTTCATTTTCAAGCTAATACTTTCTTTAAAGCATACATATTGCTAGTCATGGTGCACCGCTCAGTGTACTTCTATAAGTCTGAGAGCACATTTTTAGGTGTGAACATCATTTGACATTTCTTTGCTGTCTGACACTAACTGACAAACGGGATTTTAAGGCGGCACTCATCTCAATGCTGACGCATAAAGAGTTCAGTTAAACCTTGAGCTTGAAAGCCTCGTGCTGCCGCCTGAGGTCACGAGATGCAGTTGAGGCTGCACATCTCATCTCATCTGTCACATCTAGTCTGGACCGAACTGGTCCTTGACCTCCTACAACAAAAGCACTAAATGCATCCGAGTACAAGCAAGGATGACAAATATTAGCCACACGCAACTGATGAATTTCTCCATCAAACCATCTTGACCGAAGCCTCCCAGACTTCACTGAGCAGTTCAAGGTCTCAGGCTTTGACTGCACACGCAGCTTTTGATGGACATGCTAGCAGTTGCCATTTCAACAGGCACAGACAGCTAGCACTCGTTCCAGCTCCATATGTAACCGTTATACTGCTGTTTACTCAGATGTGGATGTGCACTTTGAAGCCATGTCGCTGAGTTCAGCCAGCGTCTGGAACATATCATGCGATGCATCTCATGCTTAAACCTGCATGAATTTTGTTTGTTCGCCATCGCGGTCAGTGCATTCCTGCTGTTCCTTTGTGTGACAAAACAGGGACATTCAGGTCTTTTTGTGCTTATTCTGTCCCCTCCGTTTCCTTCAACAGGGTCCTCAAGATCGGCACTTTGGAGTGGTACTACGAGAACGTGCGCACCCGCTTCAAGCGCTTCGGCAGCGCCAAGGTGATGCGGTCGCTCTTCAAGAGGCTGAGCGGAGAACACAGTTCCTCTCAGAATGACCTCGAAGGTGAGCCAACATAATGCTGTGAAAAGTGTTTTTAATGCTTATATCTCCCTGCGATCATCAGTGCGTGGTGAGTAAGTGACGCCATTACATAACAGATACTGTCAGTGTGGCCTTTCAGTGAAGAGATTAACCCTTCACCGGCTGACTGAAGCAGCTCACTGGTCAACAATCAAAGAGCTTTTCTGGGCAGCTGCCAAGTGGATGTCTGTATGAACGTGAAGCAGAGCAAATCAGAGGTTACAAACGTGGAAGCATGTCAGGTCTCAGGTCAAGGTTGCTTTGAAGGGGCAACTTTAACAACTTTCCATCTGTTCCACTCATTTCTTTGCAAGCCCTCGGGAGGTGCTGCAGGTCAGATGTGGAGTCTGCCAGAGTGGCAGAGCATCGCTGCAAGTCTGCCGGAGCTTACCAGAAGAAATCCTCAATAAATGAAAGGCTTCAAGGAGCTTCAACAGCTGCGTACTGTACTGCAACTGCATGGAAAATACGTCTCAGCCTTTTGGATCACACCGCATCTGAAGATTGGTCAAACATCACCACGACAAGTTCAGCACATGTGTGAACTGTGTCAGGTTTCAAGTTCAAGAATTGGACTTGCTAATCCCATAATTATCAGTAATTCTAAGTGAAGACAGCCTATATAATCGGAGCGAACAGAAAAATGTCGGATCTTCAAGTCCAAACACAGACATTATCAATCTGAATGCTATGCTATTCACCAAATCTCAACCCAGTGGAACACATATGGGACAGATAGCGCTCCCCATCATCATAAAACACACCAAATGAGGGAACATGGTTTGAAACAATGGCGGTCAGCTCGCATCTCTAATGAGGAGCGCTGAAGCTGCTCTCACTGAGACGCTTCATGTCGCTGTTTTTCTGTCATTTGTCTCCCATCTGTCTATGAGACCCTTCATTTTTGTGACACTGAGTCACAAGAATGAAGTTTCCTGTCTCTTTTTCAGATAGCGAGCAGTCAGACTGCCAGATCTGTCACAGGGATTTAATCTCCTCCATCTTTCCTGTTTTTCCGGCTCTGGCTCCTCACAGCTGTGCCGAGTGCTGTCAGCAGCCGGCCTGGATGCAGCTCGGGCCAGGGCCTCCTTAACTGACCGGTGCGCTCGGAAACTCAGCCTTGTGGGACGTTTACGCTGCCTGCTGCGCCTCTTGAGACGTTATTAACAGAGATTCTAATGTTGTGAAAAGTCCTGTTAATGTTTACAGCTCGCGGTTAAAGTCTGAGCAGCTCATTTTTTGAAGTTGCTCGCACGCCGTTGCCAATATCCTCCGGCCACACCCTGAACAAATTAAACAATTGCCCTCGAAGCACATTGTATTTAAGCTTTCAGCGTTATTATGCACAGCAGGTCTCCAAGTGAGATCATAGCATCATGAGATCAATGAGTTATAAGGAGACAGCCGCGACTCCTGGTACTGCTTACGCTGAGTCACCCTCGAGGATTTTGGGAAGGGAAACAGAGCGAATTGGTTGGCTGGCTTAGTCCAGTGGGCCTTGTGATCGTCCAGTCACATGTCTCCCATTCTGTGCCTGGACTCCTGCAGATCTCCACCGACCAGAAGCAGAGAGGAGGAGAGAGACAGAGAGGGAGAGAGGGAGAGAGGGAGAGAGGGTGGGCGAGCAAAAGCCTCTGTTTGTCATGTATTTATGTGGAATCCAGCGCGCACAGATGCAAGTTCCACTTATGAAACAGTCAGAAGTCTGCATGTGAACAGATGCATTATGTTTAGAATGATCAGCAACTCATCACATTCATGTGACGGCGCGGATTAAATTCAACATGCATGACTGCACGCTCACACACACTCACACACACACACTCCCACACACATTCTCCTGCTGTCTTCTTACTGTATGTATTCTGCTGTGGTCCGCTGGGCCCCCAAAGCTCGGAGGGTGTCATCCTGCGTGCACAGTGTCTTTGTGCACATGGGGAAATGCAACACTGATGCTTACAACAGCGTCTTTGTTCACATACATTGCATATAAAAGGAGTTTAACTCCATTTCTTGGCGCAGCCCGACTCCTCAGTTTAATGGTGCGACTGCTGCTTTGGGTTATTATTTTATGTGGAAAGCAAGGAGTACCTGAATTATCCCAGTTCACTGAGCTATTTATTGCAGCAACATAATGGCAAAATTGTGAACCTCACCTCATTCATTTGTACTGCAGAAGACCGGCGCGAGAGGGTAATCAAAACAAATCAGATTATTGGATAATTTATGAAACTCAAGCAAAAAAGTTTTCTTTCATCTTTCCTGTTTTCCAGAGACTCATGAATATGATGCACACCTCAACGTAAGCTAAACTGAAAGATCTAAATCACAAGGAAAGCTCACACATTGTTTGCAGACAGATATATATTCAGATTTTAAGATATTTTATCCTTCTTTCCCTTTTATTTAACAGTTTCGTCACGCAAAAGGTGCCCTTTACCATCTGTATGAGAGCTAACTTTCCACTATCTCCACTGTAAAGCCATCCACCATAACATGGGATGCCCAGAGCAAGGTGATGTAGTATAAAGGGCAAAAAGTCAGTGTGTTGATGAGGGTGAGGTGATTTTCACCCAAGAGAGGAGGGTTTGTGTCCCATTTGAAACCAAAAGTCTGCCACATGTGTAAATTATTTTTTATTTTAACCTAAACAGGACCTTTTGTAAACCTAACTAAGCATTTATGTTGCCTAAATGTAACCAAACTGCAACCGTTTCACAACATTAACTGGCTTTCTGGCAGAAAGGCTTCCTGGCAGACAGGCTCGTGGCAGGCGTCTCTTATAGATGCTAAAGGCCACACATTCTTTTTTCCCTTGGGGCCCCTTAGAGGCTTAATCCAGCCGTGTGTGTGGTCCTCCTGGGATCCATTCTGGAGTCACATCAATGTTTAATAACTAGTATGCGGCCTAGTGTACATCCAATAAAATGTATCCAGAATATTAAATTAATTGTAAACAGAATGATACTGTAAATCAGGGTAACTTCACATGTTAGTGCTGGATATTCATCATTACATTATTAAAATGATCCATTTGGACGCTGCAGGTTTCAGAGTGGGTATAGTGGTTTGGGAGCAGGCCAGAGGTTCTGGTGAGGCTGGCAGAGTCGGAGCTCGTCTGGCTTTTATTCACATTAAGAGTAGAAGAACGGATCCAGGGAGGTTTCAGTCAGGCCAAGTCAACAAGGTTTATAACAAAAACAGTGCTAATTGTTACTGTTATTCTATCATTATCATTAGATGTCGTGCTAATAGTTGTAATAATGGTGCTTTTTAGTGCGTTTCGTGTCCACTCTTCACGCTCACAGTCCTTTCTGTAATGTGTATGGAACAAGTTGTTGTTCTGCATCGGCTCTCCACTTTAACCACCTCGTCTGCTGATCTGCGGAGCTCATTCTCAAACTTGTGCATCTCCCCGCAGCCTTTTTTGTTCCCAGTCTCCCCTTCCTCTCTCCACGTAAGAGGGAACTGTTACATACAAATGCAACTCACTCATAAACACTCTCATAAAGAGGCGCTGAAATCACACAGTGTTCCTTCTTTTGCCTCCTGGAGCTGCGCTTGTTGTTGCTAGATGGAAATAAAAAAGCATCTGATTTGCTGCAGGACATATTGTACATGCATCCTGCCGCACAGACAAAGGCCATTTGGTTAAGAGTTACCTCAGGGGTTTGAAGGAGGTGTAACCCTTTTCTCGGGACGGTGAACTTGGTTTGCATGATATGAGTCTTGCGGGGGATTTGCAGATGTATACACGCAGAGAA
The DNA here is from genome assembly GCA_037975065.1 of Chaetodon trifasciatus. Classification (NCBI taxonomy): domain Eukaryota; kingdom Metazoa; phylum Chordata; class Actinopteri; order Chaetodontiformes; family Chaetodontidae; genus Chaetodon; species Chaetodon trifasciatus. The sequence goes on from JBBMOE010000006.1 coordinate 62,769, forward strand.
ATGCGATGATTTTATTTGTACACTGCATTACTTGCCAGAAACTACACGCTTTACTGCACAGTGTCGTCAGTTATTCTAAAAAGCTCTAACATGTCTTCCTTCTTGACCAGCAGACGGATATGAGGAACACAGTATGGATGCTGCAGATTCACAACACGACAAAGAGGTAGCTCATGTTTTTAAGTCATTTTCTCTGACGGGTGAAAAACTGGTGCATGTGGTTCTTCCCTTCCTTGTGCTTTCTTACTAATTGCCTGTTTGCTTGTTGAGAAGATTAAATTAAAAGTTGTCACGCAGCTGTTTTGCTGTTGTTGTAGTGAGTTTGTGGCCAGCAGAGATGATTCCAGTGATATGCATCATAAAACAGGAGGCAGATATCAATTTGTACTCAGACAGCTCAGCATTAGTCGCTCTGGTGATTTTCATTGCCAGTTTATGTTGAGACCTCACGTGGAAACCTATAAACAATATGGGATTCCCTTCTGCTCCCACACCTTACATGGTTCCTGTTCCTTCACTGAAGATGCTTCAGCGAGGAAGACTGAACCTCAGTTTCACTCATGTTCACATCAGTATTTGCACACTGCATGTTTTTTCTGAACAGCTGAGACTTTTCACGGCTCAGCGCTGATGTTCGCCATGCTGACGGGTCCTTCCTCTGTTCAAAAGCTGCACGGGTTATCTGCGTGATCTAGGCCAGCCCTCATGAACAGCTGGAAAGCTTTGACAGTTTGTGACGACTAAGGTTAGGCACGGTCGAGCCGGCAGTGGCAGCGGTGTATTGTGGGTAAATACCAGGCTGTCATACGTCATCGCACACATGAAAGAGTCAGAGCAGGGTTGAAGGAGACTCTGGTTGGAGTCCTGAGATTGTAAAAAAGGGGCACTGAGTCCCCTGGAATTCATCATAAAACCAAAACTACTATTGTTTATGCCACAGTCTCTGTGTAATGTGGGAGCTGAGCTTTGTTTACTTTCAATCACTGCAGCGGCTGCTGAGGAGAGGAACTGTTGACAGGACTCTGGGCTCTCCGGGTCTGTGGATGCCTTCCCTTAGTTTCCAAAGTGACTTACAAAGTTTTATTTAGATCTTATATGATTGGGCTTTTGATGGATGTTATTAAAAGACAGACTATAAGAAGGCCAAGTGGAGCTTCGTGCATCCCCAGTTTGATTTTCACTTCGACAGAGTGCCCTCTACTGGCCCAACCAGAGCACTGCCTGACTCCTGTCAGCTTCACCTTCTCAGAGAAGCTTCAATGCAACTACAGAGAGCTTTTAGAGCCTGCAGGGATTCAGTGTGTTGCTGAAGGAAACAGCAGCACAGAGCTTGAAGCTGCGTCTTCAAAGACGTCCCTGTCTTTCGAGCCCACAGAGCCAAACAGCTGATGTTCTCAGAGACTCTCACTGAAAAATGCAGGTTGTTTGACAACGCTTACCGCCGTGGACTCTCGATCGCTGTAGATCCTCAAAGGCTCTTCTGACCATCTGGATGAGAAATGTTCTGCCTGTTGCAGATTAAAAGAAAGATTCACAGACTGAATATTATATAATATCACAGATGGTCTTCGAGGCAGCACCTTTCCAATATCAGATGTTTAACGCTGTGACTCAAATGTAATGGTAATGCATGACATGATTTTAAATGTTTTTTTCAAGTAATTGTGCTTAATCAGTGCATCAGTGTGAGGATGTCTTTGGGGCTGAATCATCTCCTCTCCATCTTTTCATTGACACCATCTTTCTCTACTCTCCACTCTCTCGCCTCTGGTGACGGTGTTTCCCTTTCTGCTCTCCAAAGATGAAAAAGGCCAAAAGGCGGCTAACTGTTGATCCCATTGATTTTGAACTGGGCTGTGACTACGTCATGGAATCAAGAGGACGGCCAAAGCAGGTAAAGGCTGGACAACCCCAGAACCAGCTTTTCCCATTCACACAAGGAGCCCTCTGTCTGTCTGTCTTCAGCCTCTTTCTGTTGGTTTCTGCTGGTTTGGCAACACAACATTACATTCGTGTCGAGCACTGTCATCATTCATCCTCATCTCTGGCCACAACACACTGCTTGTGGACAGTGCATGTGTGCACAAACACTAACACATCGTGTCAGCTCGTTAACGAAACAGCATTTTACCAAATGTAAAGAGACACAAGTGGCATGAAACCAAGACACAGGGGCCTCACATGGGATGAGACTCTGCAGTGTTTTTATAGCTTAAAAATGAACCTAATGAACACGTCACAGCAGCACTCACCTCTCTCCATCCTCGTTCTTTAGGCCTCGGTCTCTCAGGACATCATGGACATGGATGTGGGTGTGAGGGAGTCGATGCTCGCTGAGGCTGACATGGCTTCTGTTTTCCACCAGATTCTGGAGGAGCGACACGACAGTCTGGGCCTGGGAATGGCTCCACAGCAAGGTAAAGAGAAAACAGGTCAAATGCACATGTGCAGCATGTGCACAGGTGTGTTAAGGAACCCATACAGCAGCGTTTCTAACAATGTTAACCTTCTTACCAAGTGAAAGGAAATATGTCTTTCGCGAACGTCAGCCTACTCCCAATTTTCATCCATTTATCATAATTCACACGGAGGTATTTTGTAATTTAGGGTTACAGGTTAACTTGCGACAGTCTACCAACGCTCTAAATGAACTTGTTGATTAGTTAAACAATGAGCTAATAGCATTAAAAACACTCAGCTATTCTAAGCTACAAGACAGTTTACTGTCCTCCGTAAGCATTAGTGTGGATTTTACCGGGATATCCATCAACAGTGTTTTCAAGATTTGTCTCTATTTTCTCTCTGTGCAGCCTGTTAAAGGTGCAGCTGCTGTTTCAGTAAACGTATATTCCAGTCATAAGCTGCAGGGTTAACGTAAGGCTGACGTGCACTTCCATCCAAATTGTTTGCTATTAGCGACCAACTTTTCATATCTCATCCAGATGACCTCGCGTACCCGGACAGCCGCACTGTTCCTTCGCGCTCCGTCTCCCGGCTCAGCTACTCCTCGTGTGGCAGCGGGAGCGCTTGGGGCCCCCAGTGCAGCAGCAGCAGCTATCTGCCCGGCCCTGATGACTCAGAGGGGGAGGAGGACCACTGCCAGCGCTACCCTCTCTACCAGTCTCACCTGGGCCCCCTCAGCCACACCTCCCAGGACAGCCTGAACTCACCCAACCCTCCACCACAGGTCTTTGACATCAGTCATCTTCCAGTCGTCATATAAAATCCTCATTACATTATGTTCATTTGGCCACTTTTTCACATCAAAACACATTAAAACATCAGGAGAAGGTTTGGTATTCTGTGGGTTAATACAAGTCTTTGGGTTTTGTTATATATTTTGGGAAAGCAGTAAAGTGCAGTGATGCTCATATATTATTATGTGGTGTTATATAACCGTAGAATTAACAGTAGGGGTTACAGTATCACATATATAGTGCAAATATGAGTTAGACATTACATGGTGCAGGAAGTATGATATGACACACTATGTGCACTATAGGTCACATACATGCAGTATGGACATTATTAGAAACGTGTGGATATGTGAGTGAGGCAGTAATGAGTGAGCGTGAGACAGAGAAGGTCAAAGTTCACAACAACATGTTGTTGTTTATCATTAGAGGTTGTCTTGTGTTAACATGCATTCGACAGGAAATATTCAGATGAAGTGTTTGACATATCAATCATTAAGCAGCCAGCTCACAAATCATGACATGTTTCTCCCAGCTGCCTTTAATGATGAACAGAATCAATATCGGTGTTGATATTGGTGATTCTGGCACTGGTTTTTCCTCATATAAACCAGTTTTGTGGTCTCGGGGGACGCCTCTTCTGCACCAATCAGCACGTACACTCATTAGATATTACAGATGTGACATTCGTAGTTAACAATATTCAACCTTCTTGAGCAAAAAGTTCCCATCACTGCACAGATATTCTGTCTGATATCAATTAAATTTACTGATCTACATACACGACACATATGGCTTTTAATGACAGAATATAAAAGTCTACTGGGTTTTTTTCCCCTTGTCCCCGCTTTGGCACAAAGATGATGGAAATAGTTGACTTGGCAATCCATTCGATTTTTAATATTTTTGTTGTATCAGAGGGTTTATTCAGGGTAAGAGAGGACAATGAGAAAAAAATCAGCTGTCCACATTTGACCTCATGGTATAGCTCTGGTGTGCTGGAAGGAATTTGCTTCATCAAAATGAGCAATAAAGTAAAGGTAAGATCATAAATGTCATTATTAGAATTAGAAATTTATTATTTTTTCTGTTTGGGTTTTACAAAAAACAAATAGTTTGTCACATGCAATAATTAATTGTGGTTTCACATTTCTGAGAGGCAGCAGCTCATAAACTGATTTTCTTTTTGTTATTCCAGTTCTTTCCAGACATGCACACACACTCACACACACACCAGCCTGACATGTTGAGTGATGTACGGGCAACAGCTGCAAGATCAGAGGGGGTTACATATATTACATCAGTGTCTATTTATGTGCCCGCATACAACTCAATCCCTGGAAAGGATCAGTTCGTGTTCACAAGCAGCAGATAAAAAACACACTTTGTTTATCAAGAGTTTGGCTTTGAGTGGGCTGCTTTTCTCACTGCAGCCACAGATCAATAAGTCTACATGTGTCCTCCTTTGAGGTCCAACTCAGATTATCTGAATCCAAAGATGTCCTTTGAGGTTATTAAAGATAAGAGTGTGAAAACAAAGGAAGTGATTCAGCTTTGCGGTGGAAGGCAGCCATGAAAAGCGAGGCCTGGTGTTATCAGTCCCACCTGGCTGCGCTGATCACCCACCTTTGATATCTGGTGTCATGGCAGATTTGTCTCACAGCTGGGCAGAAAGCAAAGAGCCCAAACATGTGCCTGTCAGACATCACAAATAATTCTCCTTGGCTGTGATGTACGAGCTTCGTCAGACGCCGGTGACTCATTGGCAGCGTGCGGGTGTCGCTTTCCGTTTGTTCGAATCTGGAAAACATTCAAGGCCCCCAGCGAGGTTGAAAGTCAGGTGACGTGTTCGGTTTAGTCATGTTTGTGGAACAAGGCATCAGCGCACACGTGGGCCAGAAATGATGCAGAGCAAAACAAAGGTGTGTTTACATTTTTAAGATACAGGCGACGGACGAATTAAAGGAAAAACCTGCATAAATGAGCGGAGAGGCACAAAAAGGCCTGAACGCATCATGTGCAGACAGAGACTGAAGCTGCTGCTGCTCTGCTAATGTGCTGCTAATGCTAAATCAGCAGCAGTCAAAGTTTAAGGTTCAACGGTGAAGAGGCGGTCGGGGCAGTTCAGGAATGAGTCGGGATGACGTGCAGCCATTCGGGACCCTGAATGAGGGTTTAGACTCAGACACTCAGCTGATCTGCCACATCAGGGCTGCGCTGACGTGGTTGGATCAGATTTGATAAACAGTGGCCTGAAAACACGAGTAAACAACACACAACCGTCATCAAATTTGGATTTGTTTAACTTAGCTAAAATCTCATTGGCTCGTGGAGGTGTATGATGTCACGTTTTGCCGATGGGGCCTCACCAGCTTCAAACCACGACAAAGAATAACAGAAAAAAAATAATAAAAACAGAAACGTCCCAGCTGGAATAACTGAATTTGCTCTAATTTTGGCAGAAAATTGAGTGTACATGTATGAAAATATATTTTCAGGACCTTTAAGCTTGCAATATTCAGCCAGTAAATGCAGAAGTTGTGTCAGTCACGACAAAAAATGGGAGTTTTTTAACCTGAACTCTGCCTCCTAGGCAGAACTGATTCACAATCTATCAAATAAGTCCTTTTGTTTAGGTTGTAGGTGGATAAGTTTGGAATAGGGTCGTGTTTTAGGTTTGGGAATGCTAAGAATGTGGGAGGCAGGACTTGGACATCATCTAAGAGGAGCTGTTGTCTGAGAGGCACAGATCAGGGCACGAAAGCCCCCTCCACATCAAAGATATGCCTCATAACTGTCTGCTTGATTTCCTTCCTTTTACTTCACATGTGCAGAAGAAAAACTGTCCAGTATGAATCATTTCTAAGAGATTTATTTCATTTTTCTGCCTCGTTTTCAGCCAAGACATTTTAGAGAGGACCCTCTCAATTACTGTCAAATCAGATTTGGAGATGAGGTGATTTTCCTCTGATGGGACCATGCGAACTTTATCACGAGGGCAATAAACTGAAGGCCGTCTGCACTGAGAGGGGAGTTTCTGTACTGAGGGAAACTGGCGTCATATGAAATGCTTGTTTGAAAAAACTACATTTGTTCCTTTAAACTACCAAATCTCCGTGCTTCTGTATCTATCTGCTGACGTTTTCCTTTAGTCCTCATCGTCTGACCTCCCCGTCTCTCTCCAGATCACTGACCTGAACAGACGCGTGTCAGCCATCGAGACCTTCTTGAACCACTTAGAGCAGAAGGTCACCTCAACATACGAGCAGGTAAATCACAGCTGCCAGATCGTTATCAGCTCATCATCAGCCAGCTGCTGCAGGAGGAGACGATGGGAATTGTACGAGGAGGAGAACGAAAATGCTGACCAGCATCATTAAAAAGAAGTGCATGTACAGTGCGGAGTACTGTGTGATGTAACACAGTCCTGTCCCGCTCCCCAGACTTCACTTGAACCCTCCTGCACACTCTTTTGCTGCTCACACAGCTGATGTTAATTAAAGTGTGTGTGCAGAGGGAGAGCAGACAGGAAATATACTGGGACTTGGCCTTATATTCACAGCCTATACCGGACCCCTGAGTGACTGCCATGTTCCCATATGGCTGCAGTCGCATGCTTTTACCTGTTAGAAAATGCGCTTTCTTTATCCAAGCTAGCGACTAGCTGTTGAGCATATTTAGCAGCTAAAGAGCCAGATACTTTTCATGCTGACGTTCTGCGTCTGCGAAGGTGTTTGCAGGGTCATCTTTATCGTTCATGCTGAGTTTACAGCTCGTTGTGCTGCCCCCAATTGGCCAAAAAAAACTAATCAGCAGCAATTCAAAGGTGCGACCTTCCTCTAACCTGCTGCTAAAGATGAACGTGACCTGTGGGCAGTGTTTTCTGTCTAATAATGCATTATCTTATCCGCAGCTCATTGTTTAAGCTCTCTTTCTTAAATGCAGATCAATATCATCAGTAGACGAGCCAACCCACAAGAACAGCAAACTGTAAACAAACACAGAACTTCAGCTCTCCTCCTAATTAGTGGCTGTTCGGCTGCAAATGAGAGCAATATTTAATAGACTCATGCTTTTCCTCCTGTGGAAAACCACAGCTTAAATCAATTTGCATGCAGCCCGCGTTTGGCCGGTTTTGTCAGAGCAGAGTCTGCACGCAACATGTCTGTGTTCGAGTCCGCCTGATGACTGCAGTAACAGGAGAGTACTCGTGCTTTCATGCATCCAGGTAGTGTGTGATCCACTGGTCTGTTCGTCTTCTAGACCTGCTAGTTCCTGTTTAAGGTCACAGCTGGATGAGTTTTATCGCACACAGGCAGTTGACCGTTCACCCCAGCCTACTTATTTCCTGTCAAGCTTCCCACCTTCAAACTGCACAGTTTACAGGAACATCAGAGGCACATTTACGATTGAAAAACTGCACAAACGGCTTCAATTTCTTATAAGGTTCTCATTTAAAACAAGTGAGCAGAAGACATTTAATCTGCAGCCGGAGACAGAGTTTGAATGTGAACCACAGAGTTGGCGTTAATTAGCTACAGCTGATAAACTGATGGTCACTGGCTAAAATGAGAGGTTTGTTTTTGTTTACTTCAGAGTGAGAGTCTTAAATATGCAGATAAGTCTCAAATACATCCATGACTAAAAGTGCATGTCTCAGGCAAAACAGCATCCTCTCCAGATGCTGAGCCACATGAAAGCCGTGTTGTCTAAATACAGGAGCTTCATTGTTCTTGTGTTGCATGCTGAAGGTAGTTAGTCTTAGTATCATAGTGTAGTGAAGTAGTAATATAGTCATTGTTGGGCTGCTGTTGTTGGAGTGTCAACCGTCCCAAACAGATTCAATTTACTCTAAACTCTTTAGTAGCAGTATGGTTCCCATGAGTGTATGTACTCTCACATAATCTGTAATCCAATAAACCAATGGCGTTAGTTAATTATCTGGAAGCAGCATTAACAATGAGATTGTACTGTACTGTAGGTAGAAAACTAGCTGTGAATGCTAACATATTAGTTTACATCAGAGCAGATTCAGTGTCCGACATCAGCACCTTCTGATCTGTTTGACTTTGATTCAGGCTCCTCCGACTCCGAGCAGCACCTCTCCTCTTCCTCAGTGGGAGGACGTGGACTCGGAGGAGCAGCAGCTGAGGCGGAAGCTGGACGAGATGACGGACAACATCAGCGACCACAGCCTGACGTCTGATGAGGACGAGCCCAGCAGGCCCCCGTCCCCCCAGGAGATCCCAGCATGGAGGAGCCCAGAGGGGGACGCCAAGCCCTCGAGACTGCCTACCAGACCCGCATCCAGAACGAGCATCAGCATCTCCACGCTGGAGGAGGAGCAGCCTCTACAGGTGGACTCTGAGAAGGTACAGCTATCTGTGGCCAAATTAAAGAAAACACCAGCGGAGGAAAGGATCCACACACGAGCATCCTGACTCAGATTTACACTTCATTTAATGCCAGAAAGCTCATTAAGAACATACATGCTGCACATCTGGATTGTTGCACATTCTGCGCTTTAACAAAACAGCCTGGCTCATGAAATTTCATACCACCTCTGCAGGCATCCAGCTCAGGCACGTACTGTAGTCATAAATCAAGCCACTCAGCCTCACTGTTTATTTTTCCTTTGCATCCCTCCCACACTTTCTGAAACGCAGAACCGACTAGAAAAATAGCTCCTCTTTAGCTGCTCTGCTAAGTTGTCTGAACTGTTTTCTCTGGCGTTTCTTTCCCTTTAAAGTAGCAGAGCTGCAGCGCTCGGGTGAGTCATGACATTGTGGTTTTTTTGTGTCTTTTTACTATAAACCCGTTCAAACTGCCTGCACTCTCTTAAGGACTTAACATATTACATAACACTAGTTTGTACAAGCAGAAAAATGCTCTCCTCTGGAGTTAGAAGCTAATAAAGCCAAAACTCGCGAAGCAGACTGTCTTATTTATGACTGAAGGGGGCAAAGGTCAGCCCGTTTTCTGTTCTGCTTATTATCAAACCAAACAGCCTTTTCTGCTTCGCTGGCCGTATAAGCTGTGAACGATGACTTACCTCTGCAGGATAAGCTGTTCATGGAGGAGGAACGGGACTGCTGCTGTTCATAAGATAAATACTAAGACCGTGTTCCTTTGTACGACCCTGAACGCAGAAAGGTTTGGACTGAAACATAAATAAAAGCAGAATCACTTGCAGACAAACTGTGTTTACTGACATCAGTGTTCCTGAGCTCATGCTCCATGCTTATCCAATCATGTGTTCACAAAGAGGTGAACCTCGCTCCATCCTCGCTCATGAATGACTGAGCCTTTCCAGGATGCCCCTTTCATATCCAATCATGATCCTCTCACCTGTTACCAATGAGCCTGTTTACCTGTGGAACGATCCAAACAGGTGTTTTTGGAGCGTTCCACATCTTTCCCAGCCGGTGAAACGAGTTGCTGCATCAGATTCAGAATAAGCAGATATTTACAAAAATCAATGAAGCTGATGAGGAAAAACATTAAATATAATGACTTTGTGTTGTTTATGTCACAGAGGATCAGCAAGTTGTCACTTTCTGTTTATGTTTCTCATTTTTTTTTAATCAGTGTGACATCAATTCAAGTGGTGCTGCTGCTGAGGTTGATGTAGAATAAGATCAGATGATAAAGCTGATCTGCAGCCTTTCAGATAAGGTTGCTTTGGACTTTTTGTCAAGAATTAGCTCCATAACAAACAAAATACAAACATTTTCTGATCTGCCAAGTGATGAAAATGGCGGCTATTAAGCAGAAATCATGGCTGTTTTCTAATCTGGCACCTCTTTGTCTGAGGTCTGGTAAGTTTACGTGACTGGAGCCACCTGTTGCTCTGACTAAAGAGCTGAGCAGAAACTGCATGCGGCTGGTACATTTTTAATGTGTGAGAAACACTTTCTTCTTTTCATTTCTTCACAATTCTCCTGTAGACAAACCTTTCAACAGAGAGTCTGGAGAGGAGGTGGCGCCCTCTAGAGGACGGCTCGATGGAAAGCTTCAAAGGCTCCACAGCCTTACTGGTGGAGCTGGAGGACCAGGTCGCACAGGCGGCTGCCAACGTCCAGAACGCCCAGTGTGAGGTGAGAAAAACCAGCAGCTGAGCTAAAAGCTTAGCCGACATGTGCACACTCACTTTCTCTATTTTTACCCCAACAAGGTCTCCTACATAGAAAACAGGATCGCTGCCCTGAACGCTGCCGGCATGCCAGCGGATAAAAGAAGAAGGGTAAAGATATTTCATTTCTGCTCGTTTTGTTTGAGGCTAAGCCAGAGCTTCACAGTCAGACTGTCGTATTTAAAATCCTTCAGTCAAATCAAACCAGTGCACAGGAAGCAGAGCTGTTCTGAGGCCAGATTTAATCTCACGCTTTGACTCAGTGACTTCACTTGTCCGCCTCTTTGATTCAAATTAACCAGGAGGAGAATTTCTCTGAAGAAATATGTTTCTACACTCCAAGGTGCCAAAAAGGCTGATAGACCATATTTTTTCCCACATCCTCACTTTTTTACTTCTGTTTGTTTCCCGCTTTGGTGTCTTCTAGTCTGCAATCCCGATCCAAGTGAGAAGACTTTCCCACAACTTTCCCACAAGTAAGACCTGACACTGCTGCCCTTGAGCCTGATCCCCAGAGCCTTTCCACTGACTCAAAACATCTTAACCTTGTTAAACTCGGAGAACATGATGATCTGGTTTGTGTGCTGGTGAACACTGTGTCCTATTGTGCTGCAGCTTTACTTTTCCCATCTGTACATCAGAAACTCAAAATCTCTACATGCACAATTCCCACTGGGGTGTTGTGCTATAAATGGTAGAAGATTTTCAGGAGAATAGTAGTTATAAAAAACATTTCCAGGGTATTAACTTAGTTTTTGTTTGCTCTATTGGGGAAATTTGGACTCAAGTAGAGGAAACCACATCTGACTTTATAACTGTGCTTAGATTTAAAGCGATATCTACCAGAGCATGCATGTACAATTGCTGTATGTTTCCAGACCAGGCGGACAGGTTTGCGAGGAACTCCCTCTACAGGGGCTCCCTGACACAGAGGAACCCAGTGGCCAAGCCCAAGACCAGGGCTACCTCTGCGGTATGACCCCGCTCTGCGCTGCTGGGTGCAGGGAAGAGTTCATTTCCAACATTATAGAGCTCATATTTGGAAAAATAGGAGCCTCATCCAACAAATTCAGAGATTGCTTTAGTCTGTATTAAAGGAACAGTTCTACATTTTCTCGCTGAGAGTTAAATGAGAAGATTGACGCCACTTCCATGTCTGTACGTTAAGCAGAGAGCTAGAGACAGGAGGGAGTTAGCTTAGCTTAGCATAAAGACTGGAAACAGTGGGAAACAGCTAGCTGGGTCTTACTAGAGGTAAAAAAAGAAAAAAAAGATTAACACATTAGGAAGTCCAGCATGTAACGAGAAGTCGGTATTAGTGAGCTTTAGAGGTGCTGTTAGGCAGATTTTGTCACTTTTGTACAGATGCTAAGCTAAGCTAATTAGCTAGCCTACTGTAATGTGTTTCCCAAACTGTTGCATCATTGGATCTATCAGATTATTGGATCTAAATGGATCTATTGTTGGAAACGAACTCTTCATCGACTGCTGGATCCGCTGCGGGTTGGTTTCCAATCAGGCTTTTTGCTGGTTTGAAATAATCTGAATTTTCCATCACTTTTGCTTCCTCTGTTTCAATCAAAATAACAAATTCTGTGCCGTTCTTGCATCGTTGTTTAGATTTCTTAAATTCGTCTTTCTTTCTTTTCTGAGCACTTGTATTAATGATCGTTTTTTGCTTTTCCAAAAGCACTGAATCCATTAATACGTGCACATGCTCGGGTGTTTCGTTCTGCCTGAATTTAAATAAAGCAGCGTAGATCCTGCCAGAGGAACAGCAAACCATTACAGGCTGAGTTAGATGAGGGGAAAACAACTAAAATGAAAAGTCTACGGCTGTTTACTGTGATCTTAATGTGTTTTAAACTTATGAGGATTTAAAACACATGCTGGGGTCACACAGATCTGTCTGAACTGTTTCCACCGCCAAGATTTCGGAGGTTAAAGACTTGAGCCACAGCCGTGCTCTACACTTCAGACATGTCTTTGAATGGACACGTTTCGCAAAAATGCAGCAGGATTCTTGTCTCGGAGCCGAGCTGTGATCCAGTCTCCAGCAGACCAGGACCAGGACTGCTCACTTGTTCAATAAGGACTTCCTGTTATGTCTGATGAGCACTATATGCTTCGCATCCACAGACCTCTCTGCACATGATATTTTAAGATGAACTTAAATAGTTCCAGAATGAGTATTTTTAGACGTGACTTTGCTTTAAATCTGTTGTTAATTTCCTGTTAGTTTCTCCTCTCCAGCCTGAGTAATCATTCACAACCCTCACAGCTCACAGTGATTCATCAACACACAGTATAGACCTGTTACACTTCCTGGCGTTGTTCGTCTCACTTGCTGTGAATGATTTCATGTCTAACAGTGAACCCAATCAAAGCATGCAATGATTGATTATCTAATTATTAATGGAGCAGCCAATCATTGCCTGTCTGTCTGTGTCTCCTTGCAGAAACCGGTAATGATGCAGGCTTCATGAGGAGGAGGCTGAGCATCATCTGACCGACGACTTCCTCCTCTCACCACATTCATTATTACAGTTTCACAGTTACAACTTCAGAAGCTGATAACTGGGATGGAAGCACTTATATTTCTATTTAAAAATATATTTTAATGTCATATCACTGTGTTCTTTTACTGAACTGGATTAGATCCACGCCATATTTATATATACAGCATATGTTCTAGTATATTAGACACTAACATTACCTTCACCTTAAATCTGTAGTTATTTATTCTAATGATGAAAGCATGAAACAAAACATTATAAATGATGATATTTTTCTTTGACAACTGGTCCAAAAGCAGTGCGGTGACAAACAAGAACCACTTTGAAGTACTTTTACTTTTTACTTTAATGTCTTCATAAACAAGCGAAGCTCCCATCATTAAGAAAGACTGAGCTTCTTGTAAAATCTGAATGATATAATTCCACATATAGCGAGTCTAATATGGTTATTTCATGGTTTCCTGATGTTTATGAGTCAGTTAATAAAGACATCTGTGCACATTCCTTCTGTCTGTGTGCATTATGGCACAATATCTGAAAGACATTTATGTTAAACTTGTGAATTTTCTACTTGTCTATATATTTATGCCAATATGAGCTTAAGAAAATTTGACTTTTTACTTCTGCATAATCAGTGGTATTACACTCAGCGGCACATCTGTTTACTCAGCTTGCATGAAAATGCTCTTAAAACTGGGACTTGTTTCATTTTTCTAAACTCACAACTCTCATATGAATGTAGTTTTTGGTGTATTTTGCCTTAACACAGTTGTCTGACTTTGAAACTGAAGAGTGGAGGGACAGAAAAGCTTCATGTTGGGCACAAAGAATCAGTGGATGCTTTAATGAGGATGATGATGAAATAAATCACGTCCTACGGTCTTGGAATCAGTCGCCATCTGTGGTCTTTTTCAAATTAAACTCTGCTTTACTTTATTTTCTGTTACACGGTCTCAGATCAGCATGTGTTTGTGCTGAAGTCATAACAAAGCAAATCATTTCAAGCTTCAGTTTAATTATCTGTATTTCATTCTTTAAGCAGTACCATATTTGTCTCGTTAGTCTTATTAAATTATTTACAAACCAAACTGATAATGTCATTTTCTCTTTCTTGTCCTTTTCAACCTCTTTCGTAGTTTGTGCCCATAAATCTTGCATCAAACAGCTTTTATTTCCTGCAGCATTTCCTTTGTACATTCGCTTTGCCGTTATTGTCATAGTGATGCAGCGCTGGCAGCCTCTGATGCACTTCTACTCGCCTGCTCTGTTCCTTTAGTGTGGGATTGTCACAGAATCCTCCTCTTATATATTTTTATCATTTAATGTGTTGGTTTGTCCCTTAAATCCACAGACAGGATTGAATCTGTGTGCACAGGACAGAAGCTGTCAGGCTCTTTAAGGTGTTTTAGGAGATGAACACTAATATTAAAGTAGAAATACACAGCATTTTCACGCTTATAACATGAATGAACTCACAGTATATAGATATATTTTTGCTTATACTGTGTGTCAGTCAGGACATCAAGGGTTGTTTGGACTAAACAGAAGAAGAACCGACTAGTTAGCGTAACCTGCGATGGCCGCCATTACTAAACAAAACAAGAGCTGCAGACGATTAAGCTGCATTAACATAAAATTCAACTAAAAAGAACTCATATTTACTTCAGATGGAGTTTAACTGATGGAAATCTCACAGATTACCACTTTAAAGTTTGACTTTCTTGCAGAATCCAACAGTTTATTGGAACTTCATGTGTTTGGTGGTGCTGTTACAGACATGTTGCATAAGCCAGGTCATAAGGAGATGCTGTTTATTGAATATAGTTGTTTAGACGTGGGTGACATCAGCATGTGAAGGCACTGCTGCCCCTCCTGCTGGGATATAAAGTGATGCCAGACGCCAGAAGCAGGTAAGAGTCCCTCATTTCTCAGTGCTTTAGTCTCACTGCAGGACGTCTTGTGTCCAGCTGTTGGGATTTACAGAGACTGTCCTCTCACACCCAGAGGGAGACGAGGATCTGGTCTGGTTCAGTCTTTCCTGCACCTGTTCGGCTCCTGCGAGGAGATCGTGAAGCAGCTGGTGAAGTTTGGATCAGCAGCTCAGCTATCTGACGTCTTCCAAACAGTAAGTTTCCAATATATCATGTGATGCTTCTGAGTGAGAATCAAAGTCAAGTGTTGTTTGGATCGACAGCTGATGCCAAAGCAGAGGCAGGGAGTCAATTTAAAGGCTTCTGAGATTCAGCTGAAAACATCCCTCAGACGTTTGTGCAGCAGTGATCCAGAGTGCAGACGGCACGCTTCTTCTTCTTCTGTCTTTCAACCAGCACATTCTTTGGCTCAGTTCAGCCATCGTTACCCAGCAAATTCACTTTGGCCTTCATTTTTAAAATTGACTTTCATTAAACTGACTTCAAAACAGGAAACTCCTGTCTGCGATGGAGATTTACGACATTCTCCTCTTCCTCCACATCAGCTGCGACACGATGAACACAGTAATCCATCAATAATCATAATCCAATAATATGAGATCCATTATTATGAAATGGGTCATTTTGCATACCGAGGACTTTTAATTTTAGTATTTTGAGTATAATTTGATACTTCATTACTTCATTTGAGTACCTCCTCCGCTGATTCTGGGTCAGATGTGACTGATTTCACCTTTGTTTCTCGCTGCAGGTGGAGCTGTGATGAGGCTGTGTGCAGCGCTCTGTGGACTCCTGTTGATGCTGAGTGAAGCTCTGAGCGGATCCCATCGAGACGGCTCCATCTTCATCAGCAGAAGTGAGAGATCCTCTAATTAACGACCTCACCGGTCATTTTCATTCCATCCCAGCAGTTTCAAAATGTGTTTTTTTGATATCTTTTTTACTCTTTAAATCCACGTTTCATCACAAAGTCTCCTGTTTGTCAATCCTCACAAACAGAGCAGAGCCTGTCACGTGATTGGCTGTCAAAACTGACCTTTTAAACTCTTCTTCTGTGGCTGTAAAGAAGCTATTCTCCCCATGTACTTACACTCGCAGTGGGTCAAATCATACGACAATTTAAATCACTAATAGCACATTACAGCAGACACAGCGTTGTTATATCATGAGGTAATCGTTTTGGACACCGTTGGTTAACATAATAATACAGCCAATTCATGAGAGTGACACATGGTGAAATGTGGGATCTGTCTCTTCATCCTGTGTGTCGTCCAGATCCAGACATCGATGCCTCCTGGTACACTGGCAGAGGCATCAGACCGGTGGGGAGATTTGGCCGAAAAGCTGCGAGAAGAAATGAGCATCTGGCTTTCATCACGGCCGAAGTTTACAGACCAACAGCTGACAGTAAAAGCAGTGTTTGGATCACACGGTAGAAACGCTGCAGATGACTGAATGTCTGCTCATTTTTCAGCGTCCATGTTGCTTTTGTTCATGTGTTGGGGGGGGGGGGGGCATTCATTAAGAATTCAGGCTTAGGTTTAGGTGTTTTCTAACATGTTGCATAACTTTATTTTCTGTAGATGTTATGTAAGGTTGTTTTCTCCAGTACGATGTCACGGTTTGTTTTAAGGGTGAGAGTATTAAGAGGGCAAAGATGGAAGAAATGGCTTTATAGACAGTTTAAATGAGCTACATGAGAGAATAAAGCCAGACTGCTGCGGTGTTGTACTCAGTTTTTAGACTCCACTGTGGATGCCGGGGAGGAAAAGCTTTGCTGCAGTGATCTTTATGGCTGACGTCCGGCTGCGATGTGATGCAGCAGTTCAGAGAAACATGCTCTGTTTCAGGGCCACGTCCCATTTTTGTCCAGCTGATGATCAGCTGCATTGATCATAAATCAAGCTGTTCACCTGTGACACAGCAGACACACGTTTCCCTTGTAAAACTTGAACTGTGTGAAGGTGCATCAGTGGAAAAATGAAAGTGTCACTAAAAGCTAGAAACAGAAAAGGGGACGACATGTTCTGTTTCATTTATTTCTGATGCAGACCTTTATTCTGACGTAAACAACAATATTTATGAAAGCAGGCTGGATGAAAACATGACCTCATGTTTCATCCTTCGTGGATAAGCGCGTGTGTTCAGATCCTTTACTCTGCAGAATGTACTACAAGTTTGAGAAGTAAAAGTACTCATGTTGCAGTAAAATGTTCCCTGTCAGTGTTTTTCTATCTGCTGTTCGTGGATTCATATCCGTGCTGCGTTCATGTGTTTGCTGCATTTTACTGCTCATTTGAACTACTTTACATACTGTTGGTACTTTAATCTGCAGCAATGCATCATATTCTATAAGATCAGCCTGTTTTCAGCTTCGTGACGATGCATTTTGAGCTGATCCAGAATTAATTTAGCTGAAGACGGAGGAGAATTTTCTCAGCCCATAAAAGAACACGTCATCCTTCAGTTCAGCACAAACATTCAAAATCAAAACATCTGGAGATACGTGGGTTTCACCGGACAGGAAGGGCATGACAAATTGTAATCTGAAAGAGAAGAAGTATAAATAAACATAAAAGTACCTCGAATTTGCACTTAAGTGCAGTACTGGAGTAAATGTCCTCAGTTATGTTCCACCAGTGTTCACTGAAAGGAGCCTCTCAGTACATGAGCTGCCTCAATACAGCATTTCAAAACTCCACAGTCAGAAAATCTTCAGCATCAGTCAACATCAGTCTGCACCCTTCAAATAATACTGTATTTGAATATATATAATGTACATAATATTGTTTTCTCCTCACTTTTCATTTGCAGCTCAGTGGTTTAAAATGAGGGAAAACTCGCCTGAAACAGCCACACTGATGGTTTCTTTTCATGCACAAGATTTATGGCGACCAAATCATCCCCATCTCATTCTTTCTCCGTGTCATCGACTCAGCGTGAGGCGTCTCTTTGTTTCTGTGAGGCATCCAAACCAAACGAGGGCCAGCAGCCCCTCAGGCCCTACAGAAGCAGCTCGGTTTCAATCAGCACAAGAAGGCCTCCTTTCAGTGACGATTATCCTCTCAGCGACGCTCTAAATCACGAAGCAGTGAAAAAGTTCGCACAAGGAGAAAAACTGTTGTGTGGATGCAGAACACATGAGGGAATATTGTGCAAAGAGCAAGTGATTGACTGCAGGGGGGAACGTCACTGATATGGAGGCTTCAGCTGGCCAAAAGCAAACAGAAACGCTGTTTCACCCAGTGCCAGCAGAGTCTTTGAAATCCTGGTGTTACTCCAGCAGAGGGACAATATTCTCATTATTTACGATGGTGTTGTCGTGAGTTTAATCCAAAGCACAGCAGAGTCCTTTGCATCACATATTTACGAAAAAGACATGAAACAGCAACACTTCCTGGAACGCATGCAGAAGATTTTATACCGCTGTAAAAGACATGAAAAAACAGTTCAAGATTTTAAGAAATGCCTTTATTTCATCTTGAGCATCTAATCTGTGTGTTCAGTGCAGAGCTGGAATGACCTGATTAGCCTAGCTTAGCATAAAGACTCCTGAAACATCTCTGACTAATTAAAAACTTAAATCTCCTTCGTTTTATCAGCACTGAAGCAAAAATGTCAAAACAGCCAGTTCTGATTTGGGCCTTTAGGTGTTGAAGCTCTCTGGACGAGCATCGGTTCGTCCATCAGCTCTTCTGTTCCACGTCTCGAGCTGCAGGGTCGCCAGATGCAGCCAGGGAGCACACGCTTCAGCAAAGGTCTGAAAACCTGGAAGCTCCAGTGACGAGACTCAGAGCTGCTGCACGCAGTCATAGCTGCTGTTTGTCAAGAAAACAGTTCCAGCACTTAACTCCCCCTAAAACTACGACCTGTCACTTCATATTTCTGTTTCTGTGCAGTTATTGAGCAGATCCAGGTTAGCTGTTTCACCCTGCGTCGCTTCTATGCTAAGCTGGGCTGCGCATTAGCCGAATTTTGTTTGAATTAATTCATTCTGTTTGAATCAAACCGGACATGAGGGCAGTGACTCGGAGGTCTGGAACCAGGAACACGTCCTGACTCCAGCTCCGTCCTCACAGGTCCAGTGTGAAGGATTTAGAAAGATCTATTGGCCACTAAACTCTACACATCTGTAATCCACAGACATAAATGAGATATTAAATATCTACAGAAAGCAAATATGTAGGATATACTCTCCAAAATGTTTAACGATTTCTTTAAAAACAACAATCTTGCTGGTTCGGTTAACCATAAGATGTCAGAGCCAACACTCAGACAAAGAGTGACACGCGGTAAAAATGGTAAATATTTTACACATTTTAGAGTTCTTTCCTCGACATTAAAGTTATGTAAGTGGGCTCATTTTCAGTATTTCTGCGACTCCGCTCGCCAGACGCAAATCAAATGATTTCTCCAGACCACAGCAGAAAGCAGTTTGCACAGTGGAAATACTCTCAACTGTCAAAATACCTCATTACTATTATTAAACTTGACGGGGCCTTGAGTGTAAAAAAGGGAATTTGGAGAGCTGCACTCCGCTGAACAGATCTCCGCTCAGTTTTATCAAGGCGTACAGGAGTGAGGCGGGAGACTCTGAATGAAAATAACTGGTTTCAGTTCAACATCTGTCAGAGACGGAGACGCAGGGGCTTGATCCTAAACCCACAGAGGAAAATGAGCAGTACAAATGGAGCTGTTGTGGAAAGATCCCTGTCGAGTCGACGTGTAGCACCAGAGCCGTCGCCTGATCCTCAACCATCAGGCGTAGTTTTTAGCCTCAGTTGCTCATTGATGGTGAAGTACAACAAGCTGAAACAGGGCACTGCAGGATATAAGTAAGTCTTTATCCAGTTTTTGTGTTGACAGACGGACAAACGAGGACGGGCAGATTGACCCTCACACAGGTTAGGGTCCGGCTTTGCAGCAGGAAGCCAGAGGGTTGAATTTGTGTCTGCGTCGCAGGTCCACCTGCGGTATGTCCTGCCACTCTGACAGACCTCCCTGCTGCGCTCCAACGCACTCGTACACTCTGTGGGCTGAATCAGAGCTCTGTCACCAAAGACATCACGTTACACAGGAACATGGACATATTTCACATGCCGGGAGTTTAAGCTGTTTTCATACAAATGCATTTGCTCCTCATGTTGGTGTCTAATGCTCTCTAGTGGTGCATCAGTGGACTTTCCCGGGGTTTAGACCATCAGGCGGATGCTCTTTCCAGACTGTGTATAAAACACATAAGATCAAGAGACCCAACAACAACCCTACGCCTCATCCCAACCTCACCTGATTGGTTGAAGAAGAAGAACCTGTGAGGCTGAACTCAGGTAACAAAACTCCCAGAACACCTTCACTTACCTACAGCCATCAGCAGCTCGCTGACTTGATCCCCTGACAGCGCTGACGTCTCTGAAAAGAATAAGCCTCTCTCATTGGCCAGACTCTGTCCTTCCTGCAGGGCGACGTAAGAAACATAAGACTGCATCTCAAAGATTAAAACACACACTAAAGCACTAAAAAAGGTTTGAAGGAGGGCGGTTTCCTGCGTCCGTACCTGCACTGAGACTTGGCGGTCCTGTGCCAGATCTCCCTTGTTGCCGACCAACCATATGACAGTAGATCCTGGTGTGCACTGTTTCTCAAGCTCTTTGAGCCACACCTGAGCTCTGATGAACGTTTCCTGTGGTGACACAAGCACACAGGTTACAGGTACACACCAGCCAAGAGAAGACAGGTCAGGTGTCTGCTCCTTTTACCCTTTTGCTGATATCATAGACCAGGAGTGCAGTGTGGGCTCCTCTGTAGTAAAGCGGGGTTACGCTGTGGTATTTTTCCTGCCCCGCCGTGTCCCACATCTCAAAGCGAAGAGTCACGTTACTCAGATGGACCACCCGGGTCAGGTAAGCACCTGAGGGAGCAGACAGCACAGTGACGCCAGGTGAGATTAGCTGAGAAGATCGACGCTCCTCTCCTGCATGAGCGTTAAGCCTGTGAAGCCACAGCCAGGAGACATTAGCCTAGCTTAGCATAAAGGCTGGAAACAAGGGGAACAGTTAGCCTGGTTCTTTCCAGGGGTAAAAAATGTGCCTGCTCGTTAGCTAACATGCCAGTTCAACACGAAACCATAAACCACGACTTCCTGTCTCTACACTTGGATTAAAGATCCTGTTCATTTGTTAAATTTCAAGATGCTAGTAGGCAAAGTTTTATCAACACTCACCGCCCAGGTGAAAAAATACTTCAATTATACTTTTTGAAGAATGTACTAAGTACACTTTGTGCTATTTTTGTCGCCTTAAAATGTACCTAAGTGTACTCAATTACCCCTGGAGTACCACTTGAGTAATACTTGAGTATACTTGAAGTGTAAATAGTACGTCAACTTAAAGTTTGGAAAACCTTAAGTGTACTGAGGTACAATCAGGATTCATTCAAAACACACTTGTGGTACAATTGTTATCACCAGTATGTTGGATATATACTTAAATATACTTCAAAAGAAGTGAAATTAAAGTACATTTTAAGTAAACACACTAATAGTGTTTTACAATGGACTTGAACATAAGCACACTATTCATAAGTACACTTTATTTCTATTGTTTGGAATTTAGTACACTTAAGTACAATTTTTAATACACTTAAAGTAGAGTACAGTTTTTATAAGTACTTTGAAATAACACTTTAAGTATTGCAGAAATGGTATATTCAGAGTTGAACTTAATGACATCTGTTTGGAAGTACACTTTTAAAAGTATCCATCAAACACTCTTTAAATCAAGTGACTTTTCTATACCTGAATTGTATTTGTAGTACACTAAAGTATACTGCAGTTTGAGTGGGTGTCTCCTCTGTTTCCAGTCCTCATGCTAAGCTTCAGAGTGAATAAAATTCACTCTGATGTGTTATCACTGCTCTCCAAAGCTCCCGGTGTCATGCACTCACAGCCTACAGTCGGCGATGTGCTCCTGAACTCATCCTTGCTGAATCTCAGAGCCAGACTGGACTTCCCCACACCAGAACCTCCCAGAAGCACCATCTTAACCCTGAGGGTCCGCACCGGTCTGCACAAAGTGTCTCTGTGGAGCTGTGGAGCTCCTCCCGCCACGCTCGGGAGATTTTCCCCCATCAAAGGTTCCCTTAAATGCAGAGAGTGAGAGGATGCAGGTGGACAAGACAGCCCTAGAAGGTCGTCAAGTCCTGATCCAGCAGTCAGTCTTCTTCCTGTTAAGAAGCAGCAGCTTCTCCAAAGCGTCTTAAAACGTCTTCTTTGCTGTCAGAGTCTGCAGATGCACCGGCTTCACCTTGTTTTACAGAAATAAAAGTAAAACCAAAGCCCCGTCTGAACATGTCAAAGAGCAGCAACTTGATTTCACTTCCTTGTACGCAGCCACAACCGAGCCATAAAACCTTCCAGCCAGTTGTTAGTGAGCAGCACTTGAACGCTCAGCTTTGGCTGATTAGACCTCACACAAGTGTCGAAGCGCGAGTCGTGTTTATGGTGAAGAGGATTTGGGTTTTTTCAGGTGTGTAAACAGAAACCAAAGGGTTTATGGGAAATGCTGGACGATTTCCAAAGTTCGGTGTTGTTTCACTTCCACTCTGCTCTTTCAGTTGAACCTGTCAGATACAAAAACTGTGTTCACTTTCTTTCTTTTATGTATTTTACTTCCACTTGACACAGCAAACTTTCAGTGTTAACTGCCTGTGTCAGTCATCAGAGATTAGACACAGAGAAGTCCCCTTTGGTTGTTTTACGCGTGTCAAAGGCTGCACAGATTCTGCACAGTTCCTCCTGTGCACCTCATTCCATGACACCATGTCAACACAGGGGGGCGCCATTGCATATTTTACCGCCTTGTAGTGATAATAAAGTGTCAGCCCTCACAGGCTGTGAGCATGTGTCTGGTAAATCTATCCTTTGATATTCTTATCAACTATTACCACATTTTAATGTCAAGTTACTTACAGGAAACTGCATCTGCATTATCACTGAATAAGACAATCAACCATATTAATTAGAAACATATTCTAATTAATCACATATGTAAATATTAGAGAATACGGGGGTGTCTTCAAATGCTGGAGTGCGAGTGTCTTATAAATGGATGATGAGATGCTTTTGAGGCTCCCTTACGATGCATTTTAAGTCTCAGAAAAATGACAATACAAGTACAACACATCTGCACATCAGCCTTTCACCCACATGAAGTTCTCCGTCTGACACACTTTTGCCCACAAGGCTGTGAAATGATGCACAGGACCGTTTTAAGTGTGTAATTCAGCCTTAATTGAATTAAAATGGCTCCAGTGAATCAATGAATAAATTAAAGTTCCACATGAAAAAACTGTGATGCCACACTATATAAAAAGCATCTAGTGAGGTCACTATCAATTATCTCAGACCCAGTGTGCTGGACCATTACATCAACATTATGGGATGTACATTGTGCCCATTGAGGCTGAGGTCATGTCTCTTTAAGAAAGTCCAGACTGTGTTCAGAGGCCGCCGGTCATCAGTAAAAATAGCAGAGGGGGTGTGAGAGAGTGCGATAGCCCCTGCAGGAGCTGCGGTTTGGGCCTGAAACTGAAGCCCCCTGAACATGTATGGAGCCCCTGGCCAGAGGTTCGTGCTGCATTCACGTACTCTGCGTAAACTCCGCGCTCTGACTGAGGTCTGAAGGAGTGTCATAGGAAACCTTTTTTGTGATTAGCTGATTAATCATTAACCTCCTGCTTCTCATTTTGGGGGTTTCCTTTATATTATGTTTTTTTTTATCATTTTGAAATTTGGACAAGTGGTTCGACAAGTCATTGTTGAAGAGTCACTTTAGGCCCTGAAATATGAAAAACTCAAACTAAACAATCAATCGATCAACGGGCAAAATGCTCAGCAGATTAGTCCATAATGAAAATAATCAATGGTCGCAGTCCTAAAGAAAAGAGTTAAAAAATAAGCTTCTCGTCAACCAATGACAACAGAATAAACCTTATTCTAATGATACTACATGTAATAGTGTAACAGTCCAAAGGGACATTTTTCAGTATTGAGTACTTTTACTATTAATACTTGAAGTAAACGTTCCTGATTATACTTGACTACTACTTTTACTCAAATAACATTTCCAATAGGCCTGCAGGACTTTTACTTGCAATGGGTATTTTGGGTATCGAGTATTAAGTGAGTATTTTCAGTGTTGTATTGCTACTTGTAGTACTTTTATTTTTTCCTGAAAGGGTCTTACTTAATTCCTTCCCACTACTTATTCAGGTTCAAATATTCCTTCTGACTTATCACTGTGGTGAATTGCCAAAATTTCGAGCGTTTTTATTGTCTGTCATATTTCCGACACCACGTGAAGGCAGCGTGATTGAGTGCAGTCTTTGAAGTTCGTCAGTCTGACAGATCCGAGTCTGGTCCGTCGGCTGGAGGAGCCGACCTGCTGTTAGATTAACATTAGGCGGCTGAAAATGTTTTAGTAAGCGCGGTTTAACTACATTTAATGCTGTCGTTGTTTTTTTAATGTCGGTGTTCGTTTTATTTCCGTGAATGACAGACGGCCACGGACGCGGTTTAAATGGACAGTGCGAAGCTGCGGTGAACGGTTCCGAGTTTGCCAGTAAACGCATCAGAGGCGCACGTGGGGTCACCGACAGTTTGAATCAGTTCGTCGCGAGTTGGTGCGTCGTTAGAGAAACACAGGAAGAAGCGTGAAAACGGATATAAGACAATGACCCATGCTGTGAGCGCCGCCGGACACGGTTCGTTTTTACCTCCTCGTCTTTAACTTTAACGTTTTGGCGGCACATGAGACCCGCGAGCTAACTGCCGGACCGCGAAGTGACTTTAACTGCCGAGAGTGGATGAGTGTTTGAGGAAACATGGGGACTCAGGGCACCGGACGGAAAAGATCCACCAAGAAGGAGCGGGCGACGGCAGAGGACGATGCCCTAAATCTCATAGCGAGAGAGGTGAGCGGAGACTTTGTCAGACGTTAAATAAAATCCTTTCTTTCAGCCTCAAATGAGGGACTTCACCTCCTCAGCCTCCCGTGTAGCAAACATATGACCCCAAAACCTACATACTGCCTGTGGAGGTGGAGAAGCTGACAGCTGCTGCAGTGACAAACTTCTATTTAAAGGCCAAAATCACAATTTAACTAGAATTTTACCTCCTGACGGAAACAGAAGATAGAAAAAACCCACCATTGTTCCCATTTAAACTCTTAATTTCATCACTGCCTTTAAGTATCCATGCTTACATCGTCCATACCACAGGCAGCAGATTAACGTTGCCCTCAGTGCTGTTCATTTCCTGAAGTAAAGTTTTCCCATTGATTTCCCAACTTCCAGACAAGAGTTGGTTCCTCTTATGCCAATTGTACGAAAATTATACATGATGATGATGGTGGTGGTGGTAAAACATGTAATTGTTGCCTTCTGTCTTCCCCGGTTGGTCCAACAGCTGAAAGCTGGTCTGCAGAAAAGCATTTAATTTAAAAGCTGAAGAAGTTTTTTTTTGACTGTGCACAAGAACAGGAGCATAAAAATATGTCTGCGAGGCAGCCGAGCTGAACACCTGAATGGTGCATCCGAGTTATGTCACCATGACATGGTAATTAAACTAGTCATTTATAGATTATGCAAAGAAACTAACAGTTAATTGCAGGTTTTAATGGCTGCAGGGGTGTTTATCATCTCTGTGGTGACTCAACTGAGCAATATCTTAAATTTGCAGAAGGAAAACTATTGGCTGATGTATTAGTGAACTGATGTCAGTCAACCAAATATGATGAAGTCGTCTAAACCACAGCGTAAACACATTCAGTTCTAATTATGAAAGTCCTGTCTGTGCTGCATGGAGCACAGGGCTGCGGTCGTCCTGGTCTTTGTGACCAGCAGCTGATTAAAATGTCTCACTGTGCCAGAGAATCCGCCTTTCGTGTGCTAACCTGCAGGGATTGTTGGGCCACCCCTCAATAATGCAACACTGCAGTTGGCAGCGGCCTCTTGTAGTTGTCTTTCAGAGGCGCTGAAGTCGTGCTGTGACAGGTTTACACCGTTTCAAGGTTTCTAATCTCTTTATGACGACGAGTCTAGGGGAGGATAAATGAATGTTTTGTGTGAGGAATAATGGAGTCGTGCATCTTCAGGGTTTAAGTCGCCCTGTTTGAAGTGTGATACCCTGCACGCTTTTGTCTACGCTGCCGCCTTTGAGGTGTGAAACACAGGCAGAAAATCAATATTTGAGTGTAACATCACAGCAAAAAGCCTGAAATGTTCCGTTTTGAAGAATCCATCCCAGCAGAAACACTTTCTCTCACAGCGAGCGTCAAAACCTGAATGGCGCCATCGTAGCCGCCCAAATTTAGGGCGGCTTTGACTCACTTTGCTCAGTTGGGAGGAAGTCGGGTCTGTGCTAACCCAACCCGGATGTTTCAGCACATTTGCATGCCACCCTGAACTGACAGGCCCTCGCTCTGCTGCCATCGTTTTCAGTGCCAAGCCTGCAGAGGTTTGACTGGATATTATCTTCTCTTAGCTGGTTATTTAGGCTGCAGGAGTGTATCTGAGGTTGCACATTCCTGGAGCTGGCAGTCGTTTCATGTTGTAGTCTATTTGCAGTGGCAGCACTGTTACCCGGCAGAGCTCGTGCACACTCAGTCAGTCGCACACATCCAAGCAGGAGATCCTCTGCTGATTAATCATGTTTCTTGTGGTCTCGAGGCCGACATCATTACGCCGTTTGTGGCCTGTTTTCTGTCACGTCTGTGCAGCGGAGAGAAAGTCTGTGCCTTTAAGCAGCAGAGGGGTCACGTCCCTCACTGGCAGTCCTCTGACAGGATGGTATGTCAGCCCTGATGAGTTGGCCCGTTCTGCAAAAGAGTTTTAAAAATAGACCCTCCTGGATGATCAGCTGTTGCTGCACCCCCAGTTTTAGTTTGGGTCTGTGGGTGGGGGATGGGGACGGAGGAGGAGGGCTGTGGTTGACCACCTGGCCGTCCCACCAGCATGGAAACATGGACACAGTGTGGAATTGTTGGACAGAAGGTTGGAGATGCTGTTTCGGTCCATCAGCATCACGCCGCCGCCGTTCGTTCCTCCATTCTGTTTGGTGTCACAGGGTTCAGACGGGGTTGTAGACTTGACTTAGCGTGGACCAAACGGGAGAAGACCACACAGCAGGAAAGAATGCTAGCATGAAATATCAGAGTGTTGGTAATCCCGTACTTTGGGGAGATGCTTCCCGACCGAAACAATTTCAATCCAGTTGTAAACATTAATTTGTAGCGTGACGCCGGCGTGCTCCAGCTGACCCGTGCAGGGCTTCTATTACTTGTATTACTGCATTTCATTTGCTGTGGTCATTGTGGAATATTCATGATTATTTCTCTCTGATATAATTTGCACAAGAGCAGTGACGTGAACCCGCAAACATTTTAATTACGCCTTAAATGAAGGCTGGAGTTTAATGGAGGTCGTCTGAGTCACTCTGACATGTCGTCCACAAATCCAAACATTTCATTATGTTATTCCACTGCCTTAAATCCAGTTTGTGATGAATGGAGGCACAAAGGGACATGATTTCTAATCTGAGTGTACACAGAATTAAGCTCACTATAAATATTAAATTGCACTGTGGAACAAAAAGAAGGAGTAATATTTAAAGAAAGGACCTGCAAGAGCTTTTAGCCTAATGATGTATTTCAGACACGTGTGTGTGTGTGTGTGTGTGTGTGTGTGTGTGTGTGTGTGTGTGTGTGTGTGTGTGTGTGTGTGTGTGTGTGTGTTATTCAGGCTGATTGGACCTGGTCACCAGACTTCTTCATGGACTATTTTGAGGCGTCACAGTGGGAAGATTACAGGTGTAAATGATGGATTGAGTGGTGGCTCAGTTCCATTTAGCTGCCTCAGTTTCAGGGATGTGGACGCTGGCTCACTGTCACGCTGTCATGTCTTACTGGGACGCCGGAGCAGACGTCACACACGTTTTGAGTAGAGCAGAATAGGTTGAACTGTGATCACTGTAGTGACCCTTTTTAATGTAGCGCCCTCATTGGGTCAAAATTCAGAATAAATTCTTGCTTCACTTATTTTGTTTGTCGTTCTAATTAGCAAATGTTAGCGTGCTAACATGCTAAACTGAGGTGTGAACATGGTAAACATTATACCTGAAAAACATCAGCATGTTAGCATTGTCATTGTTAGCATGTTAGCAAGATGCATCAGCAGATAAAGGCCAACAGTTTTAGACAAAACTTAAAGTAAAACCAGACACAGGCTGACAGGTGATAGCCAGCAAACGCAGCCACGTACCTTAAGTACTTCTAAATAAAGGGTCAGTCGCCTTCAACAGCGTGAATTCTTAATATAAGCAAGAAAAGCAGCAATCGGTTGTTTGCATAAGTGTGCGCTCTGCATGCTTTTCTAACAGGGAGTCACTCTCGTGGCTTGTTTTCTTGCCTTGTGGTCTGAGGAAAAGTAAATGTTCAGTCAGCTGTGTTTGAGCAAGCCAGCTGCAGCTTTTGGTTTTGGTTATTTACCAACCAGTTCATCAGAAAGCTCCGAGGATAATTTGGTAAACAGGATTAATCAAATCCCCACGTGCTGGATCTTGCTGATGGGGATTTAAGTGTTTATGCTCTTCTGTACATCGCAGCTACATTTGTGCTTGATTTTGGGGGTTTTAACAGTGGAAGTGTCTGCAGTATGATTCACTACACAGACCCGCAGTTTTCCACATGTAACAGACCCTCATTGGTGAAATCCCTCCTCCTGAAGTCTTTACACTAACATGGGTGCATGTGCTTTTAGCCCCTGCTCTAGTGATGAGACAGCATTAGACCTTTGTACTACTGGGGTACGATATGAGCCCACTAGCTAGCAATCGGTTTAGCAGTTCAACCAATGCTAGTTTTGCAGTCACCTGTAACTTACCTGCACATGAATCCAGAATCTGTCAGCAGGAGACGAGACTTTGTTACTGGACCGGGTGTGATTTCCATTTGCAGTCCAAGTAGTATTGATCATACATGTCTGAGTGGGCTTTGGTTGCATGCAGGTGAATGGTTTCGTGCTAAATTTGTGCTTCATACAAGCTGCTGATTGGACTTAACCAGAGCATGTTAGAGGAAGTCTTGGCCCAGATGTTATTCGGACATCTGTCAGTTGCACCGGAAGACCGAAACGTTGGCCATCAGCCCCAAGAGGCTAAACCGTAGTCAGACGATAGCTGATGGTTTCAGAGTTTACTCTGCATCTGAAAGAAGTTTATATCAAGTGTGCACACTCTGTTTACCAGAGGACGGTCGTATCACTTGGACTTATTGCTGCTTGGTGCCATGATAACATTGACTCAGTGAAGTCACGGTCATGATAACAGTCTGGAATTCGGCCTGAGGCAAACTGTCACTTTCTTGAAAAGGTCTGCTGAAGAGTTCCAGTTTGAATCACACCCAGCGATCACACCTAAAGCTGTGTGTCATAGAGGAAATCCAGCGGAGTTTGTCCATGAGCACATGCTAGGCTTATAAATGTTAAATTTAACTCGACAGCACTCCTGATAGATGTTGACGTTGCATGGTTAAGACGCACAGAGCTGCATTTGGAGTAAAATCTGATGCAGCTGTTTTTGGTGGAGTGTACCGGCTGTATGAAGCCTTTGTTTGCTCTGGTGCGCTGGTCTCATTGCTCTGAAACAGCTGAAGCAGTCACAGTGACGCATGAGGACAACAGCTCAGTGACTGGAAAGAAGCTTCTGCAGGAAATTCGGTTATAATATTGTGAAGCAGCCTGATTATAAACGTTTTTGGTTCAAGGAAAAGCGGTAAAAATCAGACTTTGTAGCACTGACTCTTGAAGTAAACATTAAAGCTGCTCTTCAGTCTAACCCTGCCATCGACGGCTCTGTGCTGCAGTCTCAGGTGTAACACAATCCCTCATTAAGCTTTAAAATCATTTATCCTGGTTTAATGTGAAAGAAGTGACTGGAAGCACTGGCTCCGTCAGTACTGAACACTCTGTGCTGTCAGCTGACTTTCATAATGTGTACACACTGATGGCTAACAGTGCGGTTAAAGAGTTGAATATTTGTTCTGCTCTAGAGGACAGGCCACGGGGCCGAAGGGGCCTTTGGACCCCGAGTGTCCCCTCTTACATTTACACTGTTTCTGTTTTCAGCTGTTTAAACTTAAAGGTGGACAAAAACCATGAAAACCAGTTCTTTATTACAGTCTGACCTACAGTTCTTATTGCTGGAGCCATGCGAGCTGTGAGGCTGGTCTGTCCGTTTGAAATACCTCAACAACGATTGCGTGGATTTTCATGACATTTGGACAAATTGAAAAACTTTGGTGGGCCTTTAACTTTTCCTGTAGCGTCGTCATCTGATCAGAATTTGGATCAATACTTCTGTTCATGACCAAATGACTTTCCTATAAGCCTCAGCTGGACTTTATGTTTTGTATGAGTTGGCAAGTGTTAGCATGCTAACACACCAAACTAAGATGGTTATAATGATATTATAATGACGCTAATGTTAGCATTTAGCTCGAAGCACTTGTGTGATAGTCAGTTTGCAGTGACAAACGCATCTCGGCAGTGTGAGGACTTGACATGGAGGACGCTTTCTAATGGTTTCTCTTTAAAAAGGCTGTCAAGCGAAGTCTGGAGCCTGTTTGACGGCGCTGATGTCATCGTCCTCGATCGACCTTTCACAGATGTGGAATTTCTTTATCGAATTTCAGAATTTGCTCCACAGACGTCAGAGGGAAAATGGGACAGATCTGTGTGTTGTACCGTCGCGGTTGAGGATTTGGTGTGTTTAAATTCTGGTCTACTTACATAGAACTCAAACAAAATCATCTGAATTATACGATTCCTGTTTGTCTATTCACAAACCCGTAATCCTCCATCAGGGTTGCTCAGTCAACAGCGACTCTTCAGGTTTCTGTTGATGGTCTGTTTTGTCTGCGTGAGGTTGAGGAGACAATCTAAACTAGGGATTAAGTCGGCGGGTTTGTGCCGGGTGGCTGTCAGAAGCTCAGTGACGCGTTGAAGAGAATTGAGTATTTAGAGTGGATTAGTCTGGGGCTTGACGGCGAGGAAGGGGAAGCCCACCACACAATCCCCTTTTCATTCTTACAGTCATCCAGCGAGCGAGCCTGAAAGCCACAGCCCCTCGCGCGCTCATAGCCAAGTCAGTCTTTAACGCCGGAGACAAGCAGCACACATCTGCACGATGGCAGCCAACAGTAAAAATCCCCAGTGAATAATAGTGAAGATGTGTGAGTGCGTTCCCGTCCAGTCCAAGCGCTCGCTTTCATCAAGACGTTGAAATGTGAGTCAAACAGGCAGCCATGTTTGTCTGGAGCAGATTGACATTTTCCAGTGAACACCCATTACGCCATGAAGTACTTAAACAAACATTAATGCTCCAAACAATTACTCGCGCATTTCCTGATCTGCGTATACACACAAACGGCCGGCTTCAGTTCGGCTCGGCTCGGCTGACTCCTTAAAAGGAAGTGGCTGTGTGTGTGTTGGCTTCCTCTTAATGACATCATCGCATGCACAGCCCATGCAGATTGTTATCACGAACTCCTTCCTGTTTATTCACCACGGCTGAGTTTGTTCCAAAGCTTAGGGAGCGATGGAGGGAGGGGGTGGAGCGCAGGTGTTACAGTCCGTCAAATCAGGTACGCTGAAGGTGGTGAAGCTATCAGTAACAATAATTCAGCCACATCCCGACAAAAAACTGCCTTTTTCAGTTCAGTAGTTTGAGGATTGGACACCTGAGAGCTCCAGTCTCTTCAGCTCTGTCACATTTGTGTTTAATCTGATAGCCTGGTGGGTTTGTCTGGATCACGTCACCTTGTTGGTTTCCCTTCATTTCACTCCTCCTGACCCTCAGACCCCCTCAGCCTGGAGGATGCAGCCGCCTCAGAAGAGACGTCACTGTGGGTCTTATCTGCCTGTAGGGCACAACCCAGCGTTGCACCAGAGACCACCGTCTTCATACGTCTTTATTCACTCAAGGTCCATTACATTACATTGATCTGGTTGCTTTTGTCCAGAGCGACTCTCAGTAAGAAGAGCTCGATGTCATCTAAGGTCGTTTTCACACCTGACCAAGAAGACTCGATTGGGGAGCTGAAAGTCGCAGCATTGTTGCATTTATCTCTTGTTTCATTCTGCTTTCACACTGTGATTTCTAAAGCGCACCGAACTTTCAGAGCAGCATCACGTGGTTGAAAGGGGCGCTCGTCGATTGGACAAAGTAGGAGGGGAAATCCCTCCCTCCCCCCTCCCATTATTTTAGGGAACGCTACAACGTCAGTGAACACAACTGTTCCTATAATGCTATCGTAGCTTGTCAGGGATTGATTCTGTTATTTTTCTAACTTTGATGATCTAACATGTGACAACATGAGCTCACAGTTTAAGGACTGTGACTGTTGGTAGTTTTGATTTGATTTTGTTTAAATATGCCAAATTGTGAATTTATGGGTTATTGTTGTTCAGACAATTGAGCTAAGCTAGCTAGCAACTGCTAATGTCAGCGGTCACTTGTTACCTTAGATGCACTGTGTATGCACTGCGTACAGCGTCACTACGTACATTTGGTCCTGTGTTTGGTCCGGTGAGCTTTCACACTGCATACGAACCGAACCAGGAGACCCACGTTTTCAGGCAGACCAGAGTTTGCTTGTTTGGTCCTCACCAGAGCTCAGATGAGCTTTCACACCTGCCCAAACGAAGCGGACAATCCGAGGAAACGAACCCTGGTCCGTTTAAAGCGGACCAAACAGCTCTGGTGTGAAAGCGACCTAAGACTGGAGGAGGAACCTTCACACTTAACACCTGAAAGAGAAACTAGAGCTGCAGTTCGAGGCCTGAAAGCTTTTAAGGTTTGTAAAAAATGAGGGCCCGGAGCCGAAAAGAGCCGTGACCAACGTGAGCACAGTGATTGGTGGTGTCCGGTTTGACCATTCATCACTTCATTTATCGTCGTTCCCCCTGAAGTCACAGCCTGTCGCCATCTCCTTTCACTCGGCCCTGCCAGTGTGCCTGTGAGCAAGGCATGTCAGAGCATTTCTTTGAATGTGGCACCAGGACGTAAATCATCCTTTGGAAGGAAACATGCCACAGAGATTCCTTTCTGCCGCCGGCCTCCTGTTTTTCACGCGGAGCCACGTTGTGTAACTTCCTGTGAGGTGTTGCTCGCTCCCATCATGCTTCAGTCGCAGTGAGAGTTGCAACATAAGCTGTTGCTGCCTGAAGCACCACATTCAGGCTGCAAGAAGCTTCCTATTACCTCCACAGGGGAAAACAAGGAGGGCCTCCACAGCGTGTAACCGAATGGAAACATGTGGGCAACCTCAACTAAAATATCTCCAGTGATGCTCGTACACAGTACGTCACAGTCTTGTAGTGACACCCACAGCTTCTTGAGGAGTTCACTTTGGTGTTTGTTGACTGAATGGTTGAGGGTTTTCTGGTGTCCATCACTCTTGATTTAGATGTTTGTGTATCCAGAAGACCTTAAAGTACAGGGAAAACTGCTTCGCTGACATTGTAGTGCAGTTTTTCTGGTTGCATCCAGCTGCCTCCCTTGTTTTATTTTTAGAAATGTCCAAAGCTCTATTTGTTTTATTCCTGACCCGACGTAGCCCCGCATATTTATCTGCTTCCCAGTTTGTTTGCAGTGCTGAGAGCTCCACAGCTGCTCCATGTGCTTGTGGTGGAGCCGGAGGTTTAGTTGCATGGCCGTGTGAGTGGGGGCAGGTAAAGGTGTTTGATGAGCACGCAGGACTGGACTGACCTGGGTCTGTGTCAGGTTTCTGCCCATTCACTGCTCACACACTGTGCACTATACAGGTGCTTTTAAACATATTGATGTCAGAGTTTTAAAGGGACAGCGCACACCTCCTCCTCAGCTGAGATACAAGGTTAGTTAGCAGTGTCGGCTAGCTATAAGCTAAGTTATCATCGAGGGTTTTGTCTCTTACAGTAAGACAACAAGCCACTGTTACCCTAAACTGGGGTACATGCTCAACAGTGATTTCTGCGTGATGTTACACCCCTGATATATTGATAGATTTTTTATTATTTGGCAGAATTTGATTTTTTTCTGGAGCTTTCAGCTTCATCATCAGGCAATGGGATTTGCCTATTTCCCAAGTCAAGAATAAACTTCATTCCTGCTTAAATTGAGTGATATTTTCCAAAGAAAAGTGAAAAAATAAGAGTGGATACTTGAAACTTGGACATTAGTGTTAGCCTCAAAGCTAATGTTAGCTGTAATTTGACTGTAAATCTCATTTTTTAACGACTGCTGAGCTGCACTGCACTTCAGCTCCGTTCAAGATCTCAATATATTCACATTAGTTGTGTGTTTAATCACTTCCCAAAGGCTTTGTAAGAATTTACGGTCCTTTTTAGTGGTTTGTAGTTTTCTCTGTGAGCACATGTTGAATCATTTTATAAACAGTTTAGAAGGATTTGTAAGAAAGGGTTTGATTTATGGCTTTCTGCTCCTTGTGAGAAAAAGATGTCCTTTCGTTTGACTCATGCATGTGGCCGCGCTGTTAGCAGCCACTCCCTCTTGGGCAACATCTGTGAGGTTTATAAGCTTCTACTAAGAGGAAGGAAGCTTTTTTCTGCAGCTACTCATCATAACCCTCAACTGGATAATAAGCAAACTGTGTGCGTGAATCCACTTAATGGTCCCGCCTCGTTTTAAACGCAGGAGTTGGTTATTTCTGTGTGCTCTCTTTGTCCCGCCTGTCAGCGCTCACGGTCATTAAAATACCCGTCCATTTTGGTCGCTGAACGCTGGCATTCAGGGCGTGGGAATCCAGCTCGCTGCAGACGGACTCGGCCCAGGCTGGCATCTGGTTCTGGTGGCATTTGAAGGCTCGGTGTCCTCATGGACTGTCAGTAGACTCGAGGGAACAGGCTGATAGAAGCCAGATCTGTCCTCTGCAGTCACCTCGGGATGTCGCACGCACTGCGTAGGCCTGAGGAGTGCAGTTAAAACCTCTCTGTGTGGGACTTCTATGTCAGGTTTTTGTTTGCAGGGAATTGGAAATGTAAAGGAAACTTGAAGGAAGTTTAAAACAGTAATTTAGTGATGTAAAATCAAACGTCATTTTGGCTTTAAGGCACAGCTCCGGGTTGATGAAACTGCAAGTCAGGACTAAGAGGAAGGAGAACATGCGGTGTCACATAATCCGCCTTTACTCAACATGTTTGAAACGAACCCTTGCTTAAACTTTCGTCTTTCATCAGCCTTTAAATCCTTTCCGAGGTGATGTCTGAGTAACGCGTCTTGTCGGAGCATCCGTTTTTATGAACTAGCTCATTGGCTCTCAGGAGGACAGTCACACTATTGAAATTGTGCTGAATTAGAACGGTTTTGATAGAACCCGAAACCATGTAGGTCATTATAAATAGCTGTAAAGGAGGAGGGAAAAGATGTATGATTCTGTCTTCTGGCCTATTTAGATGCAGATACTGTACACTCATAGGTAAAACATGCAAGGACACATTACTGTGTATTTCTGACTGTATAAAGGTACTTTTTAAAAAGAGGAACGCAGATCTGAAAGTTGTTGCAAAGCAGGCGGGTGGAGTTTGACACATTAAGGCAAATCAGGTGCTCCCAGGTGGAGTGATGAACCTGAAGCTGTGCAGATTACCGTTTTTGTCTGCGCTGAATACACACCGTCCCGAAAAAGGAGTGACTGTTTGTACACGTCAGGCTGTTTTCAGAGAAACCAGTCGACTCGTAGTCTGCCTGGTTTTAATTACTCAAAGTGAGCGTGCTCTTAAGCAAACACAGCGCCTCCACCCAGTAAAAAGGCAGGCAGTAATGTGAAAATGATGAAATGATTCACACCTCAGTTTCAGGAGGGTTTCCAGGGGCTTAGAGTAAAGGCACAGAGGCTGAACGTGCACAAAACGCAAAGAGTGGATGTGATGTACGCAGACAGGAAAGTCTGTTCAGATCAACTGACTTTAAATCTGAATTTTTCTCTCTTCACTGGCTTTACATTTTATCAAATGTCAACTTAATGAATAAAAAACTAAACTCACAAAATGTCAAGAAAGGAAATATTCTTACACCTGTTTTTGTTATCAAGCAGAAAACTACAACCGAACACCTTCTGAATTCAGTCTCCTTCACCGAACTAGCCTAATTGCCTCGTTAACTGCTCGTAAAACAGAAACTTTGCTGACGTTATTCTGGCTCTACAGGCACTTTTCCCTGCCGCCTCCCTCTGCAGTCACAGGCCTCTTTATGCTACTGGGTCATCTCACCGACTGAGTCGCTGAGCAGCGGCTCTCAGCAAAAGGAAATGACAAAAATCGCCCAAAACTCATGATCCATACAGATTGACTGCAGTTAAGAGCTTTACACTAAATGCTGTGCTCTCAATTAGGACACTTCTGCACAAAGTGGCTTTAAAATGATGCTTTCTGATCCACAGCTTAACTCTCGTCTTGAAATCAGTCTCGGGCTTGTTTACATGCGCTCGCTCTCGTTGGGTGGAGTTCACAGCATCCGGAAAATTCAGCGTGTCCAATAAGTTGTCACTCACAGGAAAGTCTAATTCAATGTGGTGTGATTGTGTGCATGTCCTGGCACTCACTGTATTGTTTTGTGTTGCATTGTATGTGGTTGTGTGGTGCCCACCCGTCTGACGTTTGAGAACAGCTGAAAGATGTCCGCCATTCGTTTCCACCCCAAACTGAGTAATAGCGGCCAGCATGTCTGTGACACGTCTGTCTTCTCTCTCGCCTCTCTTTGAATGGAGTCAGTCAAAGCGCAGGTACAGCATTAGACCTGAAGGCCTTGTTTTCTGTGTGTCTGAAAGCCAAAGAACAAATGTCAAGAATCCCAAGGACGATGAGCAATCATTGGCCGACAGCGAGGAAATAACATGGAAGCAGTCAGCGGGCGAACTATTTCTGGAATATCTCTGCTTGATTAGTCATTTTGGTGAGGACAGCATTCTTTCCTGGTACCCATTCACACACATCCACAAGCAGGAGGTGATAAGCACGCACACACAGCTCGCTGCGGGCTAAAAAGCATCTCAACTGATGCAGCAGCAAGCCTGCTGTTCTAACATCGAGGCCTCCGTCGCCCGTTCAAAGCACATTCAGGCAGATGGCCGTTACATAAGTCGCCCTGCAGACTAAACCAGAAGAGCATCTGTACACTTAAAGCGTTGCTGCGCTGACCTCTGTAGGTGGAGAGGTTCAAGTCTGCCGCTCGCTTCAGGTGTGTGGTCAGGTGCGGCGTGCCTGTGATCAGATGCAGCTTCGCGCAACGAAGTGCTGAACGGAGCAAAGAGTCCCACAGATTCATGAGGAAAAAACCCACCGCACACACAAACAGGGCTGCCACTCACACAGGCACGACATCACACACACACGAACAGATCATGAATACTGAGCACATGCGTTTTTGTACAATATGGTATAATAATTTTATATATTGGATGATTAGTAATGCTGATAGTGTCTGTTGAGGACTGCGGAGGGTTCAGCTGGATGTCCAGGCTGCTTATGTTCATGTCACCAGCACAGCAGGCGGTGCTGGCGGGTGGGAGGCGAGTGAGGGATCCTGTCCTGGTTGATGGAGTGGAGGTAAACTGGCACAGTCGAGTTCCTGATGTGCATGTATTCATCTGCTTTCTGTCCTGTAGATGGAGGAGATTCCTTCACTTCCTGGAACAGGACTTTTTTTTTTTTTTTCAGTCACAGAGATAAAGACTTTAAACGTATGTGAGCAGGCCAAAGGTTTCCTTATGGTGTGTGCGTGAACGTGCCCTCCTTTGAAGTCAGTCTCTTCTTTGTCTGTGTTTTCCTGTTTCTTGGTCACGATGACTGACACTGGGGAAATGCATTAGTGCGACGATAGGAGTGGTTGCAGTGACCCCGCCTAGAGGCGAACAGACTGCAACCACACAGCGTCTACCACAAAGTTAGAGGAAGGAAATGCTTACACACACTCATACAGTACATGCTCTGAGAGAGGTCCTTTTATGGAAAAGGCCCTGCTCTCCTCTGAGTGCTGAGTGGAGCAAAGGCAATGCCCTCAAACACAGAAATATATAAATACATACACACATTTACACTGTTGTGACTGCATGTCCGCATGGGTCTTCGGGTATTTCACAAGTTTGTGCATTTATAAATACAGTCCACTGCATGTTTTCAGGGTTTCAGGGGAAGTGAGTAGACGGTGCCGCAGTGCTGGGATTCCAGTGTAACGTGACGTTCTGCGGTGTAAAGAACTTGATCTGTGAGGGCTTAAAACGAGTCATTACAGCTGACGTACTCTGACGTTTTAGGAGCATTTCTTTGGTAAAACTGTTAAACTCTGGATCTTTTAAAAGAAGGGGTCCAGTTGCGCAAACTTATGGTGCATTTACTTCCCAATAGGCCTGCACGACATACCGTTTCAGCACTGACGCTGCGATGCGTTCGTGTGCACGAGTCGCCACGTCAAGTGAAGTTTCTGCACCTTTTTTTTCAGGTTGATATAAAAGGAAACGTTCTCATTTTACATGACTAAAGTCTGTCTGATATCACGTGGTTTAGTCAGATTTAGCTGGATCAGTTAGCAGAAACTGATCATAGTTGGTTTTTTTTTCATTGATGCAGAATCACCTGAAAATAATCAGCTCTTTAGAGGGAGTCAGTCCTTTTCCACAGAGTTTGTCATGTTGCTCTGCCGTGTTTCTACTGTATACTGGACAAACCAAACGCTGGCTCCAGAGAGGGCCTTTCACATTTTTTGCATTTTTAATAGACACTGAAGGTTCTCCTGCTTGGAAAGGAGGACTTGAGGCGAGGAGGATTCAATTGGTTGCAATCTGCAGCTTCACCACTAGATGCTACTAAATCCCACACATGCAGTTAGATCAGTTCCCAGTGTGCTGTGGTGGTGGGGGGGGGGTGTTTAAACTGATCCAGGGCATGCAGAGTATCACCTGCCTGCAAACATGCATGTGATACACCTGCTGTCACAGCTAATGTCACCTGGATGCTCGAGGCGGGCGTTCAGTGTGTGTATTCCCGTCATCAGTGGCTGGTTAAAAGTTAAAAAGTCACAGGCCTGCTCATAATATCTGGAACACTGAACACACATTTCTCTTTATTTCTGGAGGGCTGAACCAAGTGTTTGTTTTGTCAGAGGAGGTTCGACCTTTGAGGTACCAAAATGATGAAACTTATGATTGTAAATTGTGTATGTTTACATGAATAACACACTGCATATGTGACATTTCCTCTAACTGCAGTATGTATGCAGAGCAGAAAAACAGATGTTTTTTTTCCCATTATCTTGCAGCCTGACTTCCTCATGTTCCACAAATTTCACACGTCTCTGTCGAGGAACTGGAGCTCTGGTCACAGGCGTGTTCATGTGTGGATGTGTGTCACTTGAGCCCAGATAAACAGGCCGCTGTTTCACTTCTCTTTTTCTATTTTTCTCTCTCTTTCTGTTTCTTTATCCGTCCTCAGGCCGAGGCCAGGCTGGCGGCGAAGAGGGCAGCGAGGGCCGAGGCCAGAGAGATCCGCATGAAGGAGCTGGAGAGGCAACAGAAAGAGGTAGAAGTCAAGATACACCCTCACATTTAACACCGTCAGGACAGGAGACACCTCAGCGAAGACCGTACGGGTCATCAGCGCCTGTCGTGTGACCGTGTGACACGACGGTTTTGGTTTTATTCATGCATCACGTGGATTTCCTGTTTGTTTGGAATCACGGCTAAACCCAAACGACTCGGCGCCGTGGGAGTCGTCATATTACTGCAGTGTTACCACAGTCAAGTCTGTAACACAAGGTGCTGTTGTATCCCATTATGCATTACGCTAAGTAACGAGAGGATTTCCGCCGTCTTGTTGGTGCTCTGATGGCAGTTTGGGCCTAAAGCGTTTCCTGTCGCCGTCGCTTCGCGCTCTTAAGCTGTGACTGTTAAATCCTGTGGGTCATGGGTCAGAAGTGTAAACAGTGCTGTAACTGCAGCGCTGGGAAGGAGCAGAAAAAAGCTAGAGAATTAAAAGAAATGTACAAAGTGAATGTGGAAC
Source organism: Chaetodon trifasciatus (assembly GCA_037975065.1). Lineage (NCBI taxonomy): Eukaryota > Metazoa > Chordata > Actinopteri > Chaetodontiformes > Chaetodontidae > Chaetodon > Chaetodon trifasciatus. Next base: position 102,646 of record JBBMOE010000006.1, read on the forward strand.
TTCTGGAATGTTCTGTGGGGGATGAAATGTCTCTGCAGCTCACCTGCTGTCTTCATTAACTTTGTTAAATGTTTCCACGTTGAAGTTAGTATTCATACATCTGAAGGTTCTGTTGGTTTAGAGAACATCAAAGAAGTTAAACTGAGGTTAAGTGACCAGTAAACTTAGTATTTTCTTCACAGTGTCGCCTCACTGTTCAGCAGCCAAAGGAAAGAGACCAGAGTCCTCAGAGGGGTTCACGTTTGAACCTTTTCCAGTTAATCTCAGACCAAACTGAGAAACTCTTCAAGACCTCTAATGGGAACTTTTCATGTCACACTCTGAATTGGAGCTCCTCTTGAATAAAAAAGAGGTTCTGCAGATGAAAAACCAGGTGAACTGTAACACCTGCTGCTGTGTCTTCTTATACTTTAACTAGTTCTTCCAAAACAAAACAGATATTAAATTATTTTATCTGTAATATAAACGTTTGGAGGGACATTTTTGAGTTTGAATAAAAGCTCAGGAAGTTTCATCGTGCTTCTTTAGATAAGCACATACAGTTCGTAGTATTGCAGTACTTGTAGTATTTACTCCTCTGATTGGCCGCTGTGGTTGATCTAGAAGCCTCTGATCAGGTGATTCCTTCTGGAAGTTTCTAGGCCATAATCATTGCTAATATTTGGTGCAGAAGTTTTACACAGTAGATAAATCCAAAGACCAGAGAGACGCTCTGATTCGTGTTGAAAGAGGTGCAGAGCTGGAAGGTCTGTGTGTGGCCGTGTGTTTGGACTGCAGGTCAGTGGTGTGTTACCTGAGTTTGTCTTTAATTTAGCACCTCTGATCTGTCGCACCTTTTCTCAGCTCACTATTCTAAGCCCGGAGTAATCCTGTGCACACAAACAGACTTCTGCCTCTCACCTGTGGAAACTGAACTCCTAAAGGTGAACTCAGCTCTGTCTCCAGAGAGGATTTGGAAGTTAAGACCACAGAAAGTGTACTGAATGTAACTGTGGAAGCCTGAAGATGTTTCTTATTGTTAGCGCTTCAGATAAACCCGTTTGCCGTCTGCGATGGGTCGGCTATGTGGATTAAATCATCACAGTGTGTGTAACGTTTGTTGTGATGTTAGCGTGTATCAGTGGGAATTCAGATGAGGAACAGTTTACATATAAAACGTGGAAAAATTAAGGTGCTTCTTCACAAAGACTTGAAGATTTGAAAGACGCCATAAACCATGAAGCAGAATCTCAACCTCTCACCTTTAAAAATAACCTCTTTACATCCCTCTAATCCATTTTACACCAGTGCTTTGGTGCGTGACACGAACTCTTTTCCCATTAAGGTGAACTGGGATAAGCAGCGTTCCAGCAGAACTCAATTATTCACTAATCAAAGCAGGTGGTGAGCCCAAACAACAACAGTCTACATGTGCGCAGACACAGACACCAGTCATACGCGCTGGATTAAGGGTCATTGTTAAGCTCAGTCTGGACTGTGCGTGCATGCGTGTGCGTGTGCGTGTGTGCGTGTGTGTGTGTGTGTGTGTGTGTGTGTGTGTGTGTGTGTGTGTGTGTGTGTGTGTGTGTGTGTGTGTGTCCCTTAAACCCTTTAGCCGAGTTCTAAAGTAGCTTAGCAGGTTGTGCTCCTTGGTCCAGCCGGCAGTGGAGCAGTTGTTGTAGCGGCGTTGTTGACATGAGCGATGGACGGCTGCGCTCACGACCGCCTGCAGGACCTTCGGATGATTCCTCGCACACCGCAAACAGGACTTAAAGGTGGATTATTGGCTCTGTAGCAGCAAAAGAGAACCGTGTGGTGGCCTCTGTTGTTCTGAGCTCAGATCTCAGTGCTGCGTCCCCGCTGCGATCCTGCCCACATGACTGGCCGTGGTCTCACCTGCTGACTGCTGAAGGATGCGACCTTTCCTGGTCTCCTGAGGGCAGCAGGACGGCCGGGCGTCGGCTGGCGGGGAGGGGGCTCAGGGCCGCCCTCACCGGGCGCCCACGAACCCCTCCGATCAAGAACGGCAGCTCGGTGAGTCGAGTAGAAGGCGTGCAAACATACAGCACGTAAGCTGATTGTGTAACGCGTTTGATGAATGGGCTTATGACGGCGTCTGGCTCACTTGCTAATAAGGTGTCCAGACATGTAATGAGAGATAAGTAAACAGACAGGATCCCTCTGGGCAGCTTCTCTTTTGCCCTATGCATCGATAAATTTTGTGCCACGTCATGCTCTTGTGCATCTAAATTCTCTCATTTTACAGTCGTCAGTAAAAGTGGAAAAAGGCGCACGTTGCTTTTTAAGTGATGGCATCTTGAAGGGAAAAGTGTCAAAGAAGGGGAGGTGAGAGGACAAGTAGCAGAGGAGGTGAAGAGATTAAAGATGCTGTGGATTCATCTGTGTTTTTCATCCTAATCATGGAACAAAAGGGACATTTTGTGCAAATAATGCGAAACCGGTGCGTTATATTAGTCTGTAACACAGCAATGTATGAATCTCTGTTTAGGATGAGATATTTTATGCATTAATTAATCTGACACCTAAAACTGGAAGAGAGGAAGACTTTGTGTTCACGACTAGACGAGGTGGACGACTGGACTAGTTTCTGGTGTGAGGACGCGACCTTTCGTCTCGACTGGACCTCTGAATTTAGAGCAGCGGACTGTGAGGACAAGAGGCTGCGCTCCATTGATTATCTAAGAGCGTTGTTGTTCCTGAAGTGATGCTGTGGACGCAGAGGACACAGAGGACGCAGAGGTCAGCTAGGTCCACTTCTGAAAGCCAGACAGACAAAGCAGCCAATCCATATAGTATTGGGCAAGCATGCAATGGAGACAGTGGTAGTAAATCTGGATTACAGCGCTGGACCGGCGGGATGGAAAGTGCAGCAGTGCGGGTGGGGGTGGGGGGGTGGGGGGGCTGGATTTGCTTGGAGGTGACTGTTTTTGGTGACGCATTTGTCTCATTGGTGTGAAAGTGTGTATGAAAGCATCTCATTCAGACACTGACTGGACTTATTTTATTTAGACTCAACAGGTTGGAGGGCTCGTGTGTACACTGAGCGCATTAAAAAAGATGATGGCGTATAACATTCCTTAAAGAAATAGATATAATCTCAGGTAATTGGTTTATGTATTCACCATAAATTCAAACTACAGTAATTGGCTGTAATTTTGTGTACTTCCTCAAACATTCTGCAACGCCCACAAGCGACTGCACGCACTCCAGACACAGCTACCAGGTGATAAACAGGCCGGCCTGCTTTCAGTCCTCATCACCACGACCTCAGACCGAAGTGAGGACGTTGACAGGAATGAGACGGTGCAGGTGATTGGACTGAAGGGTCCCAGTAAGACACAACATATTTAAAAATAGGTTCAAGCGTGTCTAAAAACAATAGTCAGGTGTCCACATGAACATTTGAAGTGGTTTTACTTGCTGCTAGGATGATTTTCTTACCACTGGACTGAGCCAGGCTTGTGTTTTCAGTCATTATGCTAAGCTAAGCTAAGCTAAGCTAAGTGGCTGCTGGCTGTAGCTTCATGTTGCACACACAGGAAGCTGGTATGAGTCAGAGGAATATTAGTTCAGGTGGTTTAAAATCACTTCATTTACAGGTGATCTCAGCTCTCAGGCTCCTTCTGTTGAGGTTTTGGCTCTCAGGACCAGGATGTGTCTGAGACCAGTTGTTTGTCACAAGACTCAGCTCTGCAGCCAGTCATGGGAACATAGACTTAGAAATGACAGCGTGGTCCAGCGCAGCTCTCTGCCACCGACGCCAACCTAAAGGACCCATGGGAAAATGCCTGGAGACCCAGGTCGTCTGTAAATCTCCAGTGAACTTGTGTCCTCGGGTCAGTCGGTATCGGTCCTGCTGTGTGGCCGGGTCCTTCACATTCCTGAGCTTCCTCATTAAGGGAAAGGTGCCTCTGTGCATGCTGTCTGTCCTCATCTGTCACTCACTGCGGCTGATCTGTCTTCTCTTTTTTTATTTTTGTCCCCGTTTTCATGGTTGGTATCCTCCAATCTTTCTCCTCTGCCTCTCATCGGTGTGTAGATCTTTCAGGTGCAGAAGGTAGGCCTCCTCTTCCTCATTTCCACATAATTTGATTTGAGCGTTATTATCAAGTCATCCCAGGCGTGTTTCTAATTGTGCCCCAGAAAATGCTGGAAATCTGTTACCTGTGCTCTGATTTCTTGCCCTGATTTCACTGTCTCTGCTTAGAAATATTATGGCTTGGACACCAGATTGGATGACCGAGCGGACAGCAAATGGGGAGATATTGAACAATGGATGGTACAGTTCCTGCGCTGCGCTGACACTGAAACACTGATGCATGCGTCTCTTTGCCTGCATATTGTGAGGCTTTTATTTCTGTCTGTTCAGAAGCTTGCGCAGTGTGCCAAGTCTGCTTTTGAATTCCAGATAATTCCTGTTAAGCCTTTTTAGAAAATAACGGATTATGAGGAATCAAAGCTTGGCCATTAATGATAATCCACTTATTCAAAGGAGCAGGGTGCCCGTTTGGCTTCGAATCAGCATGACCATCTGCCCCACTGGTGTGCCTGCATGGGATTTACTGTGCTGAACTTACCGCTTTAGTTACTCAGTTTGAAGTGCCCGAGACCGTCGGAGAGTTAAAACACAGCAGTGAGGGAACTGAGTGTGTGACTTGTAATTTCACTAACCGCGGTGTGTTTTTTTTGCTAAAGTAACTCACTCACTGTGTGGCGCAATTTGAGGTGACCGTGTTTGTGCAACATGGGTATCTCAGTGGTTTGTTGGTGGGATTACTGGTTCAGTGTGATGGTTTTAAGTACATGCATGCCTGATTCTGTGATCGAGCGTCGTACACGTGTTCAAATGAACCAAAAAGCAGGTGATGTGTCCTGGTGACCGCCATGTTTTTAATGCTACCAAGTACAGAACATGCAGCATGTCAGTTCATGAATATCTGTATGACTATCTTGGCCAAAATAATCTCTGTATATCACCTCATATTCATAAAATCAAATTAAAACAGGCGATTTTTGGCTGTATCGAAAACTTCTTCTCGGACTGGACAACCTTGAAAAGACATTTTGTACCTCAAGCGACCATTACTTCCTCCTCCGTCTGTCTCATTGACCTTTGACATCTCTCTCCTCCTTCATCTCCTCTCCTCTCCATCTTCACCCCTTCCTCCCTCATCCAGGAGGACAGTGAGAGATACTCACGTTCTTCGCGGATACACACGGTTTGTAGCCCTCCCTCTGTTTCCGTCTGCTCATGCCTGTCCTCTGTCATGGTGTCCTCCACCTCTTAGAAAATGTTGAACTGCTCTACATGAAAATGTCAATCCTGTAGAACCACAGGGAGCAGCTCATTGTCTAATGTTGGCTTCAGGTTGATAGATTTAGCAGGCTGTGTGCAAAAATGAAACAGAAACCATTATTTAAAACAGGCCTATATTATAGACAGGCCTCTATTGTGAGAATTTATCCTACTATCATAAGACGTCCCACTGTTTTCTCTACTGTTCCTGTTTTTAATTTGCTGCTGATGACGTTAGCTGTCAACACTTCCTCCATGTTAACCTCTCATCTTGGTAAATTCAGACTGAGGTTCATCTCCACAACACTAACAGCAGGAGTGTTGGGTTTCATTGACGCAGCGATTGGAAAACAAAGGGAGTGGAAAAAAGAGTTTTTCTTAAAAAATACATGCAACACAACAAAAGAATTTACTACATACAGGTTCATTATTCTACGCACAGGTAATTCCACTCCAACACCCTCCCTTTAATTATTCTGTACCTGGCTTTTATTAGCTACTAGCCTTAGCTAGCCTTGCTAACAGACACATTCTCTATATTCCAACTTTCATCTGAGACTGTGCAGAATCACCAAGCCCTGAAATCATAGACATTTTCAGATGTAATGTTTGCTTTGTATTCTTATTTATTTATTTACTTTGGTTTTGCCCAAGAGAATAAAACACTCACATCACTCTCAGAAGGGACTTAAACTGTGTGTCGTCGCAGCAGGACGCCTGCTGTCATGATCCGCTGATCACTGTCGTTGTTGACGTAAATCACACATTGTGACCATTTTCCAGAACCCTAACCATCCATTTCACTCTCTCACACAGCTCTCGGATGACGATGAGCGGATGTCAGTGGGAAGCCGGGGCAGCCTCAGGGTCAGTATCACCCAAACAACACATGCATTGAAAACCCACAGACTTTCTTTAAACCTCAGATACGTCTTTCCCTTTCACAAAGATGGACCTTGTCCTCTTGAACCTCTCTGTGTGGAGGCAGCGTCAGTGTGGGTGGCACTTGTTGGTAATGATGATGTTGTGTCTTTTGCACAGTCGGATCTTGACGCAGTCGGGGCTTATGGTGGAGGGGTAAGGGTGGAGGATCTCGAGCCGCTACCTGAGCGCTTGTTGTGTGAATGGGTCGTCCTTTGCCTAACAGCTGGTCCACAGACCTCAAAGCATGGAGTTAATCTGTCTCATCCTTGTGGGGTTTACATAGAAGGAACTGAAACATCTCTCTCTGTAACACAAAGCATGATTGTGTGCTGTGAATTAAATGGATTTTAATTGAGTTTAATGTTATTTTTCATCGTTTGCAGCATGAAAGTGAGCCCAGGTTTTTTATGGTTCATCGTTTTATAGCTTGTGGTTTGTCGAGGAGCATTTATGAAGCCTTTTACGGCTCAATTTAATTGTTGCAGTATGTAGGAAGCAATGCATAAATCTAGATTTCATGTAATTCCGTCAGGCGGTTACGTTCTTTCATGTGCTTGTTTTTGCTGTCGTGAACGAGCGTTAACTTCGCTGGAGTCAGATTTGATTTGGACGAAAAGAACAGGGTGTGTTACAGAGCTCCGAAGCTCCAAGCAAAACACAGGCCGCACTATTTTAGGCTCTGTTATGTCTCAAAATGTTGAGTGCCATTTCTTCTGTGCTATGTAATGTGGAAAAATTCTTCATACTAATCATTCTCATGGGCACACGAGACCCTGGATGTTTGGCTCAGGCAGCGCTTTAGCCCAATCAGTTTTCTCGTTAAGTCGCATGTTAATACATTGTGGCCGCTTGTGTGTGTTTAACTACTTCATAAAGAGTCCATTGTGCATGTCTGCGTTGTGTGTGCTTGGGTTTTCCTTGTAATAGTAACATTAATAATGTTAGCATTTTTCACAGTTTTACTATAAGAGGTGTGTGTTTTCACCCTTTACTGTTCTCCCTCTCTTCCTCACTTTAAGGGCTCCTCCTCGCTCTCGCTTAAGAAGTCAAAGAAAAAGAAGAAACATAAACACAAAGACAGAGATGTATGTAGAAGCTCAGCCTGTAAATGCACAAATGGCCCCCGCGTCAGCCTTTCTCACCCGTGTTCTTTATTCACAGAGGAACGGCTGTGACGATGAGTACAGCGTAATGTCCAGCAGGGTCAGTAGCTGTGTTCCACCGACAGTACAGACGTTTGCATCTGGTCTGTAAAACAATGCTTGCTAATGTCCAGACAGCCTGTCGCTCAGTGATAAAGCAGCGTCTCGCTCCTCCAGGCGAGGCCTGACCGCCTCTCGTCCTTGCTGACTGTCCAGAGGATGATATATCTTAACCTCTGCTTTGGTGAATCAGACACAACAACAGTGTGTTGAAGGAAAACTGCTCTGTTAACACCGTCGTGAAAAAGTTTGAAAACCTTTGTGGAGGAAGACAAAAGCTCATTGTTTTGAGGACCACTGCAGCGGTTTGGTATGAAACTTAGCTACCTGGTAACACTGATTGTTTGTGTGCGTGTGGCCAGGTTGAAAACAGGATATCACATGTTGGCAGTGTGCAGGGAAGAAAATGTTCTTTGGTAATCTGAAGGGATTTCTTTGCCTTTGTCTTCAGATGGCAGCAATAAAACTGTAGATGAAAGCCAGCTTGAAGTGAAACATGAAGAAGTGGCCACATTACACGACAAAGGAAGGATTAAAAATGAAGTCTAAAGGAATAAACCGCTGAGACTTTTTCATTCGTTCTTGTAGAACAGAAGATCCTCAACACAGATCACATGAGATTTTAATAAAACAAACTGCTCGAGGCTCGTGATGTTCGTACAGGGTTTATCCAGCTCTGACGGATTTATTTAACCGCACCACCATGACAGGTTTTTTTGTTTTAACCCAAAAAGTTTCAAAACCAGTGACTATGTAACAGCATGTGACGTTGAAACGAGGCCGTCTGACAGACGTGTTGAGGTTGACGTTCGGTTTCTGTGCTGTTGGTGTTTGACCCTCAGAGCTCCAGACTAAGCGATGACAGCCGGGTGTCTCGAGGCTCCAGATTAGACCTGCAGCCGGTAGGTGGCGCTGCAGAGTCTGTTTCATCTCATACCACTAATACCCTGTGGCGCTGACTTAGTTAACGAGATGAGCTGTAACATCAGCCGCTTGCGACGCATGAAAGTCGATCTTAACTGAGATATTGTTGTTGAGGCATGTTTTCTAATCAAGGATGCATGAAGTGCAGGCATTTACTGTACTGTGACGTTTTTATAAGCAGTCTCGGCACGATTGGACTTTTCCTGCAGCCCATTAGACAGCGCAGGTTCCAGACCGCAGGTGTAAAGGCCTGGCTGTGGGTTCAAATGGTACAAAAGCAGAAATGTATTTATATGAAGTTGTTGTTGAGTGTTAGTTAAATTTGTGCATGTGTGTGAGACCCTCACTCACTACTGCTCACTTAGTGTGAATACATGGTGCGGGTTAAACATCTCCCTTCCTCTCTTTGCTCGTCACTCCTGCCTCCTTCCTCCCCTTTCCTGTATTTCAGGCCTCCTATGCTTCCTCTGACTTGTACAGCTTCAATGGTCTGTCCTCCTCCAGAAACCCAGGTTCAGCTTTCAATGGTTACCAGGTCTGTACACCGATGAATGTGAATCTGTTGCTCGTCTTTAGCTGCTTCGTGACGAGAGACAAATGCTCATGTCTTCACTACCTGTTCCGAGCTGCTGCTTCCGAACCTCATTCATACTTCCGCCTTCATCCTGTGTTGCAGTTCTGCAGGTCGCTCAGTCAGATCACCCAGCAGCTCCATCGTAGGGTTGGTTCCAGTTATTTCCAGCTTACCTTTTACCCACTATAACCTCCACACAGTGCTAAACGACACCTGTAATTATCATTCACTCACTCCGGAGTTCTGAAGAACACCTGAAACTGAGCTTGTTTGTCTTAAGAGGAAAAGATTTGATGATTAAATCAGGGGCTTTGTAAATCACTGAGCACTGACGTCAGCCTCTGTGCACCTCTGAATGGAGCCGCGCATTCACCTTTGAGTAGAACAGCATGCAGTGAAATCACAAAAATGGCATTGTCTGTTCCCCCTGCTGACGCGAGAGCATACTGTTTACACTGTGTGTGTGTGTGCGTGTGTGTGTGTGTGTGTGTGCGCGTGTGTGTGTGCGCGTGTGACAGAGCTCCTTATATGAAGACAGCCTGTGCAGCAGCTCACGGCGAGTCGCTGGCTCCACCTCTCATGTAAGATTTTGTGTGACCTGTGGTTTTGTTGGTGTGATGCACCTGAGGGACCCGGTCCAGCATGAGAACTGGTTTCTCCTCCTGGACTGTTGACTGTCTGGATTGATAATACTAACAGTTACTGAGTGAACATAAATGCAGTGTGGAGTAATGGACATACATTTTGCATTAAGCAGATTTTAAATTGCAGTATTGGTCCTCTCCAGCATGTGTTTGCTGCTCGTACTGAGTGTGTGTGTTTGGTGGCGTTTGCCTCCGTGCAGACAGAAACATAACGCTGTGTTTTCTCCGCAGCCTTTAGAGTACTCTAGCTACCGCAGCTCCGGCTCCAGAGCCTCCTCCAGGGCCGGGTCGGCCCGTGCCAGCCCAGTGGTGAGCCTTCACTCCCCCCACAGCCTGCGACTAACCCCGGGGTTTAAACTGCATTAGTCCACTTGTACATGAGGATTTGTAAGCACACGACGTAACAGCCTGCATGTAGTTTCTCTGCAGCATCTGGTTTATGACTCGCTGTTTGACATGAGAAGAAGTCCATACGTGATTAGTCCACGTTGTTCCGGGTGTTTCTGTGGCTCAGACTGGACAGTTTGCAGAGCTGAAAATGCACAAACAGTATTTGTTCTGTGTGCAGAGCACAAGCAAGCGTCTCCTGGTGGACCAGTACAGCACAGTCTGTACAGGATGTTAATGTTCTGTTTAATGTTAGTGAGCCATGAGCTGCAGCTCAGACTGAGCTCGCTGCAAGTCCCTCAGATTAAGAAAGTCACACCTCAGCCTTTAAACGCTGCGTGTGAGCTCGTCAGTCCAGTTCATCCCTTCAGGCTTTCTTTAGAAAAGTTTGAGTGCGTGCCCTCATTTCCAGTGAAGTGTCAGTTAAAGCAGAGTGAATACAGGCAAAAACAATGAGGGAGAAAACAAACAAACAGCAGCTCACTGAGTTCACTGAGTTTTGGCCACATTCGTTCCTGATTGGAGCCATCTGTCACAGACCCGCAGCAGCACAGAAGCTGAGGTTTGTCGTTCACCAGCAGCAGCTTTAAAATATGATTTTTGCATGAAGTTTGCAAGTTATGCAGTTTGTCACATCAGAATACACAAATGCTGTTCTGTGACTGGGAAACGTGATGCATCATCATGATACTTTTATGCCATGCATGCTGGTGTGGTGGCTTGTAGCAGGAAGGACAGTCTCCGTTTTAAAAAAGAAGAAGAAGAAGAAGCTAAAGGTCACAAAATTAGATTGAAGAGTAACGAGGAGTGACCTCTGAGCTCTAATGACGATCTGTTAATAATTCTCTCAGTGCTCTCTTGCTCTGAAGTGTTTGGCCTCTTTGTTGTTCTCTCTCGCCCCCCGGTGGCGGATGCAGGACAACTGCGGCTCTGTTGCCAGTTTTTTGAGGAGGAGCAGCAGCAGCCTCCCCCGGGACCTGGACGATGTTACTATTCCTGACTTTTCTGACGTGAGTCGCTGTGCACGCGCAGGACGCCGAGGCTGTGATGTGAGCTGAGTTCCCTGATTGGTTGCTGTTTTTGTTTTTGCTTGGTTCCTTCCTTTTTGTGCACTTCGCCCCACAAGGAGGCCTGATTGGCCGCTGTTTGTGTCAGAGGTTAATGTGTGTGTTGACTGGACTGTGTGCGAGAGGCCGATGTTTGAAGTGCTGTCGAATGGACTAATTTATGGCCTGTTTGTTTCAGTGATTCTAATCTCTGAAGGAGTTTTGCTGATTATTTGCATGGTGTTTCAAAGCAGAACAAACATGAGTTTTCTTAATATATTCATGAGCGCAGAGCAGATTGGAGCACTTGGAAGTGTTGTTTCGTACGCTGCTCTTTCATTCGGAGATGTCAGGTCGAATCTTCTTATCAGTGTTCAGCTGCCTGTCGTGAGGATTTTGGTGCTTCCTTCCTTCCTCCCTCGGTTGGTCTTCCTGGCCCTGTGGCCTCTACATCACCCTCTGTTTGCTCTGACTGCGTTTTGTTTGTCTCAACAGGTGGAGGACAGAGATTATCTTGAGAAGGTGAGTGGATCACGCCGCCAAATGTCGTGTTTGTTGTTACTGAAGATGCATAAATAAGAGTTGATGCTCGGAAATATAAAAAAATAAACTTTGGTTTCTTCCTCAGGGATCTCGAGCTGGTTCTGCCTTAACAGCAGGAACCCTCACGTCCTTAGGCGGGACTTCCTCGCGGAGAGGAAGTGGCGAGACGGCCATAACTGTAGATGCAGAGACGTCTATACGAGAAATCAAGGTAATGCTGAAGAGATGCAGCTTCTTGCTGCATCTGCAGTCAAATTCTGTATTCAGTCATTTCTCTATCAGACATACTTCATGAAACCACAGGACGTCGGGGGGAGCAGGTCCAGAAAAACTGGATCTTACTGTGAAATGTTCTCCTGTGAGGTTCCGTGCTGTCGTGCATTTTCATCCTTTCTGCAAACCCTTGTGTTGCTGTTCTCGTTGCCCCGTCACCAAACTTTCCGCGTCACCTTTTCTGATGCTGTCGCGCCGCTTCTCTGCTCACTGCTGCTGCGCTCTTCACCAGGAGATTCACGAACTGAAGGATCAGATTCAAGATGTGGAAATCAAGTACACGCAGAACCTAAAAGAAGCCAAGGTATAAGCCTGAGACTGGACAGACTCACGTTAACTAACACGTTTGGTGTCTCTAACTTTGGTTATTATCAACTCGTAACTCGCAGTGGGTCAAATATGCAGTAATATGTGCAACCAGTTCACTGCTGGGTCACAGTGACGGATCAGTAAACCCAGTACTGGTGATCCAGACGCAACCCAAAAGTCAGCACAGTCTGTCTGCAGTCCTTTAGTGGCATCATCGCTCGTTCATTTTCAGCTGGGCAGATGTTTTCTAACCTGTGTTTGAACTCATAAAGCTGCATCTGCATGTTGCTGTCTTTCTTCATTCTGATGTGTGTGTTTGTTTGTGTGTTAACCATCTTCTTTAATTAAATGTCCACTTACATATACAGAGGCACAACACACATACAGGTTTCCTGCTTTGTGTGGACTCTCTGCACTTTGAAGACCTGACAGATCTGAGCAGCACCTCTTACAATCTTACATTCTGCGTGTGTCATGACGTTAGGATGCATTAGCAGAAGTGGAGGAGAAGTATCGTAAGGCCATGGTGTCCAACGCCCAGCTGGACAACGAGAAAAACAACCTGATGTACCAGGTGGACACACTCAAGGACTCGCTCATGGAGCTGGAGGAGATGCTGTCAGAGTCACAGCGAGCATATGAGGACAAAGTCAAGGTACTGACACAAGCCATCTGTTTCACTGTAGTTCCACTGCTTTGAGAAGTGTGAATCAGTGTGCCACTGCTTATGAGGTCAATGCCAGGAGTATTACTCAGTCCCAGCTTCCCAGCAGCTTCCCTGGGATGTTTTTGGGTGTCATGTGCTTCTGTGTGTACGAGATGTTGAAAATGAAAACGTTGCGTTATCGGTCGTCAAGCCGCCTCTTGTTCCTCACAGGAGTTCGAGCGGGAGAAACATGCCCACGGCGTGCTTCAGTTCCAGTTCAATGAAATGAAAGAGACGCTAAAACAAAGTGAAGAGCTGCTAAATGTGAGTATTTGTCCCCCAGTGTGAACGTGTGTCTCTCAGCCTGTGAGACGCGGATTAAAAAGACAGACACTCAGAAAGGCTGCATGTTGCTTTTCACTGCTCTCTTTTCTCCTCACACTCTGTATGGATATATGCATGCACTCTCTCGTCTCTACGTCTCAAACCTCATTTCCTTTTCCTGCTCTTTAGGACATCCGTCAGCTGCGTTTGAAACAGGAGGGTTTACTTAGAGAAATCTCTGACCTGCAGGAGACGGTGGAGTGGAAGGATAAAAAAATCGCGGTACGGCGTCTGAGCCTCGCTCCGGCAGTTTTATGTTCAGTTAACTTTTGCTGGCATGAATTCAGAATCTCCTTTGCATGCAATTGAATGCCGACTTTTACTTTCACTTCTTTTCACCTCACTCTCTTTCGCACTCTGCCACCTGGGGGCGCTGCTCAGGCCTTAGAGCGACAGAAAGAATACACAGATGCGATCCGCATTGAGCGAGACGATCTCAGAGAAGAGGTGGTGAAGCTGAAAGACGTTCTGAAGGTACTCCGTCAGCGCGTGGACGCTTATTTCAGCCTGCTGAGGGTTGTTGTGGTAAACAAATGTGAAAATCTGAAGTGAGAAAATGAAGTTTTGAATATTTTTACTAAAGTTTAAAAAGGTAAAACACTGCAAATATCTTCAGGGTGTCATTTTTGAAAATGTGATGACTTTCAATGACTCGTCTTTTTTCTTCTTATTTTCAAGGTGTGTGATGTTTGACTTTTTATGTTGTGTAGAAACATGGAATAGTTCTGGGACCTGACCTGAACATCAATGGGGACATTGGTGTGGGAGACGTTGACGGGTCCCCCAGTGCGGACGCTGGTTCCCAGCCGGCTCCGGATTCCCAGACCTCCCCAGCAGAGGGGAACAGCATGCTCGGTAAAACACACTGTGGAATAAAAACTTCTGGCTGCATGGCTTTGCATAAAACTGTCTGAAGACTCTCACTCCAAAATGCACCAGAGTAGATAAGATTATTAACAGTGAGCAGCGAAATTACATGAATGCACTGACATCTGGGTTTTCAGATGGCTCATGTCCAGTTTTGGAGTGAACTCTTCTTTTTCCTGCTTTGTGCTGCTGGAATGTCACGTGTTACTTGAACTCTGATTCGCTCTGACCGGAGAGGATAAGTCTGGTGACGTTTGTCTCATTGAAGCTGGAAACAGAGGTAGAGGTCAGCTGTTTGTGTTGCTTTCAAGCTCAGTCCTTAAAGTGCTCAAAACAATGGGAATTGAGGAACATTGTACTTCTACTTAACAACAGATTTATTGTCAACTATTTATTCCATGAAAACACCCAAACCATGAACATCAATGAATTGATCCCACTAAGAACTATTTTCTGTATAAAACTCCTTTTTCATTGTTGTCCAGCAACTACTGAAAACACATCAGTGAGCCACAACCTTGTACGTAAATACTCACTAGTACACCAAATGTGTACTAATCTGCAGCTGGTAACAGTATTTTTGACCAGTTTTAGTTGGATTTTGTTGATAGAGACCCGCCAGCCTTATCCTTAAGCAACAGCTTGCTTTCCTGTAAAAACTAAGATTCCTCTTACAATCTCGCTCTGTCTTCATTACTAATGTTTTGGCTTTTATTTTATATTTCTCTTGCACCTTTTTCGTAATTTCAGCTACTACATAGTAACTGAATCACGACTAACTGTGCTAATGCAGACGGTGTTGGTGTGTAAATGCTGACAGGTCTCTACTGGGTTGATGGTGTAAGCATTGAGAGTTATGTGTAAGCAAATGGTGGGATGATGTGTAAAGAACATTTATTATATGTGCTGTAAAACCTTGGAGCTGCCGCCTTCAGGCCTCTTTTCTTGTGAGACTGATGTTCTGGGGATGAGGAACCTTTCGATGTTCCTCCTGCCTTTCCTCGTCTTGCTCTTCGTCTTGGCTCTTTGCTTCTCTTTCTGGCCACTGAATCAATCAGGTGTTCTGCCTTACCTTGACTTCTGCTGATGCACTTCCTCCTGAAGATTACAGTTATGAAAATCATGTCTTAAGTCACCATTTTTGGCCCTCTATCACCGTGTGCTCTTCATGATCTCTCAGGCAACACAGAGGAAACTGAGTTGAGAAGTAGCGGAGAGGAAGAGGTGGATCCAGAGCAGCATCAAGAAATGTTTGAGGAAGCCAAAGACAATCACTTGAGCTGTGATACACTCTGTAATTTTGCTGGTGTGTCAACACTGCAAACACCTGCCGAAGAACAGCCAGCAGAAGAACCACAAACATGCTCAGCCACAGAAAGTGAGGAAAATGGCCTCAGCATGGACTTAAATGAGCACATTAATGACTGTTCAATCACAGAAACCAGTGATGTAATCGATTGCAGCCCTGGGCTTCAAGAGATTTTAACAAGTTCTGAGGAAAATGTTCCAAAGACAGAAACACCTGAGGGGGGAGATTCAGAAGAGACACTTAACCCAGATTTAGAGGAGACAGAAACCAGAAGCCCTCGTGTTGACTCACACAGTGATGGCATTAGGGAGTCATGTAACAACATTTTCGAAGAGCCAGACAACAAACAGGAAGATGTTGACATAAGTGGTTTGAGAAGCACAGAATCATGTCCTCAGCAAACAGTCGCAGAAGATGTTACGAAAGAGTGTTTACCCGACGAGTCCGCCCAGGCCGTATCAAACATCGAAACTCAGCGAGAGGCTGAGAATGCCGAGGAGGCAGAGAACGACGAGGCGGAGGAGATGTCGAGTAAACCTCAGGCTCAGGGTGCTGCTGCTTCAGGGAAGAAGAAAAGAAAGAAGAGGAGAGGTAAAAAGAAAGGAGGGACACATGAGGATAAGAACCAACAAAAAGATAAAGACGAAACAGGTAAAGACACAGAACCGGCCACAAGAGATAATGAGCAAACGACAGAGCCGGACATTGATGGTTCTGTCACAGAAACCCTCGAGAAATCAACAGTGGATCAAGTTAAAAATGAGCAGGACGTGCAAGAAACTGAGGAGGTGGTTGAAACCTTTTCTCACAGCGAACCTCTCAAAGAATCAGCAACGGATCGTGTTACAGAGCAAGACAAGGAACAAAGATTGGAAACGGAGAATGTAGAAGAGGGAGAAGCCACAGAAACCTTTTCTGAAGTTGAAACTCTCCAGGAATCCAGAGCGGATCCCAAAAAGGACGAGCAAGACGAGGAACAAAGTTTGGAAGCAGACAAAGTAGAAGTGGGATCTATATCAAGTCCTGCTCCAGAGGCCGACCTCAGTACTCCTGATCTAACTGATAGCTCCAAGGGTGCCGAGAACACTGATGGTCTTGACGAAGTGTGTGTGTCCAGTGTGGATAACTCAAACAGCGGAACAGATATCTCAACTGATGCCAATGTCGTCCATACTGAGTCAGAAGTCGCTGATGGTGCAGAGGATGAAGTTGGGTCTGCTGACGAGATGAAATCTGACTGCATACCCGATAACCCAGAAACAAACGCAAAGGAAAACGGTGAAGCTGAACCACACGTTCAAAGCAACATTGCTGCTGATGAATCTGAATCTGCAAACAAATCTGAGAGTAAGGAGGACATGTTGGTGTCTCCGTCTTCTACCGATGGCTTCGCTGACAGTCTGACGAGCTTGTCTGGCTCAGAGTCGCCTCCAGAGCTGTCTGCACCCCAGAATTTAGCCAGCGACGACACTTCCATGAAGGTTTCTGATGGAGATCCAAAGGAGGCAACTTTGACTGAGGTCAAAGATGATGAGGAGCCAGTAGCAGAGACTGAACAGGAATCCACTTCTCCCAGTCATGACGGGGATAATTCAGACCGGACTGAAGAAGAGGAGCTGAACAGCGACTTGAGGGATCCTGAAGGTTCAGTCGAGCCAGACAGCTCGACACATGAAGAGAAAAGTTGTGACAGTGCATCATTAATGAAAAACACTGATGCATTTGACTCTGAACAGAGTCTGTTGGACACAGCAGCGCAGCCTGAACAACTGGGTGATTTACAAAACCAGACGTTACAGTGTGAGCATCCGATTGATGAAGCGTCCTCTGAAACAGGAGCAATCGATACCATCGACATCTCAAAAGCACCAGATGCTCCAAGAGAAGCTCCTGAAGGTTCTATCGAGCAGGACCACAATACTGAAGAAGAGGATGATCAGCAAAGTGAGACACATCCGGAACCCAGCAAAGACCAGTCTCAGGATAATGATTCACCTGAACCCGCCCTGCAGGACAGTGGTGACGAGGATGGTGAAGACGACGAGGGGCAGTCTTTTGATTTTGATGACATGGATATGGAGATGGCTATAGAAAGAAATGTCCCTACAAATCCTAAACAGGAAGATGTCAAGGACGGAGCTGAAGTCGTGTCAGATGAAAGCAGCCATGTTAGTTCAGGGCAAAGTAACACGGAGTCGAATGAAAAAGCACAAGACGAGACGGCTGAAAACAGCGAGGAGAAGAGTAAAGCTGATGGAGGTGACCAGGAAGCTCCAACAGATACGGAGACGGACACTGCGCCTCGTGAAGAAGCCATGTCGGAAGACGTAGCTGTCGCAGCTGAGCCTGTTACAGAGGAGGCAACGGTTTCGACTGTTGGAGAGTCGGCTGATGTTGCAGAGAACATTAACCAGGCAGTGTCTTTACCCGTCGAGGAAGGATTAGATGCCGTGAAGGACGTGCTGCAGGGTGAAGATTTGGCTTTACCAAAGAGTGCAGACCAAGCGGCCGGCAAGAAAGAGCCGCCGCAGACGAGGAAAGATGTGAAGAAAAACGTCAAGAAAGGCAAAGCCAAGGGCAAAGAGGAGTGTAAGATGTCCTAGCTTAAAGATGGTATATGGTACAAATATATATCACATGATCTGTCCTTTACTGGTCTTTGCTTAGCTGTTTACATAAATATGTGCACTTTGATTCTTTTACAAATTACTATTGGTGTAAGTATGTATATTCTTCTAATTAATCCATATGAACAGTCCAAGTTCAGTTTTCATTGAGGTCATATGTGCAAACATTGATTTGTGGAGGCGAGAATGTAAACTGCTTAGTCACAGCTGGATTTTACTGCACTTGCTATACTTTGTTACTGATGCGCATTTATCACACTGCTTGTGATGTGTCATGGATAGTGTTGCTCTGCAGCGGCATCACACGACATTTTACACACAGGATTCATGTATTCGTTTCGCTGGTGCGCAATAAAACTTGCTAAATGCTAATTTTCACTGGGACTTAAGCGAAGTAGCTTTTACATGTTCTTACTGTACTGCTGATGGTTAAAGTGAAAAATGGCTGGAGACCCTGTTCTGTTCTCAGGGATTATCAGAGCTGTTGTTTGGACTAAAGAGAGACGTTTCCATCCACAAGGACAATTCTGAAGCACAGAAAATGTATGTTTGCGTTTTGTTGCACGTAATGGGAAAGATGAACGTGGTGCCTCCACACTGAAATGCAAATAAATCCCCTGCTGTTACCCTGTTGAAAAGTCGACCTAAATGCATTTTTATTGGTGATAGAAATAATGAAAATGTGGTCTTGTAAAAGCCTCCTGTGTGGTCTTAGAGTGTGAGCGTAGTCCTGCCAGCCGTGTGCTCTTGCATTGACCCTCTTCTCCACAGTTTGTGCATGCTAACCTTCCCCTCACACTCCGCTCCATCACTATCCCACGGATGTCTGCTCTGTTGCATGCATCAACCTCCCACCCTGACCCAGCCCCCCTCCCATCATCTCCTTGGCACCTCCCGCCCCTGGTATGTCCACACTTTTTTTTTTCTTTTTAAAGATGGACCCGAGCAGTTATGATCATTGTTGGATTTGTGGTGCGTCATGCACCCTTTGAATGGTATGTGACTGAGATTCAGGTGTCAAATGAGACGTCTTGTGCTTTATCTTTTAGAGATTCGCCTGAGGAAACTGGTGGATGAGCGCGAGAAAATGATAGAGCAGGTGAGTCAGTCACTGTTGGTGATATTTACCTCTCATTAAACCGAGTTCTCTCCGTGAGGGTTTTAATGTAAATTATACATTATAATGCCATAGGGCTCAATTGTCGGCTAAAAAGCTTAATGAGCACACTGTTGCACACGTTCCTTCATCACCATGAGCGCACACACTAGTTTATTCTGACTCACCAACCTGCAGCTGTAACTGCACCAAATGTGGATTAATCTGCACTGTTTCCTCCTGTTTGGGCAACGTTTGCTAAAAAGACAGTGCCCAGCTGTTATAAGAAATGACTCAGCACTTTTTTAAATTAAACTACGTATTTGTGAAGAGTTTATAAAGACTGTGCTTCAGACCATCTATGACAACATAATACATCCTTTCTGTGACCTACAAAAATTATTTAGGTGGCCAACTTTAGTGTAACACGCATCAAAAATTCCTCAGCTGTCTCGTGTTCCTCGTGGAGGAAATGAGATGCATTGAAGGTTGTAGCTGGTGGTGTCATGAATCGGCTGATGTGGCTCCGTCTGCAGGTAAAGAAGCTGAAGGCCCAGCTGGAGCAGAAGACGCAGAGGAATGGCACGGAGAGCAGTTCAAGCCCAGACGGTGAAGTCCTTGAAAATGGAAACGATCCAAACATAATAGAACTGCAGAGTGAGTGTCCACGTGCATGAAGACAGACCAGTGGGTGCATTTCACTTTATCCTCCTCCTGCAGCTCAAAGACATTTGCTTTTGCTAACTCTTTCCAGGAGATTCAAACAGGCAAATAAGTGATTTGAAGTTCAAACTGGTGAAGGCGGAGCAAGAAGTCACCGCTTTGGAACAGAATGTAAGCTGAGGAGAACAGTGAATTCATAGCATGCCTAAAAATACGACCGTATTTGGGCCTAAGAAGTCTATTTTTTATCATTTTTGGGGTTTTCCAGGTGACCAGACTTGAAGGTCAGGTGACGCGCTACAAGTCTGCAGCAGAGAACGCAGAGAAAGTGGAGGACGAGCTGAAGGCAGAGAAACGGAAACTCCACAGAGAGGTAGACTGTCATTTTGTCCCACTGCGCAATGACGAGCGAGCCTGTTCAACAGCCTGTTCAACAGCCTGTTTTAATCCCAGTACTTTCTCTCCTTTTGGCTCCATAGTTGCGGTCGGCGCTGGACAAGGTCGACGAACTCGAGTCGAACAACAGCCACCTTTCTAAAAGACTGGAGAAGATGAAGTCTAGTCGTGGCATGGCTCAGACTCCATAGAAAGTCCTCCACACACCACCTCCACCTTCTCTCCAGACTCACTTGGAAAAGAGTCATCCTGCATTTTGGGTTTCTCTTCCACCTGCCTGACCGCAACCTTAAGTAAAAGAACAAAAAATAAAAAAATCCAGGGGCTTAGTTATCATATCCACAGCGTAGAGAACACCAACAAGCAATGTGCCATTTCTGTGTCTGTTTTCTGAATGGAGAGGTCTTTGTAGCGCTGTGCACACACGCAGAGCGCACATGAAGAGCGGGTGTTTGTGCACCTCATGACTTTGGTTGAACCTCTGCTCTCCTAAAGGGGGGGGTGGGCCACATGGAGGGTCTGCAGCTTACCGGTCGTCCCGTGTAGCGAGAGACAAAATGTCGCGCTGCCTCTCGTCAAGTCTGAACATATTCACCTGCCTCGCTCACATGGAGGATGCGCAGTGAAGGCACCGGTGACCACGGCCCAAGACTGTTAGCCCCCAGCGCTGAGAGGACGTGAGCGCTTTGTGTGTGTGCTGTGAATGAAAGAGCAAATCTAAGTGTATTTTCTTCATCTGACCTTTTCCTCATTTGCATCCAAAGCCAAACTATTTTTAGAAATGTCAGTGTTTGGGTGTGTTTGTCACTTGTGGTGAAACTGAGCAGGACCTGTTGCAGACGGAGCACCCCAACACGTCACAGTCAGAGTCTCCACCTTCCAGCTGTAGTTCCAATAGCAGCCTGATGCAGGTAATCCACCGTCCAGCAGTTTGACCCACAGCGTGTAAGCGCCCTTCTTCTAAGATCCAGTCGCATCTCTGAGCTTCTTTCTGCTTCACGTAGTCAGTCGCTGGTTGGCTCTCGTGCACACTCTTAATTGCTGAAACTTGCTGAAGAAATGTGACCACGGGGACTCAAGGCAGTGTTAGCAGGAGACACTGATCACACTGGGGAGACGCTGCTTCACTGTTTACAAAGCTTTAAAATGTTTGTAAGGAAACAAAGAACTGTTGTCTTTGTGCAATAAAAGTTCAAACCATACCGGTGTGTGCACGTGTGCCTTTTAGTCCTGGACTCAAAATGCAGCATTTACTCCTGATATAAAGGGTTGATTTAAAAAATCCAGCATTTCAACCTCAGACATCCTGATGAAGGTCAGAGCGAGGAGAAGAGTTGGTGCAGCGTGTTTAATTTTGATCGACATTTTCAAGCTCAGAAACAACACATGGGGAGTGACATGCTAGAGAATACTTCAACATAAATATTCTGAAGTAATTAAGAGCAGAAACGTCTTTTCCTTCTATAAAACAAACTGGCTGGAAAATCACCTTCTGCTGCAATTAATTAACCAAAACAGCTTCTTTGCAGATTCTTAGGAAACATGCATCCCTGAAAGTTTCTCAGAAAGAAAAGAATGTTTCCATTTTCCAAGAGCTGAAGGTCATTAATCCCATGTTGATGTTTTCTTGTCAGCTCAAACTGAAGTTCGTGCAAACTTCACACTCTGTTATGATCACATTCAGCAGTAAGTGCAACACAGGTGTTTGATTGTTTACTCCAGTTTTCTCTGCACACATCATCCATGTTTGGTGAACTGACTGCTGGGTAACGCACCGTCAGAGTCCTCCTGCGCGGCTGCGCTCGTCCGCTTTTGGATGCGCTGTATCATACGCCGACCGTAAAAGTCCCGATAATCTGCAGGGAGCTCATCCAGAGCGTGCAGAGCTCTGTCCAGCGCCTGAAGGGCTCGGGCCGCAGCCACGGGGTCTTTGTTGCCGTAGGGGTCCTTTTTGTCGTAGCTGTCAGCAGGTAGATGGCGCCAGAACACATTTACACCCACACCGAACTGCAGAGCCACGGTGTTATGGAACCACAGCGCTGAGGAAAACAGGCACACGAGAAGCTGCTTCACTTTGGAGTCGTTATTATGTAACAGCAGCAGTTAGTGACCGCGTGTTTCATGAGTGTTGACATTACACTTCCACCAGGAAGCTTAATTTAAGTACAATGTCCTGTGTTTGGTTTGAGAGTAACCTGAGAGGAAATGACAGTGTGATGGAACACCTGTCGGTGGGACTGCAGGACGATGTGAACAAGGACGTGTTTGTCTCACCGGGGATGAAGAGCAGATCTCCAGGCTGCAGCACACACTCGTATCTCTTGGCCTTCACAAACTCAGGAAACCGCTTCAGGTCCGGGGAGTCGATGTCCAGGACCTCTGATTTATCACCTGAGGGGGGAATTAAATTCAGAGGGGGGTTATAATATTATACAAAACTATTACAAACATGTATTCATCAAACCAAATGACATCAATATCAGAGTTTATCATGAACGTGCACAAAGCTGATTCAGCATATTTTGAGCAAACAAGCACCGGCATCCTTCCACAGCCTCTTACCTGACAGGTAGAGGTGCAATGCATCCTGGGGGCTGTAGAGAACCACCCTCTTCATCCCCGTCACCTGAGCCAGCAGGTTGTCCATCACCTGGAGGAATGATTCATCTAAAATGAATGAGACTCATGCACCACCTCCACCTGTGCTGCACACACTCCATGACCCTGAAGCTTCAGAGCCACTGCAGCACCACACGTGACAAACGACAAGAAAACCTGAACAAACGAGCAGAGAAATGAAATCCACGACACTGACGTCGTAGTGCGTCCACAGCTGCAGGCCGCAGGAGCTGATCCGGAAGACGCTGGAGAAGAACTGATCCGGAGCAAAGAACTGTGGGATGTGAAAGTCCTCGGCCAGGTCTGGGAACTGTTTGCTCAGATCAGCAGGTTCCTGTGAGACATTCAAAGTCCTTTTTAAGAGCGTCAGCAGAGCCAGACTGAGACATTTTTTCACTTATCTTCACAGATTTCAGTTTCCTTCATACCTTTCGTACGTCCTCGCCAAGTGAGCGCAGATAATAGCTCTCATCCTAAAATAAGACAGAGGTCATTTAAAGAAATACCACACTGTAAAAAATTAGACACCATCTTATTTTATGACTGTTACCTCACACAGGAAGAAGTCAGAGTGTTTTTGTTCAGATGCCCTTTTCACAAACTCACTGAACGGCAGCGTCCTGCGAACAAAGAGCGCAGCTGAAAAACCTGCCGACAGGAAGTGTTGATTTGTCTGTCTGTCTGTGCGAGAGCTCACCTGTACACAAAGTTTTTGTGAAGGAAGTCCATCTGAGGCACCGTGGACACGTGGATCTTCACCTCCTTGTCGCCCCCTTTCTGCCCAAGATATTCAACCGTCCACTTTTCCAGGCAGGGGCCGAGAGACACGCCTCTCAGCACGGCTGGTCTGCGCTGGAAAAGAAGCACTGGACGTTAGCTGGCAGTGTTTTCTAACAGTTAATGTGGAGAGAGGCAGTGAGCGTTGTGAAGGAATGTTTCATTAAAGTTAACAGTCCTTCAAGTGTCACAAAATGGTGAAAAATGCCCGTTACAGTTTCTCAGAGGCCACGGTGCTGTCTTAATGATGATAGTTTCATCTAACCAACAGGCCAAAACCTAAAGACACCCAGTATACAGACATCTGAAACAGAGAAAAGCTGCAAATTTCCACAAAAGATAAATTGTGAGTTTTTTTGCTCCACCAGTAGACCTGAAGTGAAGCATTGTCTTTTATATATGTATGCCAGGATAAGTGATGCTGACACTGAGGAGATCATCTGTGTACAGTCAAAGCGGAAGCAGCAGTCTGGTACCGTTCCGTCAGCGGTCACATTTCCCTGCAGCCGTGGAGACAAACACAGCCTTCAGGAAGCGGATTTATCTCACCTCTGGATAAATGTCTCTCACAAACACGTCCCTGTCTACCTCTGTAAATATCGACACGGGTACTTTTTCCTGGAGCTCCATTTAACATGATTTGCTTTCGAAATTCAGCAGCTGGAAAAGTAAACAGCGCTTGAACTTTCCCGGTGTCACATTTTTAGTCCTCCCCATGGAAACGGAAAATGGCGAAATGAATCTCTGATTTTTTTTAAAAAAAGAAAACAATGCCAACAAAACAATATTGATAGTTATTTACAAAACAACGGGATTTTTTGGTGAACACTCAAAATTTAATCATATTCCTCATGTTTTGTTTCATTACTGTCTGTGTTTTTTAATATCGGTCATTCGTTCCTCACCGGAAGATACAAGTACACGGACAAGAAGACTTCCGACGAACCAAGATGGCGCTGCCCATATTGAGAGGTTGTTACAGGGTGCCATCAACATTAAGCTTTACTCGTTTATATTTAAGTGAAAGCATCATCCCGAATCGCTCCGGGAAAACGCGGCCGCCTTCTCCATCAGCCGGAGCGCTGGCAGTAGCGGTCCGTCCGTACAGCTCCGGCCCGCGCAGACAACAGCAGAAACAGAGTGTGGTGGTTGTGGGCATCCCGAATCCTTTCGTCTGGATACGCACCCGAATATACTACTTTCTGATTAGAGCTTACTTCGATAAAGAGTTCAACATTGAAGAGTTCACGGAGGGAGCGAAGCAGGTCTGTAAAAGCCTGAAAACAGATGCTGATACAGTGTTAGCTAGCTGAAACTTCTCTGACCGCTACACATTTTTTAAACCTTATTTATTAGTATGTTCATTCTGTTCTGTATTCAGGTCCGTTAACGTTACTGTAGTGAAAGCACTGACGTTAATTCACACTGTAAAAATACTCTGTCACAAGTAAACGTCCAGCCTTGAAAGTGTTACTTAAGTTAAAGTAATTACAGCAAAATCAGGAAAATGCACTGAGGGTATAAAAAGTAAAAGTACTCTATGCAGAAAGATCTAATGCTGTTATATGTTATATCATTAGACTATTATGACTCATGCATTTATTTAAAAGCAGCATTTTTCTGTTGTGCTTGGTGGAGGTGGGGCTGTGAACTGTTGTGAACTCTTGCAGGCTTTCTCACATGTGTCCAGACTGTTGTCACAGTGTCAGTTTGACGCTTTGGAAGGGCTCGTGGCTAAAGACGTGAGTATGGGAACCCAGAAAGTCCAAACTTGCATTATTATGTGGATAACTGTTTATAACAGTTGTGTGTAATGACAGAAAAAGGGCGTTTGCCAGGTTGTCCCAAAAGTCTGTTTGTGGAACAAACCAGTAACTAAAAAGACAAATTTTACAAATCAGAATTGAATGCTTTTGTAGATTTAAGTAATTAACATCATCAAGGCATCTTTTCTTCTATCAAAGAATAAACTTGCAGTGTTTTAAGGTCCTTCTTGTATATAACAGGTGTAACTTCTCTGCTCAGGTTTTTCTAATTGTCTTCTCCTTGCAGCTGATTGGAAAGCTTGAAGAAAAGTGCAGCTTGCTGCCGTCGAGCCACAAGAAAGCTCTGTCTGCAGCGTCTGATGAGATCATGTACACAAAGCCAGAAGATGTGGGAATCTACTATGATGATAACGGTCAGCATGAAGTGTTTAGCTCAACAAATATGTAGAAAGGTTAAGGCTGGTGACGTCTGTCTGTTTTTCCTCATTATTGTCCATTAAACCACACCAGTGAGCCACACTGTTGCTCTGAGTGACATGTGACCACACACTGTGGTTTATTTTGACTCAGTCCCACCTGCACCGTCCTGCTGCTATAAATACTCACTGGAGCACCAAACCTGGATTAATTCACTGCTGAAAATAGTCCCAGACAAAAACACAGTTACCCCTGTTTTCTTAACGTTTGATAAAAATCGCAGTGCCGGGCTGCTCAGATGGAAAAACTCCCCAAAAAACATTGTACAAGGAAAAAAGTGGAAGAGTAAATGTCTTGTATTCTGAATGGTTGCCGGTTGTTTGTGTGGTGTTTAAGAAGCGTCAGTGTTCTTTTTCCAGGCAGAAAGTTCGTGTGTATTCTGATGCGTTTCTGGTATCTGACGAGCGCACATCTTCCTGAGGACAGCATGCAGGGAACTCGTGTCTTCCAGGTGGCCTTTAAAAAAGACGGAGACGCAGAAACTAAGAGGCTGCTGACTGCAAATTATGAGTGAGTTTATCTTTCTTTTAAAGGGTGTAATGACTGGTGCAGATTAAATGTTAAAAATCTTTGTTCTGGTCTTTCTTTTTGGCTGTCTGACAGATTTCAGAGGGAGTTTACTGAGGGAGTGACTCCAGACTGGACCATCACCAGGATTGAACACTCCAAGCTTTTGGATTAAGGTGGAAACTCGTCAAAGACTCACGATTCTCCTCAGTATTTTCTTTGATTAAACTGACTTTAGAAAAATGGCTGAAAATAATCCACAGAGGGAAAACAAGACGGATCTCCTCGCCGTGAGGACGGAGGAAAGCGCAGAGACAAACCTGGATTCATCCACTAGTCCCAGTAGAAAAGACATGAGCCAAACGTGTCCTCATAGATCCTGACCAGAACTGTCTGCTGCATATCATGATTACCTTCATCGTCTCTGATGTCCTCTCAGAAATCAGCCTTCAAAACTTGACCAGGTTTGTGAACTCTTGCTCGGGAAGACATTCAGGAATGGGCCAGAGTAATTAAATATTATTTTTCAATGAATTACAGGATTATTTAACACCATACGGTTGGTCCTCCTTGCAAATGGTGTACTTTCCACCTCTTCTTCTTTTTTCTTTCTTTCTTTCTATTCTAAGATTCACTGTTGTCTGTATTCCCAAGTGGAGAACTTGTGTTTCTCTATGAAGGACTGTGTGGTCTAAAGATGTTGCAGTTCAGTGTGTCAGCTTCGCTTCCACAGCCACACAAAATATCTGACCTGCTGCAAAGACCTGAACACCCTGAAGTACCTGCTGTATATGTACTGCAAGTGTTTGCCAGGGTTAAGGCACTTCGATGAATCTGCAGCACACCCGTGATTGTTTTATTAAAGAACCAAAAAAATGAAGAATGTGCCATTAATTTCCTTTAGTGTCGTCTTCACTCAGCATGTACTGTGTTCACATAATTTAGAAGATAAAACTTTATTGATCCCACGCTGGGGGAATGTTGTTGTTACAGACAGCAAGAATAAAAAGGAGATATAGAAAAAGAACAAACAGACAATGAAAAAAGGATCCAAAATACAATCAGCTGTATTATATGTACATTAAAATAATGTTGTCTTGTGAAGGATGGGTCAGTTTCTCAATGGAAAAATTTGAATTGCACACAAGTAAGATATGGATAATAAAATAAGGTATTTTTGTACTATTGCATGATAGAAAATATATAACACAGTAAAAAACACACAGGACAGTAAAAAATATGTAATAATGCAGAAGAAATTTGCACAGATGTGATGGATATTAGCAAATGTTAACACAAATAATGGAGTAATTGAAGTATAATTGAAGTATAATTGATTTTCTTATTCCCTTCAGTAGGATCTGCAGCAGCGTTCTTTCTTACAGACTGCTGCATCCAGTCTGTAAGAAAGAGCGCTGCATCATGCCGTGTCTTTATCAATACAACATCAAATAAACTAAATGTCCCTGGTGTGGGATCAGTAAAGTCTTATCTTAGAGACAATGAGTGCATAGACCATGGGACTTGCTTGCACAATTTTCAGTTATTATTCTGTATTTGATGCGTGGATGTAATACAAGATCTTTTTACCTTTATATCTTATTATCTTAAAACAGATCAATGGTTTGAAGGATTGAAATTAAAATAAAATAACTGAAAAAAAAATCAACTAAGGCGTTTTAAAAACATAGCAGCACAGATTAAGTTTAGGTTTAGGCCGTTTAAAATGTAAAATACTCCTAAAAGAAAAGTAAAAAAGCGCTAAAATGAAAAACTAAATGAAGAAAAACAGTACATACTTAGCAGAAGCAGCTAAACTTAGCAATTCCATATACATTACGGTGTCACCCGCTAACTGCTCTCGTATTGGTCCACTCCCTCGCGTTCTCTTCTCCCATTAGCCGAAAAACCTGCCAATCACAGCTGTTTGTATAGTAAGTGGTTCCAGTAGTGAGGTTCAGCCGGTGAGTGTGAGAACCTGAGCGGTGTGTTACGCGGCGACGGGTTCGCAGAATGGAAATTAAAACATGGACATGAAGCACCTGTAAACTCTGAAAGCCAGAGCGGGAAGAGAACCATGAAACCCGCCATTGTGGCCTTTTACGGGCTGTCTCTGGGGCTTCTGGCGGTTGGCCTGCGAGAGTTGCTGACTGGCTTCGAGGAGAACAGATGCAGTATGACATACATGTTTGAATACCCGGAATATCGGGTGAGTAGCCTGGCTAATTATTTCACCTCTCGCCTCCGACAGTGTCCGTAAGCTAGCCGTTAGCATACCGCGCCGTGGGCGCTAAATTCGGTTTAAACGTGAACAAACGGCGTCAGTCATCAGAGTCCTGCTAACGTTAGCTGAAGCGCTGCCTGCGCTCGTGTCTGTGGACCCGCTCACCTCTCCGCGTGGAGGTGTGCGGATCGGGTGGACGTTAGCCAAAATGAACCAGGTAATAATGCCATAAAACAGCTGCTGATGATGCTCGGGTCCGTGTGTTGCACAGGTGCAGACAGTCCGCGATGTTAGCACCGAAATGTAGGTCGCCTTCCTCTGCTTCCTGCCTGTGATGTGTTCATCTGGCCAGAAGTGGAGCACAGCTGGGGGCGGTGGGCTGTATGGAGCTGGACCTGCCTGCACACAGCCCATTTGTTATGTTATATGGGAGGAAGAGTAGAAAGAGACCCATATATCTAAGAAAAATCTAATCTTTGTTCATGCTGTTAATGGAGTCTTGAATCGGGGCTGTGGAGCTCGCGGTGAATACAGGAAGAGGCTGATTATTCTGTTAATAATAATAAGAGGAGAAAAGTCAGATTTCATAGATCAGTGTGACAAATCACATGGTGAAATCATAGTAATCAATTCTGTGCTCAGTTTTCTGCCCTTCTTTACAACAGAATGGATCAATGCCATTACATCTGCTGCTTGTAAATATATTTGATATCCGGGTGTTTTCTTGATTAATCGTTTGGTATAAAAACAGATATGTAAAAAGAAGTCCATCATAATTTCACATAATCAACGTTTACATCTTCAGAAAACTTGTTTTGTTCAACCAACAGCTGAAAACGCCCAAAATTCAGGAGTACAGCAAAGGATCAGCAGTTTATTTAATAGATTTATCAATCGTTTCAGATTAATATTTCCCTAAAGGACTCGTCGTATCAGCTCTAATCAGTGTCACCCAGCCCCAGATGTAGTCTTACCCTTGTACAACATGTGTGGACTTTCCTCTAAACTACACCACACATGAACATCTCATTGCTTCGCCCGTAACGGCAGAATGAACTGTAGGCTTTTAGAAGAACACAGGTGAGGCGGAGGTCTTATCTGCCTGCTGTCCGGTTGGCGTCCACCCTAATGTGTGTGTTTTACAGCGAGGCGTGATGAGTTTACGACTGTGACGAAAGGTTAATGAGCTGTGTCTGTGTTGGGTTGACAGCGTGTGGCTCTGCCTCGCCGCGTGGCCAGACTCTACCCGGCGTACGGCCTCTACCTGTACGGGGAGGGTCTCTACGCCCAGGAGACCCGAGCGCTCAAACTCACCGGCGCACCTGTGCTCTTCCTGCCCGGAAACGCTGGCAGCTACAAACAAGGCAAGTGCACGACGTTAATGGAGGGTAAATAAAGGTTATTCAAAGACGGGTTTCAGGATTAGCATTTAAATCAGCCAGCAGCAACAGGTGGAAGGAGGTCAGTGAAAGGTGTCGCAGGTGACGTCTTTGTCCAGAGGAGGATGTTTGAGGACATGAGCTTCATATAAAAACTGGCTTTTGCGACCATTTTCCAGCTGTGTGTTTGGTTTTTTGTCATTTTTGTTGCTGTGCAAAGGTTCCTGTATCATTTTAAAGGTGTGTTCACCTTGAGTCACACACCTGTGTTTGTGCCTGTGAAAGGAAAGGCCTGGTGATGGTCTGCGTTTCTCTTATTGTCAACAAATGTCGTGAAAAGATAACCTGATCCGCCGCATGCTTTGTTGCACAGAACCTCTAGGAAGTTGTTCATTGGGGCTGGAAAAGGGCAGGGCGCTTCCAAAAAATACTTGGCAGGTGATTAGCGGCGGCCATTGTTCTGTAAGAACCCGTCACACCTAAACCACGTCTACCTGTGGCTGCTGGTGCTTCCTCATAGGACACAGACTGATGTCATGAAAAGACCCAAACCAACGAGTGGATCCTGCCAACAGGTGTTTTCTGTGTAGTCAGAGGTAGATCTTCTTCTTCTGTTGCTTTATTACCATGAGCACACACTCACACACACACACACACGCCGTGGTTTATTTTGACTCCGTCCCACACACACCGTAAAGCTGCTGTAAATACTCACCAAAGCACCACATTTGTGTTAATCCACAGCTGAAATGCACTATACTCCTGATTAAGCGAAATGTGCTGCAGTCTGCAGCTGCTTCAGGAAGTGACCCGGCCCGTTTTAGAAATGAAACTTTTATTTTGAAAATATGCGTCCTCAGCAGGAACACATGTGTTTGGCTCTGAGGGTTAAAAGACGGACTGATGGTGTGTTGGTTTTGGTCTTTTCATGACTTTTCTTTCTCTAAGTTCTCGTTCTAGCTGATGTTTTCTAACAGCGGCAGTTTAAGCTTCCCAGCCTGATGAGGCGCAGGCGTCAGATGAGATCAGGGTGCGGCTGGTCTGTTTCAGGGGTCTTCCACACAGGAAACTGGTACAGTCTATGTAAATTTAATGAGCTTTTTTAGCAGGAAAGCCAGAGTTTTCTTTTTAGGTCACGGAGATCTGCCCTGAGGAAGCTCAAGACGCGGTGACTCTGATCAATAATTCAAAATGTGTAAAAATAATTTGCACACAAGAGCCGTGCATGAATTATTATTGCAGCATTGAAACTGAGCGTGTGTCGGTGATTAGCTTAGGACCTCACCGTCTTCTTCTCCCCGTGCAGCTCGCTCCCTGGGCTCCGTGGCCTTGAGGAAGGCTGAAAACATGGAGGGGGGTCTCCACTTCAACGTGTTCACCGTGGACTTCAACGAGGAGCTGGTGGCTCTTTACGGCGGCAGCTTGCTCAGGCAGACGCACTTCCTGCACGAGAGCATTAAGGCCATCCTGAGGCTCTACAAGGTCAGGCCTCAAATATCATCCACCCGTCAGACAGGGTTAGTCTGGATGATGGATGTTGCAGGTGGAGTACTGTTTCAGTGTGGGGGATACATATCACGCTTCATCACCTCTGCCTTTAATTAATCCCTCTGATCTCTAAAGAAGTTGACAAAGCACCAGAATAAACTCAAAGGAGGGAAGTCAGCATTCACACTTAGGTCAATATTCCAGCGTCCATTAAATATTCATGTCTGTCAACTGCAGCGGGGAACGGACGCCGGGACAGAGGTGTTTTATAGTAGGATGGATGCCAGTTTGCTGCTTTTGACAGCAGTAAAACTTGTCCTGCAACCAGCTGTGAGATGCAAACAGGCTGCAGAGATTAAAGATAAAAAGGAGCAGCCTTCAAAAGTCACAGCAGCTAATCTCTAATCTCTAAAGCAAATGAAGCTTTTCATTTTTCTAGTAGGTGACTTGAGTCTGTTCTCTGCCCGTCAGCACCTGAAGACCCCCCCGCAGAGCGTGGTGCTCGTCGGCCACTCCATGGGGGGAGTGGTGGCCCGGGCGCTCTACACTCTGCCCCGCTTCAACACCAACCTGGTCAGCCTCATCATTACCCAGGCCTCCCCTCACCTGGCCCCAGTGCTGGCCCTGGACCCGTACCTGCTGGGTGAGGGCGGCTCTCACGCTGATGTGAAACACGTGACTCTTGAACTGACGCTGAACTTTAAGGCCGTCACACATCAATGCAGGCTCAATGCAAATATGAAAGGAACTTTTAAAGATCGTAGCTGTTATAAAATACTTTATGAATTCAGATAAAGGCTTCATCTTAGCCTGTTTTTAACCCTCTCGTCCTGCTCTTTGTAGACTTCTACGCTGCGGTGAGACAGAAGTGGGTGAACCAGGCGAACAAGCTCAGGAATGTCACCGTTCTGTCTGTCGGGGGTGGTTATCGTGACTACCAGGTCCGCTCGGGCCTGACGTCCCTCCCTTGTCCCCCAGGAGACCCCAATAAGTTGTCCCTGGTGGTACGTATTGTTAAACAATTGGTTAAAGGTTCAGTAGGTAACTTTTAGAAAAACAACTATAAAAACAGAGAACAGTCGGGATCCTCTGGCTCCCTCTAGTGCTCCTGATGGCATTTGCAAAAACAGCCAATCAGAACCACAGAGTCTTTCAGTCACTGCACATTTTAAGCACATTTCCCTCTAATGTCTTCTTGCTTTCGTCAAGGCTACTGCTGTCCCCAGGACCTGGGTGTCCACTGACCATCTGTCCATCGTCTGGTAAAAACATGGCGTTTCCATCCATTCAGAGCTGTATTTGAATAATGTGCAGACGATAACGTGCGGTGTGTTTGCGTTCAGGTGCAAGGAGCTCGTTCTCGCCACTGTCCGGGCGTTCTTCGACCTCATCAATCCAGAAACCAGACAGGTCAGAACGACAAGCCCGAAGGCACCTTTTTTAATCCTTTAATGAACCAACCGTTTCCGAGCTAATCAGCGTGTTCTTATTAGTTCACAGAAAACCCAGAGAAGAAAATGTCTGTGCTCAGCCACCACTTCATCAGACACCCGGTCAGACTGCTGGGAGACAGTCAGGACACGTCCATCTCCGTCTTAGGTGAGAGAGAAATGTCTTTCATGTCTTTCTGTGTGTTTTAAATATTTCGATTGAGCGACGTCATGAGGGAATTTCTCTCTTTGTCTTTTCTGTTTTGCAGATTTTCCTGAAGCGTGGAGTGAAGTGAACACGCTGCGTCTGGCTTACAGCACACCCAAGGTACCAGAAATGAATAAATGAATGAATGAATGAACCCCGGTCATGTGATTTCAGCCCGGGTATTTGACGAATGATGAGAGAAAACAAAGCCCTGATGCAGGTGTTGCTCTCTGTCCACAGGAAGGACAGGTCAAGTACTTCCTGTTTGCCCTGTCGAGTCGAAGGAAAGCTTACACCCATTTCTACTGCCGGAGCAACAACCTGGTGAGCCTCCAGCGCTGTTGTGTTAATGCTGTCATCCCCTCAGGCCTGAGCTACAGCCTTTGCGATGGTCCATGTCTTTGAGCTGCTCGGTGACTCGTGCATGTACATGATTGATTGGAGTGAAATGAAATGACAGCTCAGTCTTTAAGATCAGCTCTGATTTACTGTCGCTGTCCGACAGGAGATGACGAGCTGGGTGTACGGCTGCACGCACAAGAACGGTCCTTCATGGTGAGATCTTCAGATGTCGTCCCCACTGTCCTGACTTTACCGTGATGTCTTTCGTGGCTCGATCATTTATGTGTTTCTGTCTCGTTTCTCAGTGTGCACGCGGTGGATCTGTCCATGGAAACTGAGCTTCTGCCGCCGTACAAGGTAAAAATCCTCTAAAGAGACGCCGTCCCGTCCCGTCTGAGCTGCTGCTGGTTGCTCATAATGTCCGTTGTCCTCCTCAGGTCCTGATTCTGAGACTCAGTGACTTGTCTTCAGTCACTCATGTGGTTGTTTCAGCCTCCAACCTCAACGGCAGACAGGTACTTGAAACCCTTTGTGACCATGTTTTTTACCGGGCTGCAAACGTATTTACTTCTGCTATAAAGCATTTTAATGTGGAGGTCTATGGGGACTGACTCACTTTTGAAGCCAGCTTCAAGTGGCCATTGGAGGAACTGCAGTTTTTGGCACTTCATGGGGGTTGATGCTTGCTCTGCACAGGTGCGCTTTGAGCCAATTGCTAACTTCAGCATGCTAACATGCTCGCAGTGACAATGCTAACATGCTGATGCTTCACAGGTCATGTGACTTCACCGTCACCGCTTGCAAACATCCTTTTATTGACAAAGCACTGCTGAGGTGGTGAAAATAGCATTAGCTTTGCATGTGTTTGTCACAAGCTAATGTAATTACAAATGAAAAGTTTGACCTGAGACGACCTGAAGTCCAGAAGAGCTGACAGAGAAGCCGAGGAGAAGTGCTTTACTTTGATTTCTCTCTGTTCATTTATACAAACGCCATCATGATGTTTGTCTGTCCGCAGTTCACGGTGGAGTGCGAGTGGCAGAGACAAGAATCTCAGACTCTGTCCGTCCCGGTGCCACATGTCCTGTCCTTCGGTGAGTTGTCTTTCTGATTCTCTGAAGCCAGAAGAAAAAAAAGACTCGTTCCTTCTCAGTAACTGTTGGTTCTGCAGGTTTGACGGTCAGCGACGTCACCGTCAACTCCTCTGGACTCCTTCACACCATCGAGCTGCAGCACTTTCACCAGGTAGCTTTCGTGACTCCTTCAGGTCCTCGCTGGACTCGGCGCCTCTGTTCCTGCTGAGTCACTAACCTCTGAACACGTCTGTGTCTTTAGGTCTATCAGGCCTTCAGAATGACTGTTACAAGCCAGTGTAAAGTGCATAAAGGTAGGTTTGCCCTGCGGTAGAGCAGCAGGCACATGCACACATGTTCATCTAACGATAGTCGCTGTGTGTCTGCAGACCGGCTGCCCAGCGTGTACAGGATGAACGTGCCGTGGTTTCGGGAGGACTCTCTGACCACAGTCAGGTGAGCGACGTCCATGTTCGTCCCCAGGCTTCTTCTTCTGGCTGTCGTACTCACTGTTTCTGTCCTCCGCCTGCCAGCGTGCCGTCAGTGACTGAGATCTCAGGGATGCTCCACACAAGTCGTCCAGACAACGCCTCAGGTGTCCTCCTTCAGCTCCACACTGCCCCCAACTGCCAGTATAAGGTACTGCTCCCCTCATTCATGAAGACAAACATGGTGTTTATCATCAGTCAGGAGGTCAAAATGTGACGAGAAATAAATGATGTGTTCTGGTTTTGACCTCAGGTGTCAGTAAGGACTTCATTACCCAGAGTGCTGGGACAGGTACGACTTTATCTTTTATCGTTTTTTTCTTTGAAGGACTGTAGTGAGTAGAATATTGTACAGAGTGGAGAAAACTGCCCGGTCTGATCATCTCTCTCTCGACAGATTCTGAGGTTCTGTGGTCCCATGGTGCCGGTGTACACGGCTGTAACCCTCCTCCTGGCCTGCGGGGGGCAGCTGTGCTCTATCCTGAAGTCGAGGCGACCTGCAGACATGAGCCAGGTGGTGGGCAAAGGCCTGCAGCCTCATAAAGTCAACCTGCCCGTTTATATTCTGCACAGCTTGCTTAGGTAGGCTTTGGAAGTCTGTTGTGTTAAAGGTGTATCTGAAGTCCTCGCTCTGGACTTTTTAAAGCGTTTAATTGCATCTCACAACCTTTGTGACTTTAATTTGAAAGTCACCTCTTGCTCATTCTCCCTCTCCTCCCTCCGCTCAGCTGTAGCTGGTTCCAAGAGGTCTGGTCAGTTCTTTGCCTCCCCCTGATGGACGCCCTCCCTCCAACCACCCCTGATGCATCGTTCCACGAGGACGCGGCACCAGCTGATGAGTGGCCCCACCTGCTGTCCCCTCTGCTGTACATCTTCGGGGCGGCTGTTGCGTACTGGGGCAGCACACTCTTCCGTCTCATTATGCGACTGGTCTCGCTCATTTTAGCTCCGCTGCACAGGTGTGACTGGACATTTGAAGCTGAGACTGAATGGCGCTGTGAATATGCTTTCTGTTAGTCTCGTACAGTGTTACTGAACTGTAAGAGCTCGTTTTTAAGGACTGTTTCCTGACTTGCTGTTTTGCAGACCGTCTGTCTCTAGAGACTGTGGAACCCTGCGGCCGCGGACGCAGCTGCTCGTCACTCTGTGTCTGACTGTTGTGGGCGGGACGTCCTGTGGGGGGCTGGCAGTCTTTGCCGCCTTCCTGCTCCACCTTTACAGGGTGAGTTTTGGGACATGCTAATGCGGATGGAGCCCTTTCCAGTCATTTTGCAGCGTAGCATAGATAATTAACGCATCTGTGTTTGTTTGCTGCGGGACGTTCAGGTGCTGAGGCTGCAGATGACAGAAAGATCTTTGAGCCACATGTTGAATCTGGTAAGATTTTCAGGCTCTGCTCCGGTTACACCAGCAGAACTTCAATCTGATGAATGCTAATGGAAGTTTTCCTCCATCTTTCCAGGCACCCCGCAAGCACAAAGAATCTGAGAACGGCACAGTCGACGCTGAATCCTTCAGCAAGTCTAAAGAATGTAACGGCGCCCCCCTGCTGTCGGAGTGTGTGCTGCAGGAGGTGAGGGATGACTTACAGCTCCACCTCTGCCTGTCGGCGCTCTTCACGCTTCCCGTCATCCTCATCGCACCCTCACTCCTCCACTGGATCCGCAACCTGAGGTACTGTGTGAAAATGTTCATTAGAGAGGAAGCTAACCGCCGCCTCATATTAAAGAAGGCTAATTAGAGATACGTGTCTGTTAAGACCAATGCTAATTCCTACATGAGCAAAAATAGAGTGGCCGCAGTGACAGCTAAGTGCCAGTTATGCAAATCAAGTCCGATACAGTTTTCCAGTTAGTCTACCTGAGGAGCTTCTGTTCCTGCAGCCGTAGTCTGAGACAGGTGAGAGTGCACGCTGTGATTACCCACAGTGCACCGCAGAGGCCGAGAGGCCGAGGCTTGATAACGTCTGGTGTTGTGTTGTTATGGTGCAGCTCTTGGTTTGTCAGACTGGTTAATGAATAGCACGGCAGTCGTGTCCGGCTTCACAGCACTGTGACGCGTCTTTTGTCAAACAAAGCGTATTAAGTCCAACGTTCGTCCACATGTCCAGATAAGGCTCCATTAATGCATCTCAAATACACCTGCTGAATCTTTACCGGTGGAGCTCAGTCTAATCTTGACTTGAGCAGAGCTGAAAACAGACTTTCCTAATTCCTTCATGGTCATTTGCATAAAATCCCTCAACATTCTCTGGTATGATTACACTGTAAGGATGATTTCTCCAGTAAAAACTCACCTTGATGTTCGGCGCAGCGGCGCAGAGGCAGATAAGAAATGTGTGTGTTTAACCTGCGCTGTGATCCTCTGCAGGTACTCCACCCAGCTGGATCCTGACCCCTGCTGGCCTCACATTGTGCCTGTAATTACTGTGTACATGCTGCTTATTAACTGCAACACTTTAAAACTCAGCAGCAGGTAAGAGCTCATCGCCGCTCACGCGCACCCTCCCGTTAGATGTGCTGTCCCGTCACAACATTCAGCTTCAGCTCTTTCTCCGTCTCTCTCAGCAAACTCCTGCCTCTGACATCCTGCCTCCCTCTCCCATTGGCCATCGCCATGGTGACCTTCTCTCCGCTCCACCTCTACAGGATCACCTACTTCCTGCTGGCGGCGCTGGCCCCCCTGGCCTTGTGCTGCCTGCTCTGACGGTACCTGGCTGGTTTCAGTCCACATCTCCACCATAAAAAGCCTTTTTCTGAAGTCCAGTTTCACTCACTGACGCCGGTTGAGGCGGATTTGTCCCGGGGAGACTCGGTCTGTCCAGCTGCCGTGGAGCAGAGCCATAGACATACATAGCTCGGGGAACTGTCTGCTCGATGTTGGCGCTAAAAGCTCCGTGGCAGTTACACCAGATTCAAAGGATGTAATGGCCTCGGAGCATTTGGCGCAAATATGGCTCTGAAGGATTGACCTGAAACCAAGTTTGCCTTACTCTGTATATCTATAGCTCTGCCTTCAAGGAGCAAGAACTCCACAACCAGTGAAGCTACTGTTACTAGAGATCCACAACAGGGTGTTACTTTTCTTCATGGCGTCCGCGGTGGCGTCGCTCACTGCGGCCGCTGTGCTCTAAACTCCTACACTGCCTACCGCTTGGCGACCTGCGTCTCGCTGTTTGTTGTCTTTAGCTGTCGACTGTTGCAGCGCTGCCACAGCACCCATGGCGGCGTCTTTTCGTTCATCTAACTCCAGTGGAAGGAGTCTCTGTGTGTCCGTCCGTCCGTCCGTCACATCGACTTCACGCTCGGCGGGTGTGTCTCTGAGGAAGGACGTGCAGCGTCGAGTGTGAGCTCTGGAGGTCTGCGGGGTGTTTTTATTGGTGGTACGTTACTGCTCAGTACTCCACACAGTGTCTACGTGTTTGTTACTGTTGGGCTTTGAGGCCAGATTGACACAATGACCTGTGATCACGGCGTCACGTGATGCACACGGCTCCAAAAAGACTTTTCCCGTACGCTTGCATTGTGATGGAAGTGGCTGGAACTCAGCAGATACGGTTTTCTGAGCATTGATTGAATCATTTTATCTCCATTGAAGTTAGCTGAGGACAGAATCCCCGGATTTCTGTCCGCTGAAGGGTCATGGTGTAGTTTCCTTTGTGCCGCTGCAGCACCGAGGCTAGCGATTAATTAAGTGTTTATTAAAGCACAGCTGACGTGCTTCACCTGTGAGATACTCACGAACGAGGAGCTCAACACCTTTTGTCTTACTTTTGTTTGTTTGAACTACCTTTTAATGTAACGCTGATCACAGAACTGCTTTCAGCCACACGTGGAGACGTTAATCACGTCTTGAGGGTCCAGCAACAGAGAATCTTGTGGCCGTTTGAATGTTTTGTCTTAATATATGAGAGCGCCTGGAGCACGAGGCCGGAGTTGTTCTGCGTTTTCAGCAAACCTCCAGCGGTGTGTTTATATCTCAACATTTCGACATCCTCGCCGTCTCAGCTGCTCTGATTTCCACTGAAGAATCTTTAAAAAGTGCTCACAGAGAGCTTAAGAGAAAAGGCTCAGCTTCCTAAAGCAGCTGCTCACTTTACTTTTTAACCAATGTCGCTCAAACAGGAGGACGTAGCGCATTAGCTGGGACTACTTTCAGCGGCGGATTAATCCACATCTGCTGCTGTAGTGAGTGTTTGTGGCTGCAGGACGGTGTGTGTGTGTGTGTGTGTGTGTGTGTGTGGCTCATTGCTGTGTTTTGAGTAGTTTTTGGACGACAGTGCGGCTCCACGGCACAGAGGAAGAGGAAATATATCACAGTGCTCGTAAACAGGAACAGAGAAACCGGACTTTGTCCTTTCATTTAAAGTGTTAGAAGAAGACTGAAGCTGTTTCCTGTGTGTTTGAGTGTGTTTTCACACATAGGAGCTTTCTGACTTCAGCTGTTCTTGTTGATTATTAACCGTCTGTCAGTTTAACAGCAAAGTTCAATGAATCCATGCAGTGAAGAAGAGATTAAACCCAGCTAACGAGCAGTGATTCAGAGTATCTGCTACCCGACAGCTGCACCAGACTTCCACTTAAAAACCGTCTTTTTTGGCTTTAAACTCGTGTCTTGCTGTCGCTCACAGCCCGTCGCGTCCGTGAAGCAGCTGCTGTGCCTTCCTGCTTTCTCCTGTTTGCAGCACTTCATCTGTTTCGTACCTGCCTGTCGGCTTCAGTCCTCTGACGAAGGCCTGCGGCGGACGCGTAGAAGTGTACTTCGCCCGCTCTGCGTCAGTGCGTTTACTCACAGGGTAGTTCAATTTCGACTTGTGTGACTTTATAATAACTAGATGCTAAAGATGAGTTCGTTAGGGACCAACCGCTCTTTGCAGCAAACACACAAAGTCGCCACACTCTGCGAAGACGCCGCTGTTGTGCCCGATGTGAATGTACCTGCACTGAATGTGTCTTCGTGCGTCAGTCTCTGGAGCTCCTTGTGGTGTAAGTGGTCGGCTTTTCTGTGCACTTGTCCGTCTGGTGCAGTTTTAGCGCTTTGAGATGCACGTCGTCTGCCTCGTCGTGAATTGGTGGCGTTCACTACCTTGTAGAACAAAGTAGAAGAGATGAGAGTTTTCTATGAATATAAATGTGGTTCGTATCGGTGTTCACTGTGATCATGTCGTAGTTCCAGATGTAAACACGAGGGAAATCCACGCTTTGGTTTTCTCGGACCAGACGGCGGTGGGGACGTTTAAAATGAGGTGAAGGGAATCAAATTCTGCACCTCATGAACGCTGGATCTTTAATACTGCCATTTTAAAGCCGGTTAAACAGACTGTGGTCCTGCTGCTCTGCGCTGGAAAATGCCTCCATCTGTCATCCACAGTGTTCATTTATTTTAGATTTGGCAACAGCCTTCGAATTCAGATCCTCACGAGCGAAAGCACCATCTCTCCACTTTGACTGATCTGGAATCAGTGGAAACGAACAGCCGTCTCAACTTAAAGATCCCCTCCAGACATGTTTAAGACGCGTGTAAAACACTGGATTTGATATGAGCTCTCCACAAAAAGAGTCCTTTAATCGTGTAAAACTGACATTTACTCCTTCTCCCTTATTAAAAAATCTATGATAATGCAAATATGTATGTAAAAAAAAAAGTTTAAGCACTTCTGGGTGTTTGTGCGCTGGAGGTTGAATACGTTGAACACTGAAGCAGAAAATGTAGTTTTCCAGCAGATGAATGTGAAAACTGTGCTCATGCATCCTCCTGCACAAACACTCAGCTGCAGGAGTTAAACGTGTGTTTTTGAGTGGGGGGGGGGGGGGCTTTAAGCCGACGGTGTCACATGCAAAAGGTTTTAAAGTCACATGTCCGTCGTGGCGACTTTGCTCTGTGACATCCTGAATGTCACTGAAGCGATCCTCTTCCTCAGACGGTTTCCTGGTGTCTTATTTGATCATCTTATCAATCAAATGTACGTTCACTAATGCAGCAGATCGGATGACCTGAAAACAAACCCTGAGATATTCCCCAGGCAGACTTCAGTCCAGATCCTCACTTCATGTCTTTAAATTAAAGCACAGTAACAGAAATCTGTCATCCGCTCACTCAGATGGATAAATGTGTCAAATCCTGTGCGGCTGCCAAAAGCTGAACTGCTTTCTGAATAATCAACCTCAGAAACAAAGAAAAGAAGCTTCTCTGTCGAACTCCTTTATCGAATCAGGCGTTTTAACAGATGACGTTTCAGCGCTGCATAATGAGCTTCTGCTGCTTATTCGAGAGGCTCGTTCCAGTTTGACTCAGCATTTCATGAACACGTTCAGGCGTTTCGAGGCAAACTGCAGTAAACTCCCACAGTTTGACACATCCTCCGCAGAAATGACTTCAAATGACAGCCGACATCGGCTTCTGTGGCACAAAACAAAGCTGCTCCTTGTTGAAAAGTCAGCGTTGCTGATTCTGACGGAGAGACGGCTGAAAATCCAGTTTGTGTTCACGATGATTTTCCATCCCGGCGATGAAAAATGTAATTAAATCGGATCTTTTTCCAGTGTTTATCTGGCAGTGTGGACATAAAAGCTTCTTAAATGTTACAACTGTCTTAAAGTGCTTTAACGTCTGTAACCCTTTCAGTTTCCTTCGTTCTGCTTCTGCCTAGAGTGACTTTAAAACCTGTAACCTCCTGCTAGCTGGTCCCTGGTGTGCAGAGCTAGTTAGTCCTCTGACCTTTGTTCATGACGTGCACCGGGCAGATAATAATGCCACGTCACTTTCTTTTATTTCCATTTCCTGGTGAGGCTCTAGTGTGGAATAGTATTTCCTCCTCAGGTTTAAGCGTTATCGTGTCAAAATGGATTGCTTTGATGTTTTTATATTTCTCACATTTTTATCTGATGTGGTTGTAAATGGGCAAACTGTGCAATTTTTGGCACCATTGTTGTTGCAATAAAACAAAGAAAAATCAACATGTACTTGTTTTTTTTTTTTTTAATGGTTGTGAGGGTGAAATGAAAGGTGCAGGTTGTCCCGCCTTAACAGGAGAACAAGGGAGCTGTCAATCAAACAGTGTACACTAGAGGTTTAATTGGACCCAGGATCTGGAAACACCTGTGGAAGTGAGCTTTAATGTTAATTTTACGAAGCCTTTTATCACGTGGAGTACACACTGATTTAAAGTACTTTATTACTTACATGAAGTCTTTAAACTGATGGAGTTTAATCAGGTTTACTCAGTTTGTTTTGAGTGTATCAATTAATCATGAATGTTTTTTGTTACTTTCAAGATGCATTAAGTATTAAGAGGACATCACGTGATTTAAAAGGATGTTAAACACGTGATCAGACAGACAGCTCCAAAGGAACATCTGCTGTCTTTCTGTCTCCTGGTGGTCAAAAAAGTGCTCACTGAATGTCAGCTGAGGGGGTTCAGGCTGTAGAAATAACACTGTTCAGCTCACAGGTTGTTTAATTGAAGTTGGCTACGGTGGGCGCAGCTGCAGACCCTCCACCTCTGCCCCCGCCTAACCGTTTAGTCCACCTTCAGGCAGCGTTTACTGCAGCTGCACCTCCGCAGAGCGGCCACCGGGGGGCAGCGTTTCCCTGCCGACAGCTGACTGCCTGCACAGTCTGCGACAGCGCGAAGTGTGAGGCGTCAACGCGGCTGAATGAATGCATGTGGACTCCTTCCTCATGTTTGCTTAATGTGTTTATGCAGATGCAGCGTTTCACC
Source organism: Chaetodon trifasciatus (assembly GCA_037975065.1). Lineage (NCBI taxonomy): Eukaryota > Metazoa > Chordata > Actinopteri > Chaetodontiformes > Chaetodontidae > Chaetodon > Chaetodon trifasciatus. The sequence continues at coordinate 145,254 of JBBMOE010000006.1, forward strand.
GCGGTGGGCACTGCTGAACAGGAGTCCCCGGGGCCCTAATTTGGCACAATTGGCATAAGACTAACAGGCACAGATTGAAGACAGCTGTCATTAATGCCACATGTTGTCTGCAGGTACATTTACACGCACAGCGTTTCCACTATTCAGATGATTTTGGGTAAAAGTAGAAATACCGCAACCCTGCATTCAAAACTTCAGTAAATGAAGTATCAGCACAGCAGCCATCGTGCAGGAAGGACCTCTGTGAGTGACATATATTAACATATGACATCACTGCATTATTATAATTGATGCATCAGTGCATAAGCAGCATTTTAATGTTGTGTTTGGACTGAAGTAT